>JAVIAB010000051.1:39138111-39493111 GCA_032433765.1 Megaustenia siamemsis | reverse complement strand
AGATTATTAACTTAATATACTCCTCGTGAACAGATGCTGTAAGTTACCAAAAAATAATACCCCAGCCAAGGCCCTCATTTCTCCATTAACTAGCGGTGTAGACCAGAAGTTGTCACGTGATATATATTCATGTAGCAGGGCTGTAAAATGTGTCACCGGCAACATAATTTGGAAGTGATAAGGACTGTTCTCGTCCTCGTTTAACTGCTATTTCCCCAAATCTAGAAGCCATATACTCTTTTATTTATCACCTGGACGGACAGGGGAGTGCTAGACTGCTCTTAAACCTTTGTTCATAAAGCCAACTCGTATCGTTAAGTCAGTGCGTTATAACTGTACTACTTCTTCTTTCTTTGTTCATTTGCTTTTCAGCGTCGAGTGGAGAGAATTTGTGGTCTTTTGCTTTTCTCTTCGCCATTGTTTCTTTATGTATAACCATGCTACTGATTTTCTCATAAATCAGTGTACTACTACTACTACTACTATTACTACTACTACTACTACTATTACTAATGCTACTTCTATCACTACTACTACTACTATTACTACTACTACTACTACTATTACTAATGCTACTTCTATCACTACTACTACTACTACTAATACTATTAATACTGCTACTACAGCTATTAATACTGCTGCTGCTACTATTACCACTGCTACTACTACTATTACGACTGCTACTACTACTATTCTACGGCTACTACTACTATTACTACTGCTACTACTACTATCACTACTGCTACTACTACTACTACTATCACTACTGCTACTACTACTATTACTACTGCTACAACTATTATGTTTATCGGTGCTATATAGAACCAATTCTGACCTATGGAAGCGAATCATGGAAGTCGACAAACAAATCAAAAGACGATTAGAGGCCACAGAGATCCTAGACAGACAACAGTGACGATCTACAGTAGTGAGCTTATTTGTACGTAGATATACAACAGTGATGATCTATAGTATTGACCTTATTTGTCCGTAAATAGACAACAGTGACGATCTATAGTAGTAAGCTTATTTGTCCGTAGATAGACAACAGTGATGATCTATAGTATTGACCTTATTTGTCCGTAAATAAACAACAGTGACGATCTATAGTAGTGAGCTTATTTGTCCGTAGATAGATAACAGTGGTGATCTATAGTAGGCGAGCCTATTTGTCCATAGATAGACAACGAGGACGATCTATAGTAGGGAGCTTATTTGTCCGTAGACAGACAACATTGACGATCTATAGTAGTGAGCTTATTTGTCCGTAGACAGACAACAGTGACGATCTATAGTAGTGAGCTTATTTGTCCGTAGACAGACAACATTGATGATCTATAGTAGTGAGCTTATCTGTCCGTAGGTAGACAACATTGACGATCTATAGTAGTGAGCTTATTTGTCCGTAGACAGACAACATTGACGATCTATAGTAGTGAGCTTATCTGTCCGTAGACAGACAACATTGACGATCTATAGTAGTGAGCTTATTTGTCCGTAGACAGACAACATTGATGATCTATAGTAGTGAGCTTATCTGTCCGTAGGTAGACAACATTGACGATCTATAGTAGTGAGCTTATTTGTCCGTAGATAGATAACAGTGGTGATCTATAGTAGGCGAGCCTATTTGTCCATAGATAGACAACGAGGACGATCTATAGTAGGGAGCTTATTTGTCCGTAGACAGACAACATTGACGATCTATAGTAGTGAGCTTATCTGTCCGTAGGTAGACAACATTGACGATCTATAGTAGTGAGCTTATTTGTCCGTAGACAGACAACATTGACGATCTATAGTAGTGAGCTTATCTGTCCGTAGATAGACAACATTGACGATCTATAGTAGTGAGCTTATTTGTCTGTAGATAGACAACAGCGACGATCTATAGTAGTGAGCCTATTTGTCTATAGACAGACAACAGTGACGATCTATAGTAGTGAGCCTATTTGTCTGTAGATAGACATCAATGACGATCTATAGTAGTGAGCCTATTTGTCTGTAGATAGACAACAGGGAAGATCTATAGTAGTGAGCCTATTTGTCTGTAGATAGACAACAGGGACGATCTATAGTAGTGAGCCTATTTGTCTATAGATAGACAACAATGACGATCTATAGTAGTGAGCCTATTTGTCTGTAGATAGACAACAGTGACGATCTATAGTAGTGAGCCTATTTGTCTGTAGATAGACAACAGTGACGATCTATAGTATTGAGCCTATTTGTCTGTAGATAGACAACAGTGACGATCTATAGTAGTGAGCCTATTTGTCTGTAGATAGACAACAATGACGATCTATAGTAGTGAGCCTATTTGTCTATAGACAGACAACAGTGACGATCTATAGTAGTGAGTCAATTTGTCTGTAGATAGACATCAGTGACGATCTATAGTAGTGAGCCTATTTGTCGGTAGATAGACAACAATGACGATCTATAGTAGTGAGCCTATTTGTCTATAGACAGACAACAGTGACGATCTATAGTAGTGAGTCTGTCTATAGACAGACAACAGTGACGATCTATAGTAGTGAGTCTATTTGTCTATAGACAGACAACAGTGACGATCTATAGTAGTGAGCCTATTTGTCTGTAGATAGACAACAATGACGATCTATAGTAGTGAGCCTATTTGTTTATAGACAGACAACAATGACGATCTATAGTAGTGAGCCTATTTGTCTATAGACAGACAACAGTGACGATCTATAGTAGTGAGTCTATTTGTCTGTAGATAGACAACAGTGACGATCTATAGTAGTGAGCCTATTTGTCTGTAGATAGACAACAATGACGATCTATAGTAGTGAGCCTATTTGTCTATAGACAGACAACAGTGACGATCTATAGTAGTGAGCCGATTTGTCTGTAGATAGACAACAGTGACGATCTATAGTAGTGAGTCTATCTGTCTGATGACATAAATAGGAGTGAGTAAGCACTGGTCCTGGCACTACACGTTGAGCAGAACTGGAAAAGTGACAAGACTTGTAGCAGCCATAATCGTGGATTGAGTTGTATAAGCGTTGTTTCCTTCAACAAGTAAGGAGTGTGTTGGATATAAACACAAGTGGGTTGTATTCCAGTCTACAGTCTTAGCAGTTGTGTCTGTGTTTGTGTGTGTATGTTTTCGTGTGTGTAGGGGTTCTCTGACAGCATAGATCTTTAATGTTGAGATTCATTCAAAATGTTTCATGAGACTTTGTTGCAAATCATAATATTTAGGGCGGGGAGGGGGAGGGGAGGAGAGGGGTGGGGGAGGGGAGGGGGGTAAATGGCAACCGTTATAAACTATACTATATAGAGATAACATTTGTAAATACTCGTAGTATCAGATACAAGAATAGCAAGAATAGTATTATCATTATGAGTTACGTATCCCAATGCTGGTTTGTGTCAGGTTTTTATAGGTTTGTGTCAGGTTTTTATAGGTTTGTGTCAGATTTGTGTCAATTTTGTGGAGGTTTGAATTGGTAGCTTATATTTGGTTGACATACACATGCTACCCTTCTGAACTCTGTGAGTGATGTTTAGTTTAGAAATCTGTGAGTGATGTTTTAGTTTAGAAATCTGAGAGTGATGTTTTAATTTAGAAATCTGAGAGTGATGTTTTAGTTTAGAAATCGGAGAGTGATGTTTTAATTTAGAAATCTGAGAGTGATGTTTTAATTTAGAAATCTGAGAGTGATGTTTTAGTTTAGAAATCTGTGAGTGGTGTTTTAATTTAGAAATCTGAGAGTGATGTTTTAATTTAGAAATCTGAGAGTGATGTTTTAGTTTAGAAATCTGAGAGTGATGTTTCTTAGTTTAGAAATCTGAGAGTGATGTTTCTTAGTTTGGAAATCTGTGAGTGATGTTTCTTAGTTAAGAAATCTGTGAGTGATGTTTTAGTTTAGAAATCTGAGAGTGATATTTTAGTTTATAAATCTGAGATTGATGTTTCTTAGTTTAGAAATCTGTGAGTGATGTTTCTTAGTTAAGAAATCTGTGAGTGATGTTTTAGTTTAGAAATCTGAGAGTGATGTTTTAGTTTATAAATCTGAGAGTGATGTTTTAGTTTAGAAATCTGAGAGTGATGTTTCTTAGTTTAGAAATCTGTGAGTGATGTTTCTTAGTTAAGAAATCTGTGAGTGATGTTTTTTTTTAGAAATCTGAGAATGATGTTTTAGTTTAGAAATCTGAGAGTGATGTTTTAGTTTAGAAATCTGAGAGTGATGTTTCTTAGTTTAGAAATCTGTGAGTGATGTTTCTTTTTTTTTTTAGAAATCTGTGAGTGATGTTTTAGTTTATAAATCTGTGAGTGGTGTTTTAGTTTGTGATGTTTCTTAGTTTATAAATCTGTGAGTGATGTTTCAGCATAAATGTCACTTCCCTTAAGCTCTTCTATGTCCTCGACAGAAGCGTCAAGAAGATATATTGTCATTTCAGTGTTGAAGTATCTTGCAAGAGCTGGAAGAGCATTATAGATGCCGGCCAGCTGTATCAGGATTGTCCCCACATTTTAGGCAAGCATGGTGCTCAAAGTTACCATACTTCCTAAAATTGAGTCTTTTCCTCTCCGTATACTTCTCTTTCTCCCTCTCTCCTTCTTCTCTCTCTCTCTCTCTCTCTCCTCTCTCTCCCCTCTCTTTCTCTCCCTAACTCTTAATCTCTCTCCTTCTCTTCTATCTCTATCTTCTATCCCTCACGCTCTTTCTCCCTCTCTCACTTTTCCTCACACCCTCTCTTTCTCTTTCTCCTTCTGCCTCCCACTCCCTCCCTCCTTCCATCTCCCTCCTTCCATCTCACTCCCTCTCTCTTCCTCCCTCCCTCTCTCTTCCTCCCTCCATCTCCCTCCTGCCCTCCCTCTCTCCCCCTATCAAACCATTCTAGATAGAGGAGCACCTTAAACTCCGGCAACTCAGTCACAACCGAATCTCCAGCTGCCGTCCCACCAACCCTATCTACACAATGATCCTGATGTCTATCCCGACAACACTATCTACACAATGATCCTGATGTCTATCCCGACAACACTATCTACACAATGATCCTGATGTCTATCCCGACAACACTATCTACACAATGATCCTGATGTCTATCCCGACAACACTATCTACACAATGATCCTGATGTCTATCCCAACAACACTATCTACACAATGATCCTGACGTCTATCCCGACAATACTATCTACACAATGATCCTGACGTCTATCCCGACAATACTATCTACACAATGATCCTGATGTCTATCCCGCCAACACTATCTACACAATGAACCTGATGTCTATCCCGCCAACACTATCTACACAATGAACCTGATGTCTATCCCGCCAACACTATCTACACAATGAACCTGATGTCTATCCCGCCAACACTATCTACACAATGAACCTGATGTCTATCCCACCAACCCTATCTACACAATGATCCTGACGTCTATCCCGCCAACACTATCTACACAATAAACCTGATGTCTATCCCGACAACACTATCTACACAATGATCCTGATGTCTATCCCGACAACACTATCTACACAATGATCCTGATGTCTATCCCAACAACACTATCTACACAATGATCCTGATGTCTATCCCGCCAACACTATCTACACAATGATCCTGATGTCTATCCCGCCAACACTATCTACACAATGAACCTGATGTCTATCCCGCCAACACTATCTACACAATAAACCTGATGTCTATCCCGACAACACTATCTACACAATAAACCTGATGTCTATCCCGCCAACACTATCTACACAATGAACCTGATGTCTATCCCGCCAACACTATCTACACAATAAACCTGATGTCTATCCCGACAACACTATCTACACAATAAACCTGATGTCTATCCCGCCAACACTATCTACACAATGAACCTGATGTCTATCCCGCCAACACTATCTACACAATGAACCTGATGTCTATCCCACCAACCCTATCTACACAATGATCCTGATGTCTATCTAATGTGATGCCTGAATATCAACTGGAGCATTGAGCTTTCAAGCAAAAGTTTATTTTGAATGGAAATCGATAGTTTTTTTTTTATTACTCCTTTTAGTTTATTTCTTCCCTGATGATAACGACTGACCCTGTGGCGTAAGAATCTCAAACTACTTTTTGTCTCCTCAGTGATTTATTGGATCATTTAGTTAAAGTTAAATTCTCCATTAGTTGTTTTTTAATTAAAGTTTTTTGGAGGCAATCAAGATTCCTTATATAAATGTCAAGGTTGATTCTTACTCTCCTTATTCCAGCTGTTTTCCGTACTCTCCTTACTCCAGCTGCTTTCCTTACTCTCCTTACTCCAGCTTTCCTTACTCTCCTTACTCCAGCTTTCCTTACTCTCCTTACTCCAGCTTTCCATACTCTCCTTACTCCAGCTTTCCTTACTCTCCTTACTCAAGCTTTCCTTATTCTACTTACTTCAGCTGTTTTCCTTACTCTCCTTACTCCAGCTGCTTTCCTTACCCTCCTTACTCCAGCTGCTTTCCATTCCTCTCCTTACTCCAGGGGCTTCCTCTACTCTCCTTACTCAAGCTACTTTCTTTAGGCATCTCATTTCCGTGGTAACTGAACACTTTTTCTGACTTGTTGATTGACCACGCTCTGTATAGGTGGCATTCAGTGGAATAGTGAAGCTTTGTATAAGATGTTCCTTTATGTTGATCATTGGCTACTTTCGGAAACTCAATCTGTGTTTGATTCTTTTATGATTTATTGATAATGATTGAAAGATGCTACGCCTTAAATTTAAATTTATAAAAAAAAGTATGATAGAGTCATAGGATATGTCAAAGTGTCATGTTGGTTTTTTAAATAAAATACTTCTTCTTAAACTCTAATCCACTATAAAAGAAAATAGAGGTGGGGGAGAACAGGTTGGTCTTGAGGCAAGATGCCTGTCTCCAGACAGAAAAAGGTTTAAGTTCAAATTCCGGCACCAGTTGGGGTTTTTATTTGTGATTTCTCTCTGCGGAAACCAAGCAACCCCATTTAATCGCACAAAAAGTCACATCTCTAAATCACACCTTCAATCAATCTCATTAAATCACACAAGAATTCACATCTCTAAATCACACCTTCAATCAATCGCATTAAATCACACAAGAAGTCACATCTCTAAATCACACCTCAAAGCAATCTCATTAAATCACACAAGAAATCACTTCTCTAAATCACACCATCAATCAATCTCATTAAATCACACAAGAAGTCACATCTCTAAATCACACCTTCAATCAATCTCATTAAATCACACAAGAAGTCACATCTCTAAATCACACCTTCAATCAATCTCATTAAATCACACAAAAAGTCACATCTCTAATTCACACCTCAAAGCAATCTCATTAAATCACACAAGAAATCACTTCTCTAAATCACACCATCAATCAATCTCATTAAATCACACAAAAAGTCACATCTCTAAATCACACCTCCAAGCAATCTCATTAAATCGCACAAGAAGTCACATCTCTAAATCACACCTTCAATCAATCTCATTAAATCACACAAGAAGTCACATCTCTAAATCACACCTCAAAGCAATCTCATTAAATCACACAAGAAATCACTTCTCTAAATCACACCATCAATCAATCTCATTAATTCACACAAGAAGTCACATCTCTAAATCACACCTTCAATCAATCTCATTAAATCACACAAGAAGTCACATCTCTAAATCACACCTTCAATCAATCTCATTAAATCACACAAAAAGTCACATCTCTAAATCACACCTCAAAGCAATCTCATTAAATCACACAAGAAATCACTTCTCTAAATCACACCATCAATCAATCTCATTAAATCACACAAGAAGTCACATCTCTAAATCACACCTTCAATCAATCTAATTAAATCACACAAGAAGTCACATCTCTAAATCACACCTTCAATCAATCTCATTAAATCACACAAGAAGTCACATCTCTAAATCAAACCTCCAAGCAATCTCATTAAATCGCACAAGAAGTCACATCTCTAAATCACACCTTCAATCAATCTCATTAAATCACACAAGAAGTCACATCTCTAAATCACACCTTCAATCAATCTCATTAAATCACACAAGAAGTCACATCTCTAAATCACACCTTCAATCAATCTCATTAAATCACACAAGAAGTCACACCACTAAATCACACCTTCAATCAATCTCATTAGATCACACAAGAAGTCACATTTCTAAATCACACCTTCAATCAATCTCATTAAATCACACAAGAAATCACACATCTAAATCACACATTCAATCAATCTCATTAAATCACACAAGAAATCACACATCTAAATCACACATTCAATCAATCTCATTAAATCACACAAGAAGTTACACCTCTAAATCACACCTTAAATCAATCTCATTAAATCACACAAGAAGTTCATCTCTAAATCACACCTTCAATTAACCTCATTAAATCACACAAGAAGTCACATCTCTAAATCACACCTTCAATCAATCTCATTAAATCACACAAGAAGTCACATCTCTAAATCACACCTCCAAGCTATCTCATTAAATCACACAAGAAGTAACATCTCTAAACCACCCTATAAAAAACCACCTGTCTGGACCACTTCCAAGCTACACTTCTAATCCACCACAATAGAAACCTGTCCATATACTATCTCTCTAAAAACCCTAATCCATCGCTAATGGCCACCACCATTTCTAGACTACTTCTCTTACAAATTCACCACTAAAAGCTACCAATATAAGCCCACTCTCTAAACTACAATACCAGTACAATATTTAAAACCATCTAACGAAACCATCTAACGAAACCATCTAACGAAATCATCCAATGAAACCATCTAACGAAACCATCATACAAAGGCATCTAAAGAAAACATCTAATTAAACCATCTAACGAAACCATCTTACGAAAGCATCCAACGAAACTATCTAACGAAACCATCTAATGAAATCATCTTACGAAATCATCTAACGAAACCATCTAATGAAATCATCTAACGAAACCATCTAACGAAACCATCTTACGAAAGCATCCAACGAAACTATCTAATGAAACCATCCAACGAAACTATCTAATGAACCATCTAACGAAACCATCTTACGAAAGCATCCAACGAAACTATCTAACGAAACCATCTAATGAAATCATCTTACGAAATCATCTTACGAAATCATCTAACGAAACCATCTAACGAAACCATGTAATGAAATCATCTTACGAAATCATCTAACGAAACCATCTAACGAAACTATCTAACGATAACGAAACCATCTAACGAAACCATCTTACGAAAGCATCTAACGAAACCATTTAACGAAATCATCTAACGAAACCATTTAACGAAATCATCTAACGAAACCATTTAACGAAATCATCTTACGAAATCATCTAACGAAACTATCTAACGGAACTATCTAACGATAACGAAACCATCTAACGAAACCATCTTACGAAAGCATCTAACGAAACCATTTAACGAAATCATCTAACGAAACCATTTAACGAAATCATCTAACGAAACCATTTAACGAAATCATCTAACGAAACCATCTTACGAAATCATCTAACGAAACCATCTTACGAATGCAAAGTACCAAAGCATCTAACGAAAGCATCTAACGAAACCATCTAACAAAACCATCCAACGAAACCATCTAACAAACCCATCTAACGAAACCATCTAACAAAACCATCTAACAAAACCATCTAACGAAATCATCTAACGAAATCATTTAACAAAATCATCTAACGAAACCATCTAACGAAACTATCTAACGATAACGAAACCATCTAACGAAACCATCTTACGAAAGCATCTAACGAAACCATTTAACGAAATCATCTAACGAAACCATTTAACGAAATCATCTAACAAAACCATCTAACAAACCCATCTAACGAAATCATGTAACAAACCCATCTAACGAAATCATCTAACAAACCCATCTAACAAAACCATCTAACAAACCCATCTAACGAAATTATCTAACAAACCCATCTAACGAAATCATCTAACAAAACCATCTAACAAACCCATCTAACGAAATCATCTAACAAACCCATCTAACGAAATCATCTAACAAACCCATCTAACGAAACCATCTAAAAAAACCATCTAACAAACCAATCTAACGAAATTATCTAACAAAATCATCTAACGAAACCATCTAACAAACCCATCTAACGAAATCATCTAACGAAATCATTTAACGAAATCATCTAACGAAACCATCTAACGAAATCACCTAACGAAACCATCTAACGAAATCATCTAACGAAATCATCTAACGAAATCATCTAACGAAATCATCTAACGAAATCATTTAACGAAACCATCTAACGAAATCATCTAAAGAAACCATCTAACGAAACCATCTAACGAAACCATCTAACGAAATCACCTAACGAAACCATCTAACAAACCCATCTAACGAAACCATCTAACAAAACCATCTAACAACACCATCTAACGAAATCATTTAATGATACCATCTAACAAACCCATCTAACGAAACCATCTAACGAAACCATCTAACGAAACCATCTAACGAAATCATCTAACGAAACCATCTAACGAAATCATCTAACGAAACCATCTAACGAAATCATCTAACGAAATCAGCTAACGAAACCATCTAACGAAATCATCTAACGAAATCATCTAACGAAATCATCTAACGAAATCATCTAACGAAATCATTTAACGAAACCATCTAACGAAATCATCTAAAGAAACCATCTAACGAAATCATCTAACAAAACCATCTAACGAAATCATCTAACGAAACCATCTAACGAAATCATTTAAAATAATGCCCACCAGTTAAGGCAAACTGTAAAAATAACTGCTCGTCTAGAAGCAGCACTCGTTTCCTCAACTTGTGGCGAATGAGGCTTATACAAGAATCTTTCCTAAAGTACCGAATATATCTCAGAATATATCTATTCTGTACATTTCAGAGACAAAAATATTTAGAGAAGAGATTCGTGGGATTGTTGACAATTCTCTATTTAATCAAATGTCAACGAGAGATCCTCTCAAAATTACAGGAGAGATTTGATGATTTCATCACTTGAGATGGAACGCTTTAGAAAAATAAACACAACTGTCCAAGAGTGACATTGATAAAGACGATGAAATTATAATAATAGTTAAAGATGATATTTTATCAATTGAAATAGAGGAGATAGAAAACAATATCACATAGGTGCATATATTGGCTTAGAAAAATTGTTTTAAGACACAAGACAGATAGACACGCAGACAGAGAAGCGGGTAGGCACAGACAGACAGATGGGGACAGAGAGATGGATGGATAAACAGAAAGAAAGAAAGAGAGGGAGGGGAAAGAGAGAGAGAGAGAGAGAGAGCAACATGTACATGAGAAATATTTTTCAGCAAAATAAAACTAAGAATGAGAGAAAATAGAACATGTTAAACCCATCATCATGTGCCATATCGATCACGTCTTTCCACAATTATCTATCCTCAGTACATCGTATCAATTCTGTTGTTGAGTGTTTTCCATGCCATTACACCAAGCTATCTAGTGTCTTCTTTCTTTGTCGTCCGCGATCTCTCTTATTTTTCTGCAACTTTCGAATATATATCAAAGGAAAGCCTCAATATTTGTTAAACGCCACCATTAGCAACAATGCTATTTCAGTTACAGAACAGATTTAGTATTACTTTTTATTCACATGCAGCTCAGATATAAACAGATTAACACATAAAAGCATATACAAGGAACATACCCTGGTAATGAAAACGTCTTGGAAAAAAATCAAGAAAAAATTCCTGTAGAGGAATAATCAATAGCCCTGTCGGACAGTGAACCTACTGAAAGGAAACCTGGATACATACAAGGCTAGTCTGGTTAAGATAAAGGAAATCTGGATACAGACAAGGCTAGTCTGGTTAAGGGAAAGGAAATCTGGATATAGACATGGCTAGTCTGGTTAAGGGAAAGGAAATCTGGATACAGACATGGTTAGTCTGGTTAAGAGAAAGGAAATCTGAATACAGACATGGCTAGTCTGGTTAAGGGAAAGGAAAACTGGATACAGACATGGCTAGTCTGGTTAAGAGAAAGGAAATCTGGATACAGACATAGTTAGTCTGGTTAAGAGAAAGGAAATCTGGATACAGACATAGTTAGTCTGGTTAAGAGAAAGGAAATCTGGATACAAACATCGTTAGTTTGGTGTAGAAGTGGGTCACCTGTGTTTGCGTGTCGTTGTAGACAACAACATTCATCAACACGTGGGTGAATGGAAGGCAAACTTCAGTATAGCTACAAACATTTATTAATAATGCTGATGGTGCCTCCGTGTTAACTGACTCTACCTAAATCTCTCCTCTAGTCAGAAGAATTCTATTTCTACATTTCCTTACTAAGCTTCGGTCATGTTCTCCATCAGTTTTAGATACCTCTGTTTATAGCTGGGTCTGCTACTGTTCCAGCGCTATCTGACTCTTAGGTGAAACTGGTTCTTAACTGTTTCTTACCTCTATCTGACTCTTTACTGAAACTGGTCCTTAAATGTCTCTATGGGAAGAAGAAAATTGGAATATATAGTTACAACTGGCAAACTAAACGGAAAGAGAGATGGCAAATGACAAAGAAAGAAGATGCTAGATAGCTTGGTGTCGTGTCATGGAAAACAGTCAGCACCAGAAATGATACGATGCACTGTGGGCAGACTATTGTGGAAGGACATGATGGTCTACGCCAATCGGTATGGCACATGATGACGATGTATCTCCAAAGAGTTTGTCCTAGTTGACTTAAGTGAGCAGTTTATTTCTGGGTCAGTTTTTTTTCTCTGAACTCTGCACTATCATCAACAGTCTTTCCTTACTAAACACTAACATGTGCGTTCTTCTATTTTAATAACTTATGTTATTCTTGTAAAAAGAAATTCAAGCATTCTTGTGTTGTTTCGAACGGATTTATTTGTGATTTACTCTTAAAGTTTGTGCGATATAAGTAGAATTACCATCCATTTTGCTATTACCATCGCGAACGAAAATGCAAAATGAAAGCGGTACTTTAATAGGTACTTGGAACATCTGTGTTTTAGGTGATAAAAGCACAGAAATAGTTGAATTTATGAAGACAAGGAATATAAAAATCTTAGTATTAGCGGACACAAGAAAGAGAGGTAAAGTCATTAAAGAAATACACCAAAGCTACACACTCGTCACGAGCGGAATTAACAACATCAACATGGCGGAAGTAAACAAACACGGGGTCGGTTTTATTATTGAAAGTAATACTGCCAAAACGTACTAGAAATAGATTACATCTCGGAAAGAATAATAAGTAACAAATTAGCAGAAAAAGGAGGAAATACCACTTTTATTCAAACATATGATCCATGCAACGACATCTATAATGAGGACAGCAAACAAGAATATTTTGATGAACTCTCAGCCACAATAAATAAAGTCAAAGACACAGAGAAATTGTTTGTACTAGGAGATTTCAACGGTAGAGTAGGACAAAGGAGAACACCATGGGAAGTATACCGAGGACCATTTAGTGACATTAGAACAGAGTGTAATAGTAACGGTGAACACCTACTAAATATTTGTGCAGAACATGATCTTTATATAACAAACACGTTTAATCAGCACAATTGAAACCAAATACTTACTTGGTATAAATGGAATGACACGGACAAGGCCTCTCAAATCGATTTTATTTTGACTAGAAGACATCAAAGGAGGGACATAACAGACTCAAGATCTAAACCAAATGCAATATTAGATACTGACCTTAAGCCTGTTTTACTATGGCCAAAAAAATGGGTTAGGAAACAACAGATTACAAGACCTCACACAAGAAAGAATAAATCTAAAAGCAATAAAGGATGTAAACATACAAAAAGAAATAGAAGAATCCATAACCAGCAAATACCTAACCCGAATACAATCAACAAACATAGAGGAAGCATGGAAACAGTTTAAAGGAGGTCTAATAAAGTCAACACAAGAGAAATGTGGTCTTAAAAATATAGGAAAGAGCAGAAAGAAACTTACAAGATGGTGGAATGAAGTAGTAAAATCAGCAGTGAAACACTAGAAAGAAAAGTATAAAACGTGGCAGAAGACAAAAACAACAGAAGACTACAATCACTATAGACAAGCCAGAAATGATAGCAAGAAGATCCTAGAACAAACAAAAGCAGACTCTTGGTAAGCATTTGGTGAAGAATTAGCAAAAACATAGAAGAATCAAGAGAATTTTTTCAAAAGTGTAAAAGCAATGAAAGTAAGAAATAATGATTATAACCCAACCACTATAATAAACGACAAGAACGGTAGACAAATCAGCAGCAGGAAAAACATAATAATCAGATGGAGAGAATACTTCAAGGAATTATTAAATCAGGGAAATACAATCGGAAATACAGAGTTTAAACATCGGCAGTATGATGAACAGGAACCGAATATTCTTAAAGCAGAAGTAGAAATGGTCTTTGAAGCAGAATAAAAAGAACAAAGCAGCTGGTACAGATGGAATAACAACAGAAATGCTACTAGCCTGTAAGGAAACAGCTATAGATTGGCTTACTATCATATTCAATATGGCGTGGGAAGAAAGAAAAGTCCCAGACGATTGGCAAAAAGCTATCATTGTCCCATTTTGGAAGAATAAATGAAGCAAAAGGGAGTGTGAAATGTACAGAGGAATATCCCTATTGAGTCAAGTTGGTAAAATGTTTGCTAAAAATTGGAGAGGAGAGTAAGATACATAATAGAACCTCAATTAAGTAATAATCAATTCGGATTCAGAAAAGGCAAAAGCTGTACTGATGCTATATTTACATTGAGACAACTATGTTAAAAAACAATAGAATATGACAGAAACCTAAATATAGTGTTTGTAGATCAGGAAAAAGCGTTTGATCGTGTGGACAGGAACAAACTTTGGCAAACTCTTGAAACCTACGGTGTAGCAGGACAACTACTAGATAATATAATGGCGCTATATAAAAACAGTCAAAGTGCCGTTAGAACATCGGAAGGTCTGTCAGTATGGTTTCAGGTTACAACAGGTGCAAGACAAGGATGTGTCCTCTCACCACTCCTCTTCGTCATATATAAGGACAAAATAAATCATCAAACAACCAACAATAAGGAAAATCAAATAATAAAATAGAGGTAGAAAACTCCAACATCAACGAGCTACTATTCGCAGATGACCAATGCCTAATATATGAGGATGAAAACTTGCTACAGCAGCATATAACATTTCTAGATAAAAGCTGCACAAACTACAGTATGAAAATTAACACAGCAAAAACAGAGGCTATGAAAATAAGCAAATTAAGATACCCATTAAACATTAAGATCGAAGATAAAGAAATAAAACAAGTAGAGGAATTCAAGTATTTGGACACAATGTTCACAGAAGATGGAAAACTAGATAAAGAAATTGACATGAGAATACAAAAAGCAAATGCTGTCACATACCAGCTTTCACCATTGCTAAGACATCCAAACATTTCTATGCTAGCTAAACAACAAATGATAAATAGCATCTTCATACCAACTTTGTGCTATGAAAGTCAAACATGGACCCTTTCTAAATCACATTTAAGAAAGATCAATAAATGTGAGATGCGATGCTTGAGAAAAGTAACAAACAATACAAGAAGAGATAGAATACCAAATGAAACCATAAGAAAAATGGTAGGAACAAAACCCTGCCAAGAATATATAGAACAACAACAACTTAAATGGTTTGGCCACCTGGTCAGAATAAATCCGCACCAATCACCATCAAGGACGTTCTTCTCGAGAATGCATGGAAAAAGACCA
Organism: Megaustenia siamemsis; assembly: GCA_032433765.1. Classification (NCBI taxonomy): domain Eukaryota; kingdom Metazoa; phylum Mollusca; class Gastropoda; order Stylommatophora; family Ariophantidae; genus Megaustenia; species Megaustenia siamemsis. The sequence goes on along the minus strand of JAVIAB010000051.1, from coordinate 39,477,297 downwards.
AGAGGAAGACCCAGAAGAAGATGGATAGATGCAGTGACAGAGACATGTAACAACAAAGGAAAATCACTAATTCAGACAGTTCGAGCAGCTCAAGAACGACAATTGATATAAACCACGACACCTTTTAGGTATCAGTGAAAAGAGAAAAGAAGAAAGAAAGAGTCTTGTATGTTCCTAGCCTACCTGTTGATAAATATAAGATAAATGTAAATACGTAACGTATTAAAATGTATACCAATAATAACATCAGATGGAAGATGCACCACAGAAATAAAAAACAGAATAGCTCAGGCCAAAATAGCATTTAAAAAATGGAATACGTCTTATGTAACAAAAATATGTCAATAGAAGTGAGAAGGAGAGTTCATCGTTGCTATATTGAGCCAGTTCTGACCTATGGATGCAAATCATGGACAGTAAACAAAGAAATGAAAAGACAATTAGATGCCACAGAGTTGGGATTTCTCAGAAGAATGTTGAAAATTCCCAGGACAGCTAAAAGACCAACGAAGAAATTCTCAAAGAGGCCAACACAAAAAGGGAGCTCCTAAAAAACATCAGAAAGAAACAAACAACATTTTTCGGGAATATCAAAGAAGAAAGTTGAGATACTTGGTACAGCTGGCAAAATACAGGGAAAGAGAGATCGCGGACGAAAAAGAGAGAAAATATTGGATAGCTTGGTGTCATGGCATGGAAAACAGTCAACAACAGAATTTATACGATGCACTATGGTTTGTTGATGATGGTGGAAGGACATGATCGCCTACGCCAACCGGTATGGCACATCATGATGACATGTAAATACTACAACACTGCTTAAGTGAAACTCCAAATTGTAGGCAATATAAAAAGAGCCCGACGCTGATAAACATTAAGGATATAAAAGAGGCAACGGCAGGGATAATGGACTTCCTTTAAATTTAGATGCTTGCCCAGAACAGGGTCTTGTGGCGAGACACACTCCGGGTCTTGTGGCGAGACACACTCCGGGTCTTGTGGCGAGACACACTCCGGGTCTTGTGGCGAGACACACTCCGGGTCTTGTGGCGAGACACACTCCGGGTCCTGTGCAAAGTTTGATTACACTGAACGTATAGCAAGAAGGAGTTATCGAACGTGGAGAATTATTTCCCCTGTGATCTGTATTCGGTTCAAGAGACACAAGTTGGACACAGGCGCTTCAGAAAATCGAAGAGTTCATGAACCTGGAAACTTCTAAGAGCTTCTGAAGCTTTGACCAACACAGAAAGGAATAAATATATCACTCATTCATTCTCATTCATTCATTCATTCTCATTCATTCATTCATTCATTCATTCTCATTCATTCATTCTCATTCATTCAACACAGGTAGGCATAAATATACCATGCATTAATTTTCATCCATTCAACATCATCATCATCAAGTGCCGGGCCTACTGGCGTAGTTGATCATGTCTCTCCACAACTTTCGATCTCGGCAGCTATTTATCATTTCTGTTGTTGACCTTCTGCCAAGCCATTCTCTTAAGCTGTCATGTTATTTTTTCTCTCTTCCTCCCTCTATCTCTTCGTCCCTCAATTTTTCCACTTGTTACAATATATTCCAGTTGTTCTCCTCTCATTACATGGCCATTCAACATAGATAGGCATAAATATACCATTCATTAATTTTCATTTATCCAACACAGATAGGCATAATTATATCATTCATTCATTTTCATTCATTCAACACTTATAGACATAAATAAATCATACATTCATTTATTTTTTATTCATTCAACACAGATAGGCATACATATATATCTCATTCATTTATTTTTCATTCATTCAACACAGATAGGCATAAATATATAATTCATTTTTCATTCATTCAACGCTGATAGGCATAAATACATCATTCATTCAACACAAATAGGCATAAATACATCATTCATTCAACACAGATAGGCACAAATACATCATTCATTCAACGCAGATAGGCATAAATATATAATTCATTCAACATGTATAGGTATAAATATATCATTCATTAATTTTTCATTCAATCAACACAGATAGGCATAACTATATCATTCATTTTTCATTCATTCAACACAGATAGGCATAAATACATCATTCATTCAACACACATAGGCACACATACATCATTCATTCAACGCAGATAGGCATAAATATATCATTCATTTTCCTCTCTGGCCGAAGACGGCACATAGGATTAAGCCATAGTTCTCCACGACTCACAATTTAATGCTAGTTCTTGTAGTTCTTGGTATGTTTCTTAATCTCTATAGTTGAGCCTTTCCTAATAATTGTGCTACGATACATATATAATATCTTGCGGTAAAGTTGGGTGAATCTATAGCGGTAATATCTTGCGGTAAAGCTGGGTGAATCTATAGCGGTAATATCTTGCGGTAAAGCTGGATGAATCTATAGCGGTAATATCTTGCGGTAAAGCTGGATGAATCTATAGCGATAATATCTTGCGGTAAAGCTGGATGAATCCATAGCGGTAATATCTTGCGGTAAAGTTGGATGAATCTATAGCGGTAATAGCTTGCGGTAAAGTTGGATGAATCTATAGCGGTAATATCTTGCGGTAAAGTTGGATGAATCTATAGCGGTAATAGCTTGCGGTAAAGCTGGATGAATCTATAGCGGTAATATCTTGCGGTAAAGTTGGATGAATCTATAGCGGTAATAGCTTGCGGTAAAGCTGGATGAATCTATAGCGGTAATATCTTGCGGTAAAGTTGGATGAATCTATAGCGGTAATAGCTTGCGGTAAAGTTGGATGAATCTATAGCGGTAATATCTTGCGGTAAAGTTGGATGAATCTATAGCGGTAATAGCTTGCGGTAAAGCTGGATGAATCTATAGCGGTAATATCTTGCGGTAAAGTTGGATGAATCTATAGCGGTAATAGCTTGCGGTAAAGCTGGATGAATCTATAGCGGTAATATCTTGCGGTAAAGTTGGATGAATCTATAGCGGTAATAGCTTGCGGTAAAGTTGGATGAATCTATAGCGGTAATATCTTGCGGTAAAGCTGCGTGAATCGTGGACAAATAAATTTAAAATTGTATAAAATTGAGAAGGACCGAGCGATGAGGAGAGAGGTGATTGTCTACGCCAATCGGCATGACACCAGATGATGATGATGATGATGATGGTGATGACGATTACATAGATAGATTCCACTTAGCTTCAGTCAGAGCAGTGGGATACATCACTTGGTGATGAAACGAAAAAGAATGAATGTTAAATGTTTTCTCTCCTTTTGTTTATTGTCATGTCATATTGGCAAAGGCCTGTGATGAAATGTTTATAATGTTATACTGTTTTATTTTTAGTGAAGAAGATTTATATCATTTTATATTTATTTGTTTAATTAATCAATAGAGAATAAGATGAGAGCCTAGTGTGTTTGAGATCTTTTATAGCAACAGAGAAGTTTAGTAGTTGATGAAAGTGAGAAATGTTAAAGTAATAATCACCAAAGAATGATAATAGTTAATGCGTCTAAGAACTTTTGAACCAAAAATCAAAAGAGAAAAATAATAAATGAATTATCTGAGAGTTGTTAGATTATTAATCAACAGAGAAAGATAATAATTGAATTATCTGAGAGCTATTGGATTATTAATCAGCAGAGAAAGATAATGATTGAATTATCTGAGAGCTATTGGATTATTAATCAGCAGAGAAAGATAATAATTGAATTATCTGAGAGCTATTGGATTATTAATCAACAGAGAAAGATAATAATTGCGAACTTTTGAAGTATTAATTAGCAGAGAAAGATAAATGATGTATCTAGAGCTATTGAGAGAATGAACGAAATACAAGTTAGTATCATCGCAGCAGTCAACAGATCCGAAAACTTGGTAAATACCAGAAATAGATAATTCCCTATTTGTGTAATCGTTGATGTATTTGAGAACTTTCGAAGTGTCTGCATTATACCTGCTTTTGGAGCAATAGATTTGTGAGCTTTCAGAGTGTAAGTTAAGTAGGCAAACAAGTTTATAAATGACAATTTTTATATTTATAAAATTATGTCGAAAAAGCAGTCGAGTGTCTAAGCCTCAAGAGTCGAAACTTTAAATTATAAACAGACAAGTCACTGAAAGGTATAAGTACAACATTTTAAACAAATATAAGAACTTCTATTATTGCGGCGATTCATGATTGTACAAAAGTGTTTTTAAATATTATGTAGAGCCAGTCTTAACATATGGATGCGAATCATGGACAATAGAATAACAGACAGAAAAATCACTGGAGGCTGTAGAAATGTGGTTTTACAGAAGAATGTTGAGAATACTATGGGCAGCTATGAAGAGCAATGAAAACGTCCTGAAAGAGGCCAAGGCAAAAAGAGATAATTTCTACTATTAGGAAGAAACAATCATCATTTTTTGGCCATGTAATGAGAAGAGAACAGCTGAAGTTTATTGTAACACCTGAGAAAATTGAGGGACGAAGAGGTAGAGAAAAACAAAAAGAAAAGATACCAGACAGCTTAAGAGAATGGCTTGACAGAAGGTCAACAACAGAAGTGATAAATAACTGTCGAGATCGAAAGTTGTAGAGAGACATGATCACCTACGCCAGCAGGCCCAGTAGTTGATGATGATGATGATGATGATGATAAGAACTTAAGAATTATCAACGGACGGAGAAAGCTTTCTTTAAGTGCAACATCTGAAACACATCTATGAATCTCCAACAATTATATCGACAACAAATTCTCCCTGATTGCTGTTCATAAAACAAGCCTGATGACATCTAACTATTCAATCAACATAAATGCCCTCATCAGTCCAACTTATATATCAGACCCGAAGACCTTCTGATCATTAATGGACAGAAAAGCCCACAGCATGAGCGTTAAAAAGAACTCAGTAGAGGCCGGCTTATTCCAGAAATCCCAACGAAAGAGCTGATAAATTTCTATCGCTCGTCGAGTCGTCGGGGAATGTTTTCTTTGGCTGCATCCAGTTTGGGATGAAGGGGAAATGGAGGATTCAACGAGAGTGATTTTAGGCTTGAGTGTATTGTGTGCATGTTTGTTTGCTGGAAGGTGGTTATACTTGTTGTCTTGGGACTTGTTACATGATATTTTGTTTAGTGAGTTATACTAGTCAGTATCTTTGATTTTATTTGAAGTCAATATTTTTACTTTTGATGCAGCACCGTCGTTCGCTTGGCGTTTACTCTTATCTGTCTTTCAGCATGAAAAGAGCGTTAAAATAGATGTTGTTGCGTTGTGTCGTCGTGTGGAGATATCTATCTTTTTGCACGTTTTGATACATCCGACTACAGCACGACATTTTTTATAACAGGTTCGCTTTCGTTCTAAATTCTTACTCGCTTTGCCGTACTGGATACCCGGTTTTCAAGCCACCGCAGAGAGGTACAGCAGGATCTTCATCAATTCTGTTTCATTGATCTAGTCGTCAGCGATCGGCTGAGTCGTCGACCATTTTTAGCAAATTTTCTGCCCAGCGTCTTAACTTTCCCCGTCATTCAGTCTGGGAATAAGTCTGAGCATTCTGCTGAATTCTGCCGCACGCGACTGGCGCTCACTAATTGTCTGTTTTAACAATCGACCCCTTATGCCAAACTTTCTATTAAATTCATGCATTCACGTAATTACAGTAACCACATTGGTAGTTTTCATTAACTACGATCGCTGACTTCACTCTGGCGTCCTTTATTTCTTATTTAGAGTTTAAATATATCTCTTTAATATTATACATCCTCTAGTAATCATAATGGGATGGGAAGTCTCGATAATCTCTTTATTTACTCGTGGCTAAATATGTGAAAATATGTGGACATCGCACAAATAGAAAATAAATACTTTTAACACAATAGGGAATTGTAAAGCAAATGTCGAGTCAAAGAGATCTTCTTCTACTATCTTTCCTTCCTCATTTGCCTTTCAGCGTCGAGGGGAGATATAGTTTGCATGTTATATTTTTGCTCTTCTTTTGGCGTAGGTAGCTGTTTCTTTGTTGGATAGTAGTGGTAACATTTGTCATATGATTTGAAATAAATTTTCTTGTATCTTGAGTCTCTTTCTGCTGCATGTGAATGATAGTTTTATCACTAGGCTTCCTAGATATTTATAATTGTTATTTACATTTTCTTTTTTCTTCTTCTTCCTTTGTTTCATTCTTCTTTTTATCTATTTTTCTCTTTTTTTCTGCTTGACGTAATAAAAGGACCTATGAAGTAGCCAATAGGTCAAGTAGCATTTTTAGAAACAAACATTGCTTTAATTTTCTTCGATCATAGGTATCAAGTCTGGCCCATGTTGTCAATTTCTGCACTAACTGTTCTGACCAATGCTCTTTTTGTCTATTGATTTCACCCCAGAGTCCAATGCATGATATATAATCTGTGATGATTTCACGATCGCTTCTGTGAACGTGCTCCATCACCGTCTCCCTGTTGTTACTGTGTGTTTATACTTCTGGTTTATGTCGCTAACAAATGGGCCATTTTTTGTAAAGATTTGTAGCTCGTGCTAAACGTTCGGCATTAACGACTTACGTGATAACGAGTACAGACAAAGTCGCAAAGTTAACGGCTTCAGCTGTTGGGGGTTGTAAATGACTTTAAAGTTGTAGTTTAAAAAAAATAGAAATTGATAGAAAAAGTCTGACCCGAACACCTTGATGCGAATGCGCTGGGAATTCGACATTTATTTTCCAGTTCCGTAAAAAGTGCAAGTATGTTCCAGAAAGATTTGAATGCCATGATGGTTGTTGTTGTGGAAGATGTAGCACATTTAGTGGAGGTTGTTATGTCATGATCATCATCATCATCATCATCATTAGGTAGCATGTCCTTTGCAGAACGTTGGATTCACCACAACTCGTCAGAAAGAATCTACATCTCTAGCCAGATGTCCCACAGAACGTTGGATTCATCACAACTCGTCTGAAAGAATCTCTGTCCCTTGCCAGATCTCCCACAGAACGTTGCATTCACCACAGGTCGTCTGAAAGAATCTCTGTCTCTAGCCAGATCTCTCACAGAACGTTGCATTCACCAAAACTCATCTGAAAGAATCTCTGTCTCTAGCCAGATCGCCCACAGTACGTTGCATTCACCAAAACTCGTCTGAAAAATTCTCTGTCTCTAGCCAGATCTCTCACAGAACGTTGCATTCACCAAAACTCGCCTGAAAGAATCTTTGTCTCTAGCCAGATCTCCCACAGAACGTTGCATTCACTAAAACCTCGTCTGAAAGAATCTCTGTCACTAGCCAGATCTCCAACAGAACGTTGCATTCACCAAAACTCGTCTGAAAGAATCTCTGTCTCTAGCCGGATCTCCCACAGAACGTTGCATTCACCACAGGTCGTCTGAAAGAATCTCTGTCTCTAGCCAGATCTCTCACAGAACGTTGCATTCACCAAAACTCATCTGAAAGAATCTCTGTCTCTAGCCAGATCGCCCACAGTACGTTGCATTCACCAAAACTCGTCTGAAAAATTCTCTGTCTCTAGCCAGATCTCTCACAGAACGTTGTATTCACCAAAACTCGCCTGAAAGAATCTTTGTCTCTAGCCAGATCTCCCACAGAACGTTGCATTCACCAAAACTCGTCTGAAAGAATCTCTGTCTCTAGCCGGATCTCCCACAGAACGTTGCATTCACTTAAAACTCGTCTGAAAGAATCTCTGTCACTAGCCAGATCTCCAACAGAACGTTGCATTCACCAAAACTCGTCAGAAAGAATCTCTGTCTCTAGCCGGATCTCCCACAGAACGTTGCATTCACCACAAGTCGTCTGAAAGAATCTCTGTCTCTAGCCAGATCTCCCACAGAACGTTGCATTCACCACAAGTCGTCTGAAAGAATCTCTGTCTCTAGCCAGATCTCCCACAGAACGTTGCATTCACCACAAGTCGTCTGAAAGAATCTCTGTCTCTGAGGTTACAGAACTGATGACGATAACGACCATTTTCTTTCGTGACCAACTGCGCGTTTTTTGATGATGTTGTCGGTATCACGCCAGTCCGTCCTTACTTTCCACTATCTCTGGTACCATATTTTAGAGACTGAGTGAACCCAGAAGACGTGTTGGTCCGAAGAAAACAAAAATGTACATCCGGAACAAACACGCTCACTTCTGAAGAGTAGCGAGTGCCCCACCCACTCAACCACCGGGATTTTGTATAACCGTATAGAACAAATTACGTTTAATAGAACTATAAATCATTTTGACTTATTCTTCCTCTTCTTTCCTTCTTCATTTATTTACCTTTCAGCGTCGAAGAAAGATACAATTTGTGGTCTTATGGGCTTCTGTTGGCATCTCCTGCTGTTATGTTTCCTGTTGTTTCTAATACTCCATCAATGCATCTTTTTCGTGGTCACACCCTGGGTTTGCTGTTCTCGCAACGTTTATTAAAAGTTCGTTGTGTTGTGTTTTGATCTTTCTGCCCTAAAACGATGCCGAACCATTTCTTATGTTGTTTCTTTATGTACTATATGGCGGAAATTATTCCTAGAGTTTTTCTCAGTTCGTCATTTCTTATCTTATCACTTAGGCTGTCTCCTGGCATCCGTCTTGCACATTTCATCTCGGTAGTGGTTATTTTTCTTATCGTGTTTGCATTTCGGGTCAGGTCCGGCACTTTTAGCACAATGTAGAAACGAAGATTGTGTTGCAGAGCACCCGGTTTGCCTCTAGATTTATTTCCTTGTAGGGCAATAGTATTCTGACAGGATGTAGTATAAGTATTAGAGATTCTTGGTGCTGCGAATGTTCTAAACTTATCTGAGATGCTGTGACAGAAGATAGAGAATGTGGAGACTACTTGTAATACAAAATTGGAAGAATTAAAAAAATACTTTAAGAAGCGGGAAAATAAAGAAAGTTGTATAATTTTCAAATTATGGGAGGCGTCGGAGAATATGATGTGTAGGACAGGTTTTTCTAGATTATTAAGTCGAATCTGTGATAAATGTTGCCTGAAAGGTCTGCAATAATCATTAAATGTCTCGCTCTTCAATAGGGTCCGATAACCAAATTTTTGACCTCTATTTCCCATTCTGGTTATCTCTCCCTACACGAAGATAGACCCAGCCATGCTCTCTTGACTTGTGACCTTTTCTCTGCTATAATTGCGAGCTCTTCCTATTCGTGATGTCATAAAGATGTAAATGTAGCGATCTAACAACAACTTTTGGAGACTACAAACTTGTGTTTTCGTAATTTGTTTAGTCTGTCTCTAAGAGTTAAATAGAACACAGACCATCACATCGTAGCGTGATTTCTAATTTTTGTACCAGTGGTTTTCAGCTTTTAAAAATGTGTGTACACTAGTTATTGCTAGTCGCAATAACAATATGACACATTATGGAAATCCCAAGGATAAGGGATAAGACTAAATCCTGTTTCAGTTGAAAAAGCACTAATCACATTTACAATGCGGATGGCACTAAGCACAGCTCGGGGGCCACTATAGCTCAGTGGTTAGTGACTGGACTACAGAGGACAAGAGGTAGGGTTCAATCTCAACCGACGGCTTCCAGTTCACCCAGCCTATAATGGGTACCGGATTTTTTTTCTGGGAAAATAATGCGGCACGGGCGTAATACCGACTGCATTACCCCAGAAATCATGTGCCGAGGCTCTGTAAATGTTATGGTCACTAACACCATATTTCTAAAGTTATTTATCATTTCTGTTGTTAACCTTCTGCCAAACCATTCTCTTAAGCTGTCCGGTATCGTTTCTCTTTTCTTTCCTCTATCTCTTTGTCCCTCAATTTTCCCAGTTGTTACAATATATTCTAGTTATTCTCTTCTTATTACATGGCCAAAAAATTATGATTATTTCTTTCTAATATTGGAAATTAGTTCTCTTTTTGCTTTGGTCTCTTTTTGCTTTGGTCTCTTTCAGAACGTTTTCATTACTCTTCTTAGCTGCCCATGGTATTCTCAACGTTATTCTGTAAAACCACATTTCTACAGACTCCAGTGATTTTCTTGTTTGTTGTCCTATTATCTATGATTCACATCCATATGTTAAGACTGGCTGTACGTAATATTTAAGAACTCTTTTCCTTGTTTCTTTTGTCAAAATGGATTGCATAGTATCTTCTTCATTTTTGGGAAAACTGCTTTTACCAGAGCAATTCTGCATCTCACCTCTTTTGTACATCTTCCGTCTGAGATCTCATATAAATCACCATAAAGAAAGAACCACACTAGCAATTATAACAGTAGCAATGTGATCCGCTAATAACTCAATATCAATAACAGTAGCAATGTGACCCGCTAATAACTCAATATCAATAACAGTAGCAATGTGACCCGCTAATAACTCAATATCAATAACAGTAGCACTACACTATACCCATCTGGTTAATATTTGCCGTTAAAAACAGTAGAACATGAACTAGTCACTGCAATAAATACAATTTCTCTACAACACATAGTCATACTAAAGACTACATAAGCATTATTCTCATAAATAGCTGTATTAACAGATCTTGAGATAGCTCCCGTCTTCAGCTTACTTCACTCGACTGTTACATATCTTCGTTGTCCAACATTATTAAGGCTTTCATTGGGTTAAATTATGTTTTATCGCGGTTTACAAGTTGAGTTATATGTGTCTTTAGTTTCAATATTTTTCACCTTACATTCTTGGTTCCTTGATTGTTTTCCTCGTCTGTCTATACAAGCACTAATAATAAGAGAAAATAGAGACGCTTGATCAACTGTAACAATAGCAATCCGAAAATTCTTTTAACAAATGCGATCAAAATATACACTGTAAAATTAACGGTCCAAAATATTACCAAAACAAATTATTATAAAAGAAAACATTACAACTATAGGGATTAAAACATTCCTACTACAGCTGGAACATAAATTAACTAATGTAAACAATACATGTTCATAGCGATCGAAGCAACGCTAGCAGTCAAGCTTATCATTGCAACAACATAGGTTCTGACTACATCTACAAAAAAAGGATATTGCCAGCCACAGCAATAATAAAGAAAATTGACCACCACCAGCGATTATAACCATATAATTTCACTAGTCATCTTAACAATAGAACTCCACCAGTCATCGTTAACAATAGAACTCCACCAGCCATCTTAACCAGTAACCTTAACAATAGAACTCCACCAGTCATCTTAACCAGTCACCTTAACAATAGAACTCCACCAGCCATCTTAACAATAGAACTCCATCAGCCATCTTAACAATAGAACTCCACCAGTCATCTTAACCAGTCACCTTAACAATAGAACTCCACTAGTCACCTTAACAATAGAACTCCACCAGCCATCTTAACCAGTCACCTTAACAAAAGAACTCCACCAGTCATCTTAACAATAGAACTCCACCAGCCATCTTAACCAGTCACCTTAACAATAGAACTCCACCAGTCACCTTAACAATAGAACTCCACCAGCCATCTTAACCAGTCACTTTAACAATAGAACTCCACCAGTCACCTTAACAATAGAACTCCACCAGCCATCTTAACCAGTCACCTTAAGAATAGAACTTAACCAGTCACTTTAACAATAGAACTTAACCAGTCACCTTAACAATAGAACTTAACCAGTCACCTTAACAATAGAACTTAACCAGTCACCTTAACAATAGAACTTAACCAGTCACCTTAACAATAGAACTTAACCAGTCACCTTAACAATAGAACTTAACAAGTCAACTTAACAATAGAACTCCACCAGTCACATTAACAACATAATTTAACCAGTCACCTTAACAGTAGAACTTAACCAGTCACCTTAACAATAGAACTCCACCAGTCACATTAACAACAGAATTTAACCAGTCACCTTAACAATAAAACTTCACCAGTCACCTTAACAATAGAACTATACCAATCACCTTAATAATAGAACTCCACCAGTCACCTTAACAATAGAACTCCACCAGTCACCTTAACAATAAAACTTCACCAGCCACCTTAACAATAGAACCATACCAATCACCTTAACAATAGAACCTAACCAGTCACCTTAACAATTGAACCATACCAATCACCTTAACAATAGAACTTAACCAGTCACCTTAACAATAAAACTTCACCAGTCACCTTAACAATAAAACTTCATGAGTCACCTTAACAATAGAACTCCACCAGTCACCTTAACAACTGAACTATATCAATCACATTAACAATAGAACTTCACCAGTCACCTTAACAGTAGAACTCCACCAGTCACCTTAACAATTGAACTATACCAATCACAGTAACAATAAAACTTCACCAGTCACCTTAACAATAGAACTCTACCAGTCACCTTAACAATTGAACTATGCTAATCACATTAACAATAGAACTTCACCGGTCACCTTAACAATAGAACTCCACCAGTCACCTTAACAATTGAACTTTACCAATCACATTAACAATAAAACTTCACCAGTCACCTTAACAATAGAACTCCACCAGTCACTTTAAAAATAGAACTCCACCAGTCACCTTAACAATTGAACTATACCAATCACCTTAACAATAGAACTCCACCAGTCACCTTAACAATAGAACTCCACCAGTCACTTTAACAATAGAACTCCACCAGTCACCTTAACAATAGAACTATACCAATCACCTTAACAATAGATCTCCACCAGTCACCTTAACAATAGAACTATACCAATCACCTTAACAATAAATCTCCACCAGTCACCTTAACAATAGAACTATACCAATCACCTTAACAATAGAGCCATATAGTGTCGCAGCGGGTGACAATTGTATGGCCGCCTGGATTGACACTTCGATATCATGTTATAAATACAAGAGCTAGTAGTGGGGTGTAACATACACTACTGCAAGGAATGGTGACAGCTTTAGAAAAAAGGAACACAACAAAACACTGACGTTTCTTTCACAGAAAACGAAAAGAACACAAACGAACAAAGAAATAAACTATAATACATCTATGATGAACGTGACTGGTAAGTCAAGGAGAAATTAAAAAATGGATAAGAAATGAAATGGTGAGTCGTAACATAAATGTGCTACACATCGGAGGGTAAAAATAGGTCATATGTGAAAACTGGGAAGCTATATATATATATATATATATATATATATATATATATATATATATATATATATATACATATATATAATTAAAGCGAAAGTTAACTGAGGCAAAATACAAAAGCTCCGAGCAATTAGATCACTGTGAGTAAAAAGGGATGAGACTCGAGAGGGGAAGGGGGTAAAAATCAGTCACGTGATTAGACGAGGAGTTGGATGAGATTTAGAAGTGGTTAAAAAAAAAGTGTGAGATGCAGTCAAGAGTGACACAGGTAATCACTAGAGATAGGGAAGCGATTACTATGGCGTGAAAACGAGCTAAAAATAAAGACTGAAATACACTCAAGAGGAAGTTTCAGTTTTATTTCGATTAATAGTATTTGTAAGTAGTAATATTTGTAGCTGTAATATTAAAATTATTATTTCACTATTACAGTTTCCTTATACTACCTGCTAGCTCGTCCCGTGTGATCCTGCCTGATGGTGGCTTACGTCGACCCTTTTTCTACACGCTGCCCAAGATACACAAACACGACTCGCCCAAACGACCTATTCTCTCTTCTATCTCCTGTCCCACAGTTCACATTTCTGATTTCCCCGACAATGTTTTTCAACCCATAGTCATGAACCTCTACTCATATGTTAAAGACACCAACGACATTCTGTATATCTTTGCCTCCATCACCCTTCCTCCTGACAGTAACTACCACCTCTTTGTCATGGGTGTCTGCTTCCTGTACACATCAATTCCGCACAACAAACTCTTGGCCTTTAAACTCTATAAAGTTTTTTCCTTGATAAGAGAAGCCCACTTTTTATCGTTACCGACGTCTTCTCCCGTCTAGTAGAACTAGTTCTCAACCTCAACTCTTTTAAGTTCGGTGGCATCTTTCTCACCGATATCAGTGGTATGGCGATGGGCACCAAAATGGGGCCCCAGGTATGCTAGTCATTTCATGAAGTACCAGATCATCCACACCTATAGGGTCCTAGTCCCCTTATTGACGACTGCATCGGTCTGACTGACCTTTCCGAGGAGGAAATCTCCCTATTCATCGAGCATGCTCGACACGTTCACTCCTCGATCAATGTCACTTCCTACATTTCCACCTCCTCTTTTTCTTTAGATATTACCGTTTCCTTAGGTGTCTCTGGTCTACTTACCTCGGTCTTCTACAAACCTACTGACTCCCATTATTTCCTCCGCTACAACTCTTCTCACCCGAAATCTTGCAAGAACTCTCTCCCTTGTTCACAATTACTCAGGTTTCGTCCCCTTTGCCAGCATAATGGAGATTTCCTACATAACGCCCACCTCATGCTTGACTTCTTCTGCTGACGTCTCTATCCCAAATCAGCTCTCCTACCCGCTCTCCAACGGGTTCTCCGCACCTCACGCCAGGCTGCACTCACCCCATCTACCCGTCCCTCTCTGACAGTGTAGTACTTGCTCTTACCCATCACCCTCACCACTATGCGGTGATAAGAATCATTCACCGCCATCTCCCGATTCTCCACTCCGACCTCACAACCAGTCCACTTTTCCCTGATCCCCCATTAGCTGTCCAAGCGTGATCGCAACCTCCGTGATGTGCTTGTCAGGAGCCGCCTTCCTACCTCCCTTCATAGTCATCGGGGCACTATCCGTTGCAATCCGCAAATCAAATGTAAAACTTACAACCACGTCCTCCGGTAGTATACGGTTCTCGTCTCTAATGGTCCTTTTGAGATCAGAGAAGGATTCGCCTGTACGTCGCGAAATATTATCTATGTCATCATGTGCAAGCGTAGTAAGATGACCTACATAGGCGTGTCAGGTGCCATCTCGTCTTAGCCGAGAAAATTTGAATGGCATCAATCGAGATGCAAGCACCCAATAGCTTCCCATTTCAACACTGAGGGCCATCAAGGTAAGGATATTCAATTTACTGGCTTGTTGTCATGTTTTTCTGACAGTCGCAGCCGATTCAGTTTAGAGAATCGTCTGATCGCCCGTATGGGTTGCCTCACCCCTAGTGGCATCAATATATACTTTTCTCATCGGTAATCTATTACCCCTCTCTTTTCTTCCACTTCCCTCTTTCCTTCTTTCTTTCCATCTCCCTTCCGTCCCATCTCATTCTTTTCCTTTTTCCCCTCCCCTGCTCCGATCCCCCCCCCCACACCCTGACGTTATCTTGCCAGACGATATTCAGGGTCAAAGTACATATCTGTAAGTACGTTGGCACCCTTTAACAGGAGTCATGAATTTGGTTATTTGGTTATGGAAGGCCCCGGGTATCACTGCAAACGAATTAAAATCCATAATTGCACAACCGCCCGTGCCAGCGGAATCATTCGAATTAATATCTCATCTCCCAAACAAAGATAGGCAACTGTAGTCCTCATCGTAGCAGTCTCAGCACACGCCAAAAGGCATAAGGCGAAACTGCGCAGAAAGTGAACACAGCCAACTGTTCCCTGTCAAACGATATCATCATTCATCGTAAACAACTGGAATATCGAAACATGATCAAAACGGATGAGACACACAGCGCACGGTGCGTACAGAGCACTCAACTCAGTAGCTTCTGCAACAAGCCGGACTTGGAATATGAGGAAACTGCAACAAGGAACACTTTTCATGCATAGCCTTCAATTGTTCCCGCCGCCTATCCACCATATACCGAAAGTTCACGTCCTCTTGAAAATGATGATCGTCGTATTTTAAAAAAATGCATAGCGCTTGATGATGTTAGGCCATCGTAATGAATCATGAATCTTATTTACCAGCTTATATTTAATAATTACACCAGCATTGCTATTATTTGTCTATTCTCCACAAGCATTTATTATCCTTACCAATACATATCCTGCCACTTTATATTCCAGTTCTACTTTCATCATCATCATCATCATCGAGTGCCGTCTCCGCAACGAAGTTGGCCACCATGGAGCGTCACTCTGCTTACTTTTAGTAGGCTGTTGTGTCTTTTAACATGGCCCAAAAATCGCATTTACCTTGTTTGATTTGTGTTTAGTTCTACCTTACTCTCCCCTTTTCGATATAGTTGCTTCACTGCTCCTGTCCGTCACGCTACTAATCTGCGCCCCCATTATCCTCCTATTACATCTATTTTATCGCTGCGTATCTCAGTCATGTTGGGCTTTGTTTGCTCATTGTCACTCCATAGTACGCACTTCCCTATCTCTAGTGATTACTAGTGTCACTCTTGACTGCGCTCACACTTCATTTTACCACCTTCTAAATCTCGTCCGACTGCTCGTCTAATCACGTGACTGATACACCCTCCCCCTATCGAGTATCACCCCATTTGACTCACAGTCATCTACTCGCTCGGAGCTTTTAGATATGTCCTCAGTTAAGTTTCGCTTTAATTTTATATATATTTTAGTCTCCTAATTTTCACAGGCACTCTATTTATATCCTTCGATATGTAGTACACATCTCTTACGTTTTATCATTTTATATCTTATCCCTCTATTTATTTCTCATTGATTTACCTGTCACATTCATCCTAGATGTAGTATAGTTTATACTTATTTCGTTGTTCCTTTGTGTTGGTCTCGTTTTCTGAAGACCGAAACGCCAGTATTTTGTTGTATTCCTTTTTTCTAAAGCTGTCACCATTTCTTGCAGGAGTGTATGTTACACCCAACTACTTGCTCCTGTTTCCAACTTTACCGCAGCACTGCAATTATTTGTCTGTTCACTATAAATACAAGAGACTTCCGGTTGGAGTGGCAGACCAAGATGGCCGCTTTGTTGATTCGCTTTCAAAACTAGTGGCATTTTTGCTGCATTATGATTTTGCTTTGGATTTTTGTTTGTGGAGACGGCTGTGGTCCGGCCCCATTCACTTGACCACTGAGTCAGCATGGTCTTGGCGCCCGCGTACGGAGATAGTGCTGTAGGCGACTGGTCGTGGAGTTTATTGGAACGATACCAGAGTTCAACTTTGCCCTGGGACGGAACGTGTGAACTGTCTGTTTTCGATTGAAAATTTGCCACTAGCTAGACTGTGGTCTGATCGAGTGTCCCACTGTAATGAAGGTCTGACTTCATTTGTTGGGACAGCGTTTATTGTTGTGCTACCTTGTGGTACATGTTATGGTCTTGAAGTCCACGTGGATTTGGCGGGGGAGTATGTAGACTATGCTACCCGTGACGGCCGTCAGGACGACCCACGAGGTGTCAATTTTAAGTTGCGTGCCATCTATCCAGAACGCTGCACGTTCAATAGAATAGTATGAACGGAAAAACTTCTCCATTTTCACAAAACGCAACACGTTCGGTGGAACAGTGTGAGCGATCGGGATGAACACTTTGTTTGTTGCTGGAACGGAGGCTGGAGCAGATATGGGAATGTCCCGCCTGCAGTGAAGTCATTCCGTTCTAAGATCTAAAGTCTAGTCTATAAATTAAAAAAAAGGTTAGACTAATTGTTCACTTACACATTTTGTCCAGTGGTTAAATTTGTTAGGAACCAGTTAGTTTAGTTCGTAGTCGGTAGTTAATAGTTGCATTTACTGAGTTGTAGATGATTTAGTCCAGACGTCGAGATAATTAGATACAGAGAGAGACCAATAACTGTTATATATAACATTGTAGACTGTTCCAGGGCTATCACCAGATAACAACTGTGTGTTATATATGATAATAAGAGAGAGAAAACGAGAGAGAGAGAGAGAGAGAAAGAGAGAAAAAGAAGGCTAAAGGAAGAAGAATAAATACATTGTGCTTGAGCTCTGCAAGAGCTTTCATCATTTATTTATATTGTCGTGCTCATTGTAAAATGTCGCCCGCCTAATTAACTGTCTAGGCTGCCTTCAAGCGCTATTTTTTTAAAAATTGAAATATACAATGTTCTCCATATATAGTTCTCTATGGTGAACGTAATTGAATGAACCTGCGGTTTTTTCTGCAAAACATCAAACTCCACAACAATATAGTCTCACCAACCCTTTTTACTGTTGAGTCTCATATAGTCTTGTTCATGTATAAATGCAGGTACTTCAAAACGGCTCAAATATTATTGCCTCGCAACATTAATACTTTCGAGGCAGGATGTTGCACTTCAAAATCAAGTTTAAAGATTCATTTTTTTGTATGTTCCTCTTGGGCCCAAAATGACACCTAAAAGGGCGAAAGTCATAGTTCACCTGGATTGACCATTTGCTGCTAGTTCTTGTATTTCTGGGTTGTTTCTTATTCCTTTGGTTGATCCTTCACTAGTAATTGTTCAGCGTAGTGACTCTCTTGGTCTGCCTTGTTTTCTATTACCAGCTGGTGGTTTCCTAATGAATGCCTGATTGGGAAGTCTCTCTTCATTTATTCTCAAAACATGATCGATGTTTTCCAAAGCCTTCTTCCTATAAAGCTCGATAAGTGTTCTTGTTTTGATTCGTCTCTCATCTGTCCATTTGAAAAGATCGTTTTTACTGGTTTTTTTTCAACAGTTGAAATTCAGTATGTGAGTCATCATCATCATCATAAAGTAACGTGCCTGCTGGAGTAGGTGATCATGTCTCTCCAAATTTTTCGATCTCGACAGTTATTTATCATGTCTGTTGTTGACCTTCTGCCAAGCCATTCTCTTAAGGTGTCTGGTATTTTTTTCTCTTTGCTTCCCTCTATCTCTACGTCCCTCGATTTTTCCAGTTGTTACAATATGTCCCAACTGTTTCCTTCTTATCACATGACCAAAAATGATGATTGTTTCTTCCTAATATGGGATATTAGATCTAACTCTGTGAGTCAAGAGGAAGTTAAACCTTTTTTTCTAAAAATCTATTATAAAAGATATATGTATATACATAACACTTCTATATTGTGCGTCCAACATGGGTTCATTTTCCCTATACTTTTGTTTTCACTGAATCTAAATACTCGCTGCGCAAACACCGAGTACCCACTTCTTCTAGTTTGAAAAGCGCTGATCTGGTACTTCACCAGAAAATCAATGAATGCAAAGATCCTAAAACTACTTCAGAAATAAATTCACATTTGTCGTGTCATGCCCAAGGAGTGCCATTAAATTATTGTACATTTGACAAACTTATAGCAAAATCTGTTTTATTCAGTTTGGCTTGTGAGAGCTTGAAGTGTGGGCTCATTTGGGAGCCATTAAAATAATTACTGATGGATGACTTACGTAGCTTGATCTTTCAAATTGGTTTTTCTGAAAAATCTGGCTTCATTCACGTGTTCTCGATGTTGATTCAGTGTTTGCTCAATACTTCATTAATATTTTGGGACAGTATGAGCGCCAAGGGAAGTTAGATGAAGTCCGTGAATAGATCCAATTTCCGGTTCCGGAATATGATCTGTCGTGTTCATTAGTGAAGACTGTTCTATATCTTTAAAAGGTCACATAAACAGTGGGAAGATCTGGTTCAGCAGAATACGACACATATAATGGACAGTTCAAGAAAAGCAATCCCAAAGTTAAGAAAAAGTGTCAAAGTTGTGTCAAGAGCTATGTTTACATCCAATTTTACCTTTTGATATTATAGAGTGCACTCGGATCTTGATACTTTGACATGTGTAGTGTTTTCATTTAAACGGGAATGGCGTCATTGGTGTTCTCAACACCTGAGCTGGAAGCGGTAAACGACACATAGCCAGCTGCTTGTTTCAGGAGCAGTGAACCAGACCTGGCTGTGACCTTACAACACCTCACCCATTGTGGGCCAGGAAGCAAACTAACAGGTCTAGTCAAGCGAATAGGAATCGAAGGGGTAAAGCAACCCGGGAAAAAAAATGTTTTTCTAAATCGGATGTACTGAACCACAGCCATCTGTAATTTCACCGAAGCCTGCGAGCAGAGAAAACAATCCTGGAATCACCCAAAGTTTGTGACTTCTTCAGCTATGTCAACTATAGATGAATGACGCAATTATACCTACAACCGCCCTTGCTGGTAAAGCTGAAAACGTTAGAAACTGTGGGTGATTTCATTCAGCTCATTGGGAGCCGCGATAGCTCAGTGGTTAGTGAACTGGACTACAAAGGACAAGGGGTAGGGTTCGATCCGAACCGACGACTTCCGGGTTCACCCAGCCTTAAATGGGTACCGGATTTTTTTTTCTGGGAAAGTGAAGCGGCACGGACGTAATACCGACCACATTACCCCAAAAATCACGTGCTGAAGGTCTGTAAAATTTATGGTCACTAACATCATATTCCCTATACGCCACTTGGCGTGACGGGGGTACTTTACTTTTTTTTATATTCAGCTCACAGGTCTTATTAATTCTATAGATGGCTGTGGCTGAGTTGAGCGTTTACTGTAAACGACAAAAAAATACATCTACTTCAAGGCGTCGGTAATTCCTTTAATGGAGAAGTGGTGAAAATGATGAATCGTCTGGCGAGTGCAATAAAAGAAGACGAAGAAGAGAAAGCAGAAGAAAAAAAGAAGAAAAAAAGAAGAAAAAAGAAGAAAAAAGAAGAAGTAGAAGTTATTCATATTTAGACCATGCGCTGTGTCTTGAAATAAGCGACCTCAATCTACGTATTTATCACTTTTTTGTAAAGACTGATGACATTGCTGAAAGTGACCAAATGCTTTAACGGCGAGTGTTTACTTTTGTCGTGGGATGACTTTCGTGATTTTCCATGTGACTCCCTCCATTTTGTTTTCATGGCTTGCTTCGAGATTGTTTTTATTTCTTGGAAGCTCTGGGGTTGGTTGAACTATTGAAGACTCCAACGTGTTGTTTCGAGTTCATCTACTTTCTCATTTCCAACGATGCCACAATGTGCTAGTATCCACTGCATGACTAGTTCTATCTTTTCTAACAGCGAAGATATGTTGTTCTTTATTTCATGGATGACGCTGTCCTGATTTGGGCTTGTATGGCTGATTTTTCATCGGTGAGAATGACGATTTGTGGACTTGGGACCTCTTGTGTGTTGAGAGTTTGTATAGCTGTATGGACTTGGGACCTCTTGTGTCTTGAGAGTTTGTATGGCTGTATGGACTTGGGAACTTTTGTGTGTTGAGAGTTTGTATGGCTGTATGGACTTAGGACCTCTTGTGTGTTGAGATTTTGTATGGCTGTATGGACTTAGGACCTCTTGTGTGTTGAGAGTTTGTATGGCTGTATGGACTTAGGACCTTTTGTGTGTTGAGAGTTTGTATGGCTGTATGGACTTAGGACCTCTTGTGTGTTGAGAGTTTGTATGGCTGTATGTACTTGAGACCTCTTGTGTGTTGAGAGTTTGTACGGCTGTATGGACTTGGGACCTCTTGTGTGTTGAGAAATTGTTTGGCTGTATGGACTTGGGACCTCTTGCTTGTTGACAGTTTGTATGGCTGTATGTACTTGGGACCTCTTGTTTGTTGAGAGCTTGTATGGCTGAGTGGAGTGACATTGCCCTGCTCTAAAATGTGTGCACCTTTCTCCGGCTGGAAGAGAGTATGATTCTGTCTTTCCACTTGGGTAAGTTATATAGATGCCAATGCCTTAATTTTTTTAAGCTACAGTTGCGGAACCATCTGTGAAAACCCGTGTCCAAGCATCTCTTCGGCATTTTCTATGAGTTACATGGCTCTCACTTCGGTCTCTTGGGTTGCTCATTTTTGGAGACTATTCCTGGAACATCAAACATCTTCGCACAGATCTTTGTTGGTTATAAATAATGTGAGTATTGTCTGAATGTTTTCCTCGAAATATGATTTGGTCTCTTCCATAAGAGGTTTTGTTCTGTCTTGGAATTCTTGTTGCAGTTGATGATCTGGTAGCCTTTTAAATTTTTCAAACCGGATGAGAGTTTTGTATTTTCTGCGGTGTGCTAGAGGCTCAAGATCTGGTGTTTTTTCCTTTGTTATGATGGGGGTAATTTGTATTGCTACCAGAATTGTTCTGAGTGCCTTCTTTTGGACTTTGTCTACTTTTCCCAGGTTCGTCTTGGCCGCTGTTGCCCAGAAGCTTGAGGCATATTCCATGATGGGTCTTACTGCTTCAGTGTAGACTTGCTTTGGGATCTTTTTGTTTGCTTCCTTAGATATACCCGCTAGTCTTTTTATCATTGGCAGTCTTTGGATGGCCTTTGCTTGAACTTTTTCAATATTGGGTTTCCATGCGAGCCTAAAGTCAAGGGTGAATCCCAGATACATCAACAGGCAGTAAGATCTGATGTCCAACTCTGAGATTTGGAAATACATCATACCCATACTGCACAAAGAAGCGAAGTAGGTCCCCTGGTGTCGAAAGTTTCACTTCAGCCCATTGTTTTGAGCAGCTTTAGGCAGTCCATTACTTCACTGAACATCTCCAAGCCATCCAAGTCTGTATCATAAAAGCTCCTCATAAAAATGCATCTCTGTTTCAAGCTATATTCCTTAGTTGGGCACATCAGTTCGTTTATGTGTAAAAGAAAGTCAAAGTCGAGTCCAGCTTTTTCAAGCTGATGAATCTGTCTCCCATTTCTGTGTGTATTTTGTTAGCTATACGTTTCATCAGTCGCAGCATTTCATTTTCTGCTGTGAGCCCTACATCCTCTTTCTCCAGGCATCCTCTTCTTCTTTCTCTGTCGTTTCTCAATTTGGACATTACAAGTAGTTTACAGTTCTTTTGCTTCTTCAAAAGAATTCTTGCTTGTGACATCACAGTTTTCTGGGAAATACCCTTCTCAGGTTTGAATATCTTGATCAGCCATTATGGACATTCATGGTGTGGTCCTGAAGCCTTTTCTGAACTCGGTCAGTCTTGGCAAGTACAGTATTCCAGAACCGAAGATGAAGCACATTAAAAAATCAAATGTTAAAATAAAATTCGATTCGATGTAAAAACTGAATTGCATAACTTCCTGTCTCTGAGTGTTCGTCCCGATCATCTACAATATTTCCCAACAGTTCTACCAAGTGTTCTAGCTGATCATGTATCGGTTTAACAGCTTCTACTTGAACACTCCAACGAGTTTCTGACTCTGACGTCACTGATACACCAAGAACAGTTTTCAGTCTCTCCCATCGAAGAGTCGACCACGAAAAATAAACATTGATAGCTTGCACTGAAAAACGTTACATCTGCTACCTCATGACTAACAGCATGAACCCAAGCTAAATAAAATGTGTGGTTATCACAGTTAACAAATGTAGCTTTTGGGTTAAGTGCAGTAAGTCTTTGTTGTACTCCTGGTTTGTAGCCAGACATTACAGATGCATTGTCGTAGCACTGTGATCGACAAACATCGGAAGCTAATTTATCCTTCTCTACTTATCACAATATTATGTCTCATGGTCGTAGGAATGTGATCCACAATCATCGGAAGCTAATTTATCCTTCTCCAGTTGTTATAATGTTATGTCTACAATACTTGCTACATCTTTCTTTAGGGCATGAATAAATCCTAACAAAGACACCTTCACAACTACAGTCTTGTCCTCAAAGTTGTTATACATATCTAATGGTCCCCAACATTTGTTTTGTGAACAGCGTCAGGATTTGAATCAAACATTTCCCCGTAGTATTTGGCTCTCTGGATGTCATTCACCAGTTTTTCTCTAACTGTAGATGCTAAAAGCTGGATGAACTCATCTTGTATTTCTGGTAAAAGGTGCGTAGTTGATCCGTGATTGAGCTACATATACAAAAGGTGGTTATTATTGACTAGACAGAACTCTGCAACAAGCTTCAGAAGTTCTATAAAGTTTCCAGCGTTTCTGTGACTCTCCCGATTTTCAGTTTCAGTTGTACTTTCTCTGGGGCTCTTAGGGCCAAATTTTGTTTCGCTAAATATTTAACGTAACATAACACCTTCAAGTACGTGTCGCCATTTTTCATTGTCTTTAGAAATTTCATTTTGATATTGTGTATCTATTAAACCTTCTTATTGTATCAGCCTCCTCTCCATTACATGAAATTAGCGCTCAACGATGCTGCGCCCGAGGACTGATGTCCCACCCTAGCCGCCCCACCGCCACAACCCCGAGCCTCGCCACTGCTTATCGAAGAAGGCCAGTAAAAAGCAGCGCTACTTGTATTCAAATTCAGCACTTTAAAAAACTAGTGACAGCTGAAAATTGAAAAGAAAACGCTGTGCAACAACACAGTGATTAAAAAAAGTAAAATGCATTTCTTATTTACAATAGATTGTCTCAGTCTGAATAGTAAGAAAACAGAAGTAATGGTCATATCAAAGAAACAATCATCACCAGCATGCAGCATAAAAATAAACAGGACAAATATGAAACAAGTACAACGGGTCAAATACTTGGGCACAATAATAATATAAGATGGAAGATGCACCACAGAAATAAAAAAAAGCAGAATAGCTCAGGCCAAAATAGCATTTCAGAAAATGAAAAACGTCTTATGCAATAAATCTATATCAATAGAAGTGAGAACGAGAGTTCATCGGTGCTATATAGAACCAATTCAGACCTGTGGAAGCGAATTATGGACAGTAGATAAACAAATGAAAAGACGATTAGAGGCCACAGAGATGGGATTTATCAGAAGAATGTTGAAAGTTCCCTGGACTGCTAAACAGACCAATAAAGAAATTCTCAAAGAGGCCAACACAAAAAGGGAAGTGCTATAAAACATCAGAAAGAAACCATAAACATTTTTCGGGAAAATCATGAAAAGAGGAAAGTTGGAATACTTGATTACAATTGGCAAAATAAAAGGAAAGAGAGAACGCGAGCGACAAAGATAAAAAATACTGGATTGCTTGGTGTCATGGCATGGAAAACAGTCAACAACAGAACTAATACTATGCACTGTAGATAGAAGATTGTGGAAGGACATGATCGCCTACGCCAACTGGTATGGCACATGATGATGGTTTACAATAGCCAATCAACATTTCTTAAATGACCTCAGGGACTCTCGTCGATGCTATCAGGTGTTGTACTGTCTTGAGGTCTGCATTCTCGATCATGAAACAGATATGAACGCTAGCAGATATTGTTAGACTATAGTGACTAAAACCGTAAGTCAAAGGCAAGGATATTTCAACAGTAGGAACTGGGACTAGTACTAACAACAATAGTAGGTACACATCAAACGGTCTGTGCTCGATGTGGATTACAAAATGTAGGTGGTGAGCCGACCTGTTAGGAGAACAAATTGATCTTCAAATACTCAGAAAGTAAACAAGTAAAGAGCCCCGTCACGCCAAGTGACGTATAGGGAATACGGTGTTAGTGACCATAATTTGTATAGACCTTCGGCACAAGATTTTTGTGGTAACGTGGTCGGTATTACGTCCGGACCGCTTCACTTATCCAGAAAAAAAATCCGGTACCCATTTAAGGCTGGGTGAATGGTCAAGGGAAAGAAACGCACATAAATGCATCAAAATGAGAAGCTGCAGTGAAGCTAACATCATCATCATCATTGAGTGTCGCCTCCGCATCGAAGGTTGGCTACCATGGAGCGCCATTCCACTCTGTCTCTTGCTTTGATGGTGCGGATTGTCATAGGTTGACTTGTCAATCTTTTGATATTACTCGTCCATGTTAATCTTGATCTTCCTCTGCCTCTTTTACCTTGTATTTCCCCTTCAAATATTACTTTTATTAGGTGGTTGTGTCTTTTAACATGCACCAAAAATTGCATTTGTCTTGTTCTAATTGTGTTTAGTAGTTCTATTTTCATTTTTAGTTATTTGAAAACTGCATTGTTAGTTTTCTTTTCTTTCACATACTGCTAACATGTTGATGCTAACAGTCAGGAGAAATGAACAAATAAATAAATAGAAAACAATGGTACGGTTAAAGCTTCACGGAACAAGTGAAGACCACAAGTCAGTGCGACGGTTCGGTGCACAAAGGCCTTCAACCGGAACAAACATACAACACACGTACACATACGTATTTAAAATAAAAAAATAATAATTTAAAAAATCGAACTAGACAGAGAAATGAAAACTAAAAGAAGAATAAAATGTCAATAAAAAGTTCCTGATAAGATCTAAGAAGAATCTTTCTTCTGAAAAGAAACGGAAGTGCGCACGGGGCACATGTGCGTACACACAAGTGAAAATGTGGGAACACAGCACGCAGTAATAGAAATTTCCAAAAACAGATCCGTGTGATTATAAAAGGCACAAGAAACAGATTAGAGAGAGGGAAAGATAGAGGTTTCGCTGAGTGGAGTTTTTAGATATAGGGGACAGACGAAGTGATGCAGTGTGGATTTCTCTTTCTGGTTCTATTTATTTAATTATTTTTTTTTTAAATTTTAAGTACATATTTGTACGTGTGTTGTATGTTTGTTCCTGTTGAAGGCTTTTGCACCGAAACGTCGTTTTGATTTGTGGTGTCCACTTGCTCCATGAAACATTAACCAGACCATTTTTTTATTGATAGATTTTTTTTTTATTTCTCCAAAGTCTGGGTGAACCCGGAAACCGTCGATCAGGATTGAACCCGACCTCTGGTCCTGTGCACTCCAGTTCACTAACAACTGAGCATTCGCGGCTCCCTCAAATGCTTAGTAGTAGCAATTAATTATATATATTAATGCTCATAGTTTCGCTACATCAAATTTCATTTAGGGAACTCGTATAGTTAAGACCAAAGGTTTACAATTTTAAGGTTTTTCCTGAAAAAAGGGGGGTGGGAATGGGGTGAAGATGCCATCCTTCGACATTCATGAAACAGTAATTTTTGACAACTCCATTTCCTTGCCTTCTCTCTATTTTAATGGCAGCCATTCGTGATGCATTCACCTTTAGCTGATTTTACATATTTTACAGTGTAGTTGTATACTTACATTACTGTTTAGTTGTATACATATATTACAGTGTAGTTGTATACATATATTACATTGTAGTTGTATACCTACATTACTTTGTAGTTGTATATCTACATTACTGTGTAGTTGTATACATATATTACAGTGAAGTTTGTACATACATTACTGTGTAGTTGTATACATACATTACAGTGTAGTTGTATACCTACATTACTGTGTAGTTGCATACCTACATCACTGTGTAGTTGTATACCTACATTACTGTGTAGTTGTATACCTACATTACAGTGTAGTTGTATACCTACATTACTGTGTAGTTGTATACTTACATTACTGTTTAGTTGTATACATATATTACAGTGTAGTTGTATACATATATTACATTGTAGTTGTATACCTACATTACTTTGTAGTTGTATATCTACATTACTGTGTAGTTGTATACATATATTACAGTGAAGTTTGTACATACATTACTGTGTAGTTGTATACATACATTACAGTGTAGTTGTATACCTACATTACTGTGTAGTTGCATACCTACATCACTGTGTAGTTGTATACCTACATTACTGTGTAGTTGTATACCTACATTACAGTGTAGTTGTATACCTACATTACTGTGTAGTTGTATACCTACATTACTGTATAGTTGTATACCTACATTACAGTGCAGTTGTATACCTACATTACAGTGTAGTTGTATACCTACATTACAGTGTAGTTGTATACCTACATTACTGTGTAGTTGTGTATCTACATTACAGTGTAGTTGTATACCTACATTACTGTGTAGTTGTGTATCTACATTACAGTGTAGTTGTATACCTACATTGCTGTGTAGTTGTGTACCGTGTAAGACGATATCGACCATCTCCTAATTTGACACTCATGTTGGAAGAAGAGTTCATCAAATAAATCATATTAGATCAGGTGTCGCAGTCAACAAATGAAGCTCTTTTTGACGACACTTCTCTTTATCATTCTCCCATAAAGGACGTTAAATGGGCGTAGATTGGTTGTCTTGTTCTTTATAACAATATGTTGCGACTTTTTAGCCGAAAACATCTGACGTCAGCAATAGAAAAAAAGGACAAAACAAAATAATGACGTTTTGACCTACATGCGGCTCTCTTCATGGAGTCATCCCACCGGGCCACCCCAACCCTCACCTCTCTGCTCATTCGCATCTGACGTTCGGTCACGCAAACTGATAGGAACTCTTATCTTGATTTTCACCCAAGTGTTTCATTTCATTTTTTTTTTCATTAATTACTTACTTGTGGTATGGAACATTTCCTTTTGGTTTGTCTTCTCATCTCATCTCAATTTATTTCATTTTTATTTCTCCTTTATCTATTAATTCCAGCTATTCTAGAACACATAGAAGTGTTTACCTTGATTCCGTTTTTCTGTTCTTATCTTCTGAAGAAAGCCGCATGTTTAGCCGAAGCGTCATTCTTCTATTTTTTTTATTGTTGTAAAGCTTAACTGAAGGAGTGTGTATTACACTCCAGCACTTGCTCCCTGCAGCCAGCTTTACCGCAGCACTGCAATTATTTGCCTGTTTCCTCCCCGGTGTTAGAAATACATTACGGATGCCGGAATGCTTTTCCTGTTGGATCTTTATTTCCTTTGCCAGACTGGGTGGTCAGTTTCCAGATCCATCATATGGAGGTGTTGCAGGATCTTGATCAGTTTTGGAATACAGATTATGACTGAATCAGCTATGTGTCGCTGATTGCTTTCAGCTCAGTTATTGGTAAGATCCTGGTTTCAGTTTGGGGGTTCAATGCAACAGATTTCTAAAATACTTTTTTACTTTTATATTTTACTTGAAATACTGTATAATTTGACATAGTAAACTAAATATTTTATATATAATAACATACTACTAAAGTGAACATAATACTGCGGCCACGTCAAAAGACATAGAGGGCTGGAAAGAACAATTAAAATTGAGGGCGTGATTCCGATTCCAGGAAGACAAGATAGCGCAGATCAAGAATAAGATGGTTTCAAAGAGATCTTGGGTTTGATAACAGAAAAAAGTAGGAGATCTGGCGAGAGACACAGATTCTTTCATACATTCTGGGATGAGTGCAGCGTTATGCTAAGGACATGCGACCTGATGGCTAACATGAACTGTCATGATGTTATAATCCTAATTATACGGCTGTTTTTTTCAATAAATTATTATCGACCCCCATGATGTGACATGAGGATCATTTTTATACAACAGGTAATGTAATATCTCAATGTTGTTTATCTTATTTTACAAAGATTTAATATGGGCGCCCTTCGTAAGAAGGTAGATATCTAGTGGATAGTCCATTTCCTTCAATACTCGATTCAACATGTCTCTTGTCATCAAAGGCTTCATTCTTCCAATCTCTCAGTTCCATCCCAATCTGTGTGTTTGTGTACGGCTGATATTTTAACATAAACTTGCGTGCTTCTCACAATTGCTGCTTCTTAAAGGTCCCTGCACACACTGGTCATCTGGATAAAAAAAAAAAAGAAAGTAAGGGGTACATTCTCTTTTGGACACCGTGTATAGTATACCTTTTAACATGGAAAATTGACTGCTTCAAAGGACACGATCTAGGGTTCGATCCCAACCAACGGCTTCCGGTTCACCCAGCCTTTAATAGGTACCGGATTTTTTTTTCTGGGAAAGTAAAGCGGCACGGGCGTAATACCGACCATATTACCCCAAAAATCATGTGCCGGTGGTGTAAAATGTATGGTCACTAACACCATATTCCCTATACGCCACTTGGCGTGACGGGGGTACTTTACTTTTTTTTTTTTTATTGACTACTTCTAATAATTCTTTTGCGGACTGGTTGGTCTCGAGGCAAGACGCTGGTCTTGCTAAAATAATAATAATTTTTCTACGTTTTCTAAAATACTTCTCCGGGTTTGGATGATAGAGGTCACGTGTTAGTTATTGCTCTTCTGACATCCTGAACCAATAACATATGACGCTGTTAAGTTTCCTAAACGTTGACATTTCATCTTACCCATGGTTCGCCGGATAAAACGGTTTTTGCAATGTAGATTTATAATACAGATGAAAAATATGCAAATAAATACATAATTTTTAAATCTACGAGTGAAAAAAATAACAGTAGAAAATATAAAGATTAGTTGAATACTACATTCTTGATATTTTTAAAACCAGAATCTGAGATATGAGATGTTATGTGTAAGGAGAACGGATAGAACAGTGACGAGGTGACACAAAACTATAAATGAAATGTTATGTGTAAGGAGAACGGCTAGAACAGTGACGAGGTGACACAAAACTATAAATGAAATGTTATGTGTAAGGAGAACGGCTAGAACAGTGACGAGTTGACACAAAACTATAAATGAAATGTTATGTGTAAGGAGAACGGCTAGAACAGTGACGAGGTGACACAAAACTATAAATGAAATGTTATGTGTAAGGAGAACGGCTAGAACAATGACGAGGTGACACAAAACTAGAAATGACATTTTATATGTAAGGAAAACGGCTAGAACAGTGACGAGGTGACACAAAACTAGAAATGACATTTTATATGTAAGGAAAACGGCTAGAACAGTGACGAGTTGACACACAACTGGAAATGAGACAATAAGAAATCGTCTTAGAACAGATCTTGAACTACAAAAGACAGTATAAAATTTGGTTTGCTCATTTAAAGAGGATCCATGTGACTCTGTACAATAAAATATGAAAGTAAAAGACTGGTGGAGAGATCGCAGCAAGCCACTTTCTGCAAAATTGGTAATAGAAAAATGTAACAAGTATAGAAGAGCTAGCCTCTAGAACTGCGAATGGATCGAAATGTGAAGTAAAATAGTGTCTTGTAACTGCACTGGACATGTAACTGCAACAAAGTATAAAGAAGGTAGTTTCTTGTCCCCAGACAGTTTCTAGAACATAATATGAAGTAACGTAGTGTCTTGTCTATAAAAATGTAACTGCAACAAAATTTAATGTAATGCAGTTTTTTTTGTGTGTCTACAGATATGTAACTGGATCACAACATAATGTAAAGTAATGCCTTCAGACACACAATTTGGTCAATACACTTATTTTTGAATTGAGTGTTAACTGAAAGAAACATGCGCTGGCTTCACGGCTTTTAGATCCTGTGTCATATTCAGATTTGTCAAGTTTCTGCTATTTTTGTTTGAGTAAAAGCATGTCTTTCTTGTAAAGCTGAATGGTATAACTACTATATAAGCTCTATAATATCGAGCCACAACTGCTTGGTTCTGTAGAGTATTAGTAAAATACTTACACCCCCCCCCCCCCCCCAATAACGATATTAGATGTTATAGAACTTTTATCTTTTATAAAACATGTTTTTCTATTTTCATAGAACTTCATCAAATTGCTGTGCTCTATCACCACACTGTAAGTTATTGCTAATTGCTAGCAGTTCATGGTCATGAAGGGTTCATGGTCATCAGTAGCCGGATAGCACATCCTATATTTCTCAGCCTCACCTCGTGAACTAAGAGGTCAGCGAGTCATGTGACTGATTGAAACAATTTCCTTATGTAGAGCACAACCAATCAAAACTGGACCCTTTTGTTTCCACTCCTCCCACAGGAAATGCGTTGATTGGTCAACTCTCAAATGGTCTACTTTTCTAATCGTTAACTTATTTAACATTTAATTTCAAACGAATTTAAGGAAACATTTTACGAAAAAGTAGGCCTACTTATCAAATTCTGAAACTTGCAATAGTTTATTGCACACTATAAGTCAGTACCGAATTACCAGAGTAACTAAACTAAATATGATATTCTAAAAGTGCTTTATCTCATAAATTAATGATTTATCGAATGGACCATTAGACACACCTTTTCTCTTCTAGTCGCCTCTCTCTCTCTATCACTGTTATCTGTGATTCGTAAAAGTCGAGACCATCCCTTCATATTGTCATTTCAATTCCTTCTCTATCTGTCTTTGTGTCTCTCCCTTCCCCTTGTAATGTATGATGGTTTCGTCCAGATCTGACTACTGTGTTATAATGGCTGTAGCATCCTAAGTTGTGTTTCCTCACAGTAGTATGGAGATCAATAATATTCCCGAATATGTCCTTTCCGGCTATATTGGGCTCTTTGTTGGTACTTAAACATAAGATGCTCAGGAAATCTTGCAGCATGCAAGCATGGGTAGAAATGTACACCAAAACAACAAAACAATAAATCTAACACATTTACCCCAATGTTAATGTTCAACATGAAGACTGTGAGACATTCATTTCTGGATAACTTCTTCGTCCTCTTCTTAGGTCTTCATCCGTAAATGGGTGTGGATGTGTTGTGTCGCTAATTAACGACGAGCCGCTGTGTTTGAGCCTTTAGTTTACTCGTGATTTTACACGCACACACACACATATACACACACATATACACACACATACACACGCACATACACACACACACCTGCACACACGCACACATACACACACACATACACATACACACACACATATACACACACGCACACACACACACACGCACACACACACACACACACACATACACATACACACACACATACACATAACAAAAAGAAATGTAATGATCAGTTGAATCGGCAATTTTCGTTTCCAGTAGAATAATAAAGTCAAACAAATCACCACATTGCTTGAAATAAATAAATATATATATATATATATATATATATATATATCAGATGACCTTTCGAGCCGTAACCGGCCCATAGGGCGTAGACCAAGATACACCTTCTCCTATATGGATTTTTTTTGTTCTAGCAGTTTTCTTTTAAAGATATTTTATCAAATCTCGCCATCTGTCTCTGTTCTGTGCAAGCAGTTCTATCTCATTGAGGGAGCCGACTCCTGCTGCTCTTGCCTCTCTCATCAATGTTCTTCTCAGTGTCTCCCTGGGTCTTCCTCTTTTTCTTTTACCTGTTGTTTCCCATATGAGGGCTTGCTTTGCTATTCGGTTATTATCTCTTCTCATCACATGTCCAACGTATGACCATCGTCTTTTCTTTATTACTGAAGATATTAGTGGTTGATTGGCGATTTCTCTAATTTCCTCATTTGTTTTGAATTCGTTCCATGCTATACCAAGTATTTTCCTTAGACATTTATTTTTCATCTTCATTTTTATATATCACAATGTATTACTACGATTATTTAAACGTTATATTAATCTGATTTTTCCGTTATTTTCCTATTTTCTTAATTAAAATTGATGTTATTTGTTTTTGCAAGCCCACATATTTCCTTCTTTAGTATTATTCTACACAGAAAAATAATTACCTAAATTAATGCTAAATTGTTGCTATTACTTCTTACTGCTGGACACAGAAAATTACAATGACTAGCTTTACAGTATTCATTTGTCTCCTCAATTTCTCCTTTTACCGAATTAATTACTTCATTTGATAATATGAACTAATGTCATTGACTGTCGACACAGTTTTCTCCTTTTATCTGAATTGTTTATAGTATTATTTCACTAAAGTTAATTTTCGTATATTACGAATTATCATTTATTTCTTTTCATCATCATCATCAAGTACCGGGCCTGCTGGAGTAGGTGATCATGTCTCTCCACAATTTTCGATCTCGACAGTTATTTAATATTTCTGTTCTTGACCTTCTGCCAAGCCATTCTCTTAAGCTGTCTGGTATTTTTTTCTCTTTGCTTTCCTCTACCTCTTCGTCCCTCAATTTTCCCAGTTGTTTCATTATATTCCAGTTGTTCTCTTCTCACTACATGGCCAAAACAAAAAATGATGATAGTTTATTTCTTTTAGCTCCAGTATTTAAGTATGTTGAACTCTTCTTCTGTTTTCCCCCGTTAACCGATTCTTTATCACCCGCTCTTTAAAGGGCCTAAAATGGGCGTAGATTGCGTTGTGTTTTAGTTTACCGCTTGCTGCTTTATTTGAGCTATTTGGTCCCAACATCCGACACCAGAGAGGTATTTTTGGTAACTGGATTGTCTTCCCGCTCGATCACCATCTGAATATCACCACTCATGCGACCAGCAGTCAACTATGAGTCACCGACTGCTCTCAGTCCTAATGCTGGCAGGCACCTTCGTCCCTGCATGGGTCTAAGATGTGAGGAATACAGTAGGTATCTTGACTAAAAATGGTGAAAGAGTCGAGTGCATTATTTCAAAAATGGTGAAAGAGTCGAGTGCGTTATTTCAAAAATGGTGAAAGAGTCGAGTGCGTTATTTCATAAATGGTGACAGAATTGAGTGCGTTGTTTCAAGATGGTGAAAGTTGAGTGTGTTATTTAAAAAATGGTGACAGAAGTGAGTGCGTTATTTCAAGATGGTGAAAGAGTTGAGTGTGTTATTTTAAAAATGGTGACAAAATTGAGTGTGTTGTTTCAAGATGGTGAAAGAGTCGAGTAGTAAAGTAAAAGTATAGAGCCCCATCAAGCCAAGTGTCGTAAAGGAAATATGGTGTTAGTGACCATAATTTTTATAGACCTTCGGCACATTATTTCTGGGTAATGTGGTCGGTATTACGCCTGTGCCGCTTTACTTTCCCAGAAAAAAAAATCCGTTACTCATTTAAGCCTGGGTGCTCCGGAAGCCGTCGATCAGGATCGATCTTGCCCTTTTCTAGTCCAGTTCATTAAAAACTGAGCTATCGCGGCTCCCTGGAAGAGTTGAGTGCGTTAATTAAAAAATGGTGAATTAGTTATGTGTGGTGTTTCAAAGTAGTGAAAGATCTTAATGCGTTGTTTGAAAATAGTGAAAGAGCTTAATGCGTTGCTTGAAAATAGTAAAAGAGCTTAATGCGTTGTTTCAAAATGGTGAAAGAGTTGAAAGCGTTGTTTCAAAGCAGTGAAAGAGCTTAATGCGTTGTTTCAAAATGGTGAAAGAGTTGAAAGCGTTGTTTCAAAGTAATGAAAGAGCTTAATGCGTTGTTTGAAAATAGTGAGAGAGTTGAATGCGTGGATTCAATACGTGTGTGTGAATTGGATCTATGAATTCTAGATTTAGTGAAGGAATTAAGTATTTTTTTAAGTAAGGGGGGGGTGTGAAGGGGGGGTGAGGGTTGTTTAAATCATGTGCTTGTACGTTTACTACTTTGCGTCTATATACTGTCATCATATCATTCACTTCTTCAAGAATAACTTTTGGATGTTGCCTGACATAGTTTGTGGTGGTTCATATATTTTGTTAATGCTAACTTTTGTTAATGTCCACTATGGTAAAACTAAAGGAAATATAATTACACCAACGTGGATTTAAACTACGTAAATGCAGTATCGTTGCAAGGGTATAAAGCTTGCGTGTGTGTATATCAGCGGTTGACGGTGGCGTCGAAGCTTGAGGAGGCCAGGACGAAAAGAGTGGTCGCATTGCGTGTGTAAAGAAAATACATAGAATCGTATACTTACATATTAGGATATACCAGTACAACAAATTTCACACGTTGATCTTTTTTCTTAGTAAATGGTCTCTACTTGAAGCAAGACCAACTATAGTCCTAGTGTATTTCTTAAATGTCACTATATACTTCAGATGACACACACGCCTTTGTTTGTGAATAAAATCAAACACGGCGAACAAAATAGATGTTACTCTCAGTAATTCGTTCTAGTGCTAGAGAAATGAAAAGACGATTAGAGGCCACTGAGATGGAATTTCTCAGAAGAATGTTGAAAGTTTACTGGGCAGCTAAAAAGACCAATGAGGAAGTTTTCAAAGAGGCCAACATAAAAAGGGAGCTCCTAAATAACATCAGAAAAAAATAATCAACATTTTTCGGGCACATCATGAGAAGAAGAAAGTTGGAATACTTGGTTACAACTGGCAAAGTAAAAGGAAGAGAGATCGCGGACGACAAGAAGAGAAAATACTGGATAGCTTGGTATCATGGCATGCAAAAAAAAATCAACAACAGAACTGATACGATGCACTGTAGATAGAAGATTGTGGAAGGACATGATCGCCTACGCCAACCGGTATGGCACAGGATGATGATGACTGCTAGAGAGCCATTTAAATTTGATTCCCGTTGATAATACCCCATTAATTTAATTAAATATTTGCCTCCTGTCTGTTTTGTAGTTATAGTTTTGGAGCAGAGCTCTCTTTGTGCAAAATATTTCTTTTCTCAAAGTTGCGGAAATTAGATCTTTGTAAAATAGTTACTTCAATTATAGCTCGAAATTAGCGTAGTCATAATAGCATCACAGCATCTTACATGCAACATACGGGGAGTTGTTTTCTGAATAGCATCCCTAATTGCCATACACATTGCTTGTTGTAGTTAAACGGCTGTAGAAAGTCTGATATTCATAGTCATTCAAACTTATCTATTAGTAACGGCTTGAATTACTTGAGCTACATCATATACTTGATACAATGGCTGGTTGTACACTGACATTTAACTCATTGAACTAGAGTGTGATTGTGTTATGTATTGTCATAAAATGTTAGAAGATTCGTGGCATCCTTTGTCTCGTATGAATATCTGCCACTGGTTTAAATATATATATATATATATATATATATATATATATATATATATATATATATATATATATATATATATATATATATATATATATATATAAAATAAATTAAAAGTAAACACTATAATGACGACAATATTCACGGAAATCTTATCCTGTACCCATTTATGGAACCGCAGGAAATCTTTAGTCTGGTATTGGGAGATTCTAGGAAACTCATTAAGTCTATAATAGAAGCTTCCCTTCCAGTGGCTGAAGGTCATGTCAAGGAGCACCGTGAGTGATAGACGCCGGTTCAGTCAATCAATTAATCAAGGGTCTTAACTTTCTTTAGAGGCAAAGGCCAGTAACCGAGCTTTTTGAGGTATCTCATTTCTCTGCCCTTTTCTCCATCTCTCTCCAGGTGTGTCGCTCACTTTCCATTTTTCCTGCCACAGTACTGGTATTGCTTGTCTATGGATTTCGTTGCCTTTTTTTTAGTTGCCGCTTTTTTACTTCAGGGAGTTCTTTTGTAAGAGAGCCTGATTAAAATTATTGCTTTTTATTTTTTTAAAGCTGATTTGACAACTCTAGCAAATATAGTTTCTTTTTTTTTGTGCTACCACCTACCCTCTTCTTGTTCTCATTTTCTAATTCTATCTTTCACTCCCACATTTGGCCACTCTCCACCCCCCCCCACCCCCCTTTTCCTCTAATGACGATGTAGAAATTATTTTTTTTTCTTCAAGTAATTGTTATTTCTGTATGTGAAGCTTCATTCTGTCCGCTATGGTAAATAGTCCAATTTATAAATATACTCATTGTTTAATATTTATATATTCATTCATTTTTCTTTCCATCATCACTAGTTCATAGTTAAATACGCCTATCTTCGTTCATTCCTTAAACTTTTAACATTTTATGAATTTGTGTAACAGGAAATGTATCGTTAAAGATATAGATATACGTGTGTATGGGTGTAAGTGTGTGGGTGTCCGTGGTTGCGTTTGTGTGTATACACAGCTTTGACTTGTGACGTCACGCCGAACACAAAATCCGATAAATTTACAGAATCTTATGAACAAAAAGACACAAACACCATATTCGCATTCAATGAATAAGTGACATCTACTTTTACTGAAATCCCGACCTTATATTTTATCATGAACTAGTTTATAACTCATCATGGTCCTTTTTTACCACTTTTGTCTGTCTATTTATTTACCTCAATTTGTGATATTATTTTGAAGATCGTTATTTCCTGAAGAAGAAAAAAAAACATAAGCATCGCGCTCAAAACGCAAATTAAAAAAATATATATCTATTGTACACTTGACTACATGTGAGGAACGTAATGACAAATAATGGAGAGTAACATAGGAGAGCTGAAAGAGATGGACATTTCGAAATTAGAACGAGTCAGCGGCACACTAAGTGGTCTCCGGCCACAAAAATGTACACAAAAATAAGAGCCGTCAAAATGAATGTAGTGATAAAGAAAGGAAACACGGGTGCATCGGACTATAGGTCCGCCCATGAGATAGATATAATGTATTTTAGGTAACAATGTAATAACAGAGCAAGTTGTGCATTCAACAAAACCCCATTAGGGAAAACAGCAGTTGAGAGGCCAAAGCAATAGGATCCCTTTGAGCGAAACTTAAGAGGATTACCCAAAATAGACTTCGATGGCAAACCAGTGACGTGTATTTATGTTCCACAGGGATCAGAAGAAGTGAGTATAGGATTATTGACTGTCACGATAAAGTGCGCCAACAACATAGTAGCAACATATTCAAGGACACTGGTAAGGTAGTTTAACAGCGCCAACAACATAGTAGCAACATATTCAAGGACACTGGTAAGGTAGTTTAACAGCGCCAACAACATAGTAGCAACATATTCAAGGACACTGGTAAGGTAGTTTAACAGCGCCAACAACATAGTAGCAACATATTCAAGGATACTGGTAAGGTAGTTTAACAGCGCTAACAACATAGTAGCAACATATTCAAGGATACTGGTAAGGTAGTTTAACAGCGCCAACAACATAGTAGCAACATATTCAAGGACACTGGTAAGGTAGTTTAACAGCGCCAACAACATAATAGCAACATATTCAAGGATACTGGTGAGGTAGTTTAACAGCGCTAACAACATAGTAGCAACATATTCAAGGATACTGGTAAGGTAGTTTAACGGCGCCAACAACATAGTAGCAACATATTCAAGGACACTGGTAAGGTAGTTTAACAGCGCCAACAACATAGTAGCAACATATTCAAGGATACTGGTGAGGTAGTTTAACAGCGCTAACAACATAGTAGCAACATATTCAAGGACACTGATGAGGTAGTTTAACAGCGCTAACAACATAGTAGCACCATATTCATGGACACTGGTAAGGTAGTTTAACAGCGCCAACAACATAGTAGCAACATATTCAAGGACACTGGTAAGGTAGTTTAACAGCGCTAACAACATAGTAGCAACATATTCAAGGACACTGGTAAGGTAGTTTAACAGCGCCAACAACATAGTAGCAACATATTCAAGGACACTGGTAAGGTAGTTTAACAGCGCTAACAACATAGTAGCAACATATTCAAGGACACTGGTAAGGTAGTTTAACAGCGCCAACAACATAGTAGCAACATATTCAAGGACACTGGTAAGGTAGTTTAACAGCGCTAACAACATAGTAGCAACATATTCAAGGACACTGGTAAGGTAGTTTAACAGCGCCAACAACATAGTAGCAACATATTCAAGGACACTGGTAAGGTAGTTTAACAGCGCTAACAACATAGTAGCAACATATTCAAGGACACTGGTATGGTAGTTTAACAGCGCCAACAACTGAAGCTAAAACTGCTGTTTATGGATTCAAATTGCTGACATTTAAAATTCCCGAACCTGCTTTTGCGTCTCCTAAAGTGAGATAACAAATAGTGATACCGAAGCACGTAGCATCGCGACTTTTTAGAAATCGGCTATTTCCTTAAATCTGTTTAGACATGACAAGTAATACGTATTATTTGGTTAGCTGCCCAACTTCTGCACATAACCAACGTCCAGAACAACAAAATACGTACCAAACAGCTATATAGATGGCTAAGAACATGGGGAACGAATTTAATGTTGCCCTCTGGGCAAGCACACATATGTTTCCTAAAGACGATGAACCAAATACATGCAAATGGTTCTTTCTGCTCGACAGAAACTATTTATTTGAGAAGCAGTTTCCGAGGGATTTTGACATTTAGACACTCCAGTCGCTTTATCGTTGAACATTTCATTGCACGGTTATTTTATGCTTCGGCGGGACAGATAAACACTTACATAAATGACAAGTTAACGTATTTCTTTTTGGTTTGTTTTTTCTAAATCTTTCTTCAACATTTGTGGCACTAATTAATGTACGTTATTGTGGACTACAGATGAAGTTTCGCTATTTAGAATAACATAACCAATTATCACCATCATCATCATCAAATATAGTGCCAGACGACGTAGGTGACCATGTCACTCCACAATGTTATATCTCTACTGTTATTTCATCAATTCATTTGTTGTCTTTCTACCAAACTACTCTTTTAACTATCGAGTATTTTCCCCCTCTTCTTTCCTCTGTCTTCCTTCCCTTAAGTTTGCCAGTTGACACAATAAACCCCAGTTGTTCCCAATTCACAAAGTGAGAAACTACAACATGATTGTTTGCTGCTGAGATAAGCTTCCTTTTTGCATTGGTCTCTTTTAGAAGATCTTCATTTTCTTTTTAGCTGTCCATTGTATTCTGAACACTCTTTTCTGTAAAACCATATTTTTATGGCCTACAATTATCGTCCTGTCTGTTGTCCGATTGTTAGGATTGTCATTTAAATGCTTCTGAAGAACTCTTTTTTTCTTTTCCCATTGACAAAAGTGGATTGCAAAATGTTGTTATCATTCTTTAGAACACAACCTGAGTTGTTCTGCACCTCACCTCTAATCCACATATACCATCTGAAGTTAAAAATCGTTCCTAGGTATTTGAGCTCATTGATCTTTTTTAATACAGCACACTACTTAAATTGTTCATTTTTTTGGAGATTCATCTCTTCATTTGTTCATTTCTTTGTTGCAAGCGTCACTTCTGCTATTTCCCTGTTGTGAGTTAATTAAAGCTTGTATTTCTACTTTCCATCACTATAACCACCTTTAGCAGCAACATGAATGCGATATTAAAAACGCAATCGATTTGTTACGAGACATAATAACCCATTAATTCTCATCACGTGACAGCTAATTGTTCAGAAATTGTCA
Source organism: Megaustenia siamemsis (assembly GCA_032433765.1). Taxonomy (NCBI): domain Eukaryota; kingdom Metazoa; phylum Mollusca; class Gastropoda; order Stylommatophora; family Ariophantidae; genus Megaustenia; species Megaustenia siamemsis. The sequence continues at coordinate 39,436,749 of JAVIAB010000051.1, read as the reverse complement.
CTAAGTCACGATAACAGGCATGTCGGGAAATATGTTTTCTGTTTTTACAAGGAAGCCTCTGTGCTGACTAGATTTACAAGTCAATGGAGGCGTCAGTGTTTTCATTATGCACACCAACATAGAGAATTGTTGCAACAATGTTTGATAACGAATTAAGAACATCAGGGTGCGGGTTCAGAAACCAAGGTCGGAGCTGATATAAAAGAGAGAATACACAGCTGGGTAATTATCCTCACCCTCGGATAAGCTCGTTGTTATTCATTATGGTGCGTCCACCACCTCCTGTCCTTTTGAATTAATCATGATCAGCTCGCGAACAAGGATATCATGATTTTATTTTTATGTGTTTCATTGATAGCGCGCGTGCTTATGTGTATTGTGAGGTGGGTGGAATATAAGAGTGAAGTAGACGAGATAAGGTGGCAGCGAATGAAGTCAAAACGTGTGTGTAAATATGGTTACACGGGACATGTACACATTCTTCACATAGAGTCATATACTTGTATCACAACGTTTGAAGTTTGCCAGTTTAAGTGGCTATACATATAAAATAAAATAGGACAAAGCGGGTTATTATTGCCTCTTCCGAAAGTTTATTATTCTTCTAATTAGAAATGTATGTATTTTATGGTCAAATCTAATGGCTCGATGAATTCTCATGAAGATATAGCTTATTGGTTTCTTTTTTCCGTAGTTGAAATAATGGGCCGAGTGTTGACAAGAGTATTTAGGGAATGAGGGAGTTAACAATTTCAGGAAAGGAGAGGACGGGAATTTGTCTCCTAGTCATGAGGCAATTGTAATAGAAGAGTTAACTTTATCAATGTTTACCATAAGTTTTGTCAAATAAGAGATACAGTAAGTACCTTCGATTACTTTGTCAGCTCATTGCAAAGAAATAATAGAAGGTGAAGAGTTTGTGAGAAAAGTAGCAAGAGTTTATGCAGGGTTGAGGCGTATGGGCAAGGTTGGCGTCCATATCTTTCAATGATTAAGGGCATATTTGATTAGTAATGTGGTTAGGAGACTCTATCTATTGCCATCAAGCCCAGCCCAGTTGTTTTACTTTTCACAGTTGTTTGTCACTGATAACTTTAGTTCATTTCCTTAATTATGTCTTTCAATGAAGATAAAGCACACCAGATTCGTCTATTATACATTTAAAGCGATTATAAGAAAGTGTATCCTAAAATAAATATAACAATTGTTGTTAAAAATTGAACGTTGTATCCTCCAAAACTCTCAGATTTCATCATCATCTATAGCTCGTTTCAAAACATTTGCCCAATTTCAAAACGCTATTACTCTCTAACCGTTTGATAAATACTTTTGAAATTTTCCAAATGTTATTAGAATGCAAAAGACCCTTTAAATCTATATTTAACAAATATCTTGCAGCTGCAGTTTCTTAAAGCGGCGATATTTCTTTGATGTTTGTCAAAATTGTAAATTGTGAAGCCCTAAAGAATAGAAATTACCGTAGTTGCTGGTCTACGATTAATTTTCACTAGGTAAAGGCGTGGCCGTAATGGGGAAATAACTGGATAAAACAAAACACCAGGATAATTATTGTCTGCTCAGTTCGAGGACGGACGATAATATCAAGGTATACTGTATGTCCAATTTTCATAGTTGTGTGGTCCTGAAAAGGACCGTTTGTTGAAATAATTTAAGGTAATATAGGGGCCAACATTGTGGGGGCTATATACTTTCATTCTGAATCAGACGAGTCTAAAAGATTAATAACTGTTTGGGGTTGAACATTCCACAAACCATCATTTTTCCAATATTCCTCTTCCTGTTTTAAGACGTGGTCTTCACATTTAGCCCAATAATCTTTGTCTATATTTAATAAAGCGAGATTAGCAAGAGTCTTTACATCGCATATTTGAATGTTGTATTTTCATCTGCCACTTGTCCTTTTAATTTTGCCCAGATTAGTTCTATTGGATTTAAATGAGCATGGTAAGGTGGCAGCCTCAAACTTATATGACCGTGCTCTTGGATAATCTTATCTATTTGAAAAATCTTTGTCCTCTGTTTTTGCTTTACTAGAGATAATAATTCAGGTTTTAAGTACATGTTATTAAATTGTATGTGCTCCTTTGTGAGCCATATCTTAATATCATCTTTTGTACTGGATGACGTCGGGACTTTATCTTCAAGTGCAACAATGTTGTGGTACGCTGCATTGTCCATTATTAGGCAAGATGGTCGATCTAGTGATGGGAGAACAGAATTTTCAATCCAATGTCTAAATATGTGACCATTCATCTCAGAGTGATAATCCCGATTGTCTATGGATTTTGAAAGAAAAATGAGCTCTGCATTCTGTATTAGTCCATGTTGTCGACTACCTGCATGAGCAATTATCAAGCGCTGTCCTTTGCTGCTAGGTATTAATCTCTTAATCTTTCCATCTGATGACTGCCATTCCCTTTGGTTAGTGTGTTGTAGCATTGATCCATGTTTCATCCAAGTACACAATATCATAACTTGCTTGCGCACCTCTTTTACTTCACGTAAGTACTTGCTTCTCATGACTACTATATGTGGCTTCTCACAGATGATGTTTCGTCCATTGGAATACTTTCTGAATGTAAAGCCTGCAGCTCTCACGTTCCTCCATAATGTAGACTTTGATATTTCAATACTGTTGTTCTTTTTCAGCGATACTTTTAATTTTCTTATTGTAACAGTTTCATTCATACCCAACATTTTGCGAATTTCACTTCTAATAAGTTCACTGTCGAAATTATCCAACATTTTTGCTCTTCCTTGTGATTTTGTATATTTGGAACATTGACGGTCACGTGCTTGAATCCAGCGATTAAATGACCGTTTAGATAAATCCAAAATGTGTCTTGTCCTATTCTCTGGGTTTTCTAAAGAATGAAATAATCTTCCTCGTTTAGCCTCTTTGCAAAAATAGTCATACATTTTTATTGCGATGTTTTGTAAACTGCAGAATTTCATTTTAAGACTCATGATAAATGTTATTGTTCCACGATACGCCGCTGAATTAACGGAAATGGAAAACACAATGTCTCGTGTTTACTACAAGTGTCTATTTGTGTCAGTTGAACTCACGGGGAAAGCGTGCAAAATCCTAAATTGGACCGTCTATAGATTTGTAATCGCTATTTTTAACTTAAATACCGTAAACACTAAGTTTTGACGACATCAATGGGTCGTTATAAATTTATATAAATCAAATAAGCAATAATAATAACCAAATGTTTGTTTTTAATGAAATTAATTCCCTGTTGGGTTCTAATCATTATAACTATACATGCAAATTTTGAAAAAATTACAAAAAGCGGTTTAAAAGATATTGATTTTTAACTTGGGCAAGACTTATGAAACAAGCTATAGTGCCGTCTCCTCATAGAAGGTTGGCTACCATTAAGTGTCATTCCGCTTTGTCTCTTGCTTTGATGGTGCAGGTTGTCATAGGCTGTTTTGTCCATCTTTTGCTGTTACTCGTCCATGTTAGTTTTGGTCTGCTTCTGCCTCTATTACCCTGTATTTTCCCTTCCAATATTTCTTCCAGTAGGCTGTTGTGTCTTTTAACATGCCCCAAAAATTTCATTTGTCTTGTTCTAATTGTGTTTAGTAGTTCTCCTTTCATTTTTAGTTGTTTTAAAACTTAATTTGTTCTCTTTTCTTTCCATCCAATTCTACGTATTCTTCTATAAATCCACATTTCAAAGGCTTTAATTTTCTTTTTTCTTAATATTATGTCCATGGTAGTTGTAGCTCTGAACTGTCTCCAGGTCTATTCCTTCAACTTTGATATCCACTTGTGGGTTTTGAGTATTATCTTTGCTTATGATCATAGTTTTAGTCTTTTTGATATTCATATCTAATCCATATTTTGTGCTTATTTTCTGCAAGTAGTACAGTATCATCAGCATATCTTAGGTTATTGATTATCTATCCATTAATGTTTAGGCCTGGCATCTCTGTGATGTTTTTTAAAGATTTGCTCAGTGTATAGATTGAACAAGTTTGGTGATAGGATACATCCCACTCTTACCCCTCTTTTTACATCAATGGGTGTAGAGTTCTCTTTGTTATATTTTATTATTGCTGTTTGCTCCCAGTACAAATTACGTATTAGTCGTATGTCCGTGTATTCTAGATGTATATCTTTTAAGCAGTCTCAGATTTATGAGGATTAATTACTAAAATACCATATATAGATGATTATTTACTTACTAACAATTTTACTTTTGTGTGTGAAGCCACAAATTGAAGCCACAAATTGGAGCCACAAATTGAAGCCACTTCCATAAACATGTTAAGAATCGGGGAATGTACAAGGCTTAGGATATTTGAATCCACAAAACAAGTAAAATGTTCAAAGTTGATAACTGTGATGTCACTTTAAGATGAAGATAAACAGCTGTGTTATGGGCGTTATCGTTGAGTCACTGAGGAAACAAGCACACTTGAGTACAATAAGTCTGTGTGTCAAGCCTTGCTACAGGATATTTACATCATTAGTTAGTCTGTTTTGGCACAAACTGTTAATAGAAAGTCCAGCTTGGAGATGGGGCAGTAACTCTTCTGTGCCGGTGGCCGATGTGTTTCTAGGGTGGCAAGTTCAGGCTGCTTAACTCGTGTTCCCATCACACGCTCTACCGTGTGTCATTGCTTTCGGAGCTCTCCCTGTTGACCTTTGCTGCTCCATAGAGACACAATTAAAACCGCTCAATCTTATGCTAGCGGAGCCGACGATGATCAACTAGATCGTCATTTATTTTAACCCGCCAGCTGTTGTGTGTGCAGATTAGTGTATTCAATAAGCAAAGTAACATGTAATGAAGAAAGAGCACACATTGACAAATTATGTTTGAGAGAAAAATCTATTAATGTCATCAAAAGTGATATAAGATAATATGACATGTGAAAAATGTAACTGCACAGAGTACAATATAAATATGCAAGCAATTAAATGGTCAGGCCGCTCAATAAGAAGACATAAATCATTCAACACAATCCACACAATTATCAACCAGCGCTACTAAAACAAGAAGGACGTATGAAAAACTAGAAACACTCGGAAACATAATAGTAGAAGAGGCCAGACAAAGAACAAATGGTTGTAAAATATCTCTTTTATCGATGCTGAAAAGTACATCAAGAAGAAAGGAAGAATAACAACTAAATTAAGTAACAAAAGTAAAACATGACAGAAAATAGTAGTTGTATTGTGTCTTAAGAATGGAGCCCCACCAGCCGCCAGGTGCTAGACCTCAACTACTGACAACTATTCACACTTTGAAGAAGACCATGACTAAGGTCAATATCATAGAACCCTACCATGGCTTTCAGCAATTATTGCTACGACACGCACGGTCCAAGATAGTAGAATGCAGCTTCACGCAACCAGTCACAACATGACGGGAACAGACAGATACAGTAAGCACATGTTAATTTTAAATAGAACGTTATCATTACGTCATAATCTAATTCATGGAATCATTTGAAGGGTATGGAGAGAAACAGAATAAATGGTGCATTCAACACGTAGTGTACAGGCCGGCATTTGACCTTGGTGCAATATTTAAGTGCCGAAAACGGAACTAATCACAGCCTGATTGGCAAGCAACAGAGTTAACCCACTCGGTCGTTTGCTTCACTAAATTAACAAATAAGACAGTTTGGAATTAGTTCGATTGCAGCGTTGTTCAAGAGTGCGCTTGTCAGTCCAAGGATAATGACCCCTGACATTTTATTGTCTAGTAGCGAGCTCCTTAACCATCTATATTCATAAACAGTTACTTTGATATTAGCAATGTGTAATTTATATACAAGGAGAAGAGAAGTAATGGAACCATCAATAACATTGGCCTAGATTGGAGAGAAGTAGAGAACATGTCCAAGAATAGCGATGGATGAAGAGACCTTGTCCATGGCGTATGCTCAAAAAAGGTCTCTAAAGAGCATTGATTGATTGAATTAATGTAATTAACGTTTTCTTTCTTGTGTTTTTCGTCTTTGATTAACAGATTTCGTTGCACTTTTATTCTAAATATAAATGATTCAATTGTTAATTAAATTGGATTTAAAAAGGGAAACAATTAATTGAACAGACGGTGTATATATATTATATACTTATATATTTATAAAAATATATTTGTTTTTGACAAGTTAACATGCATAAGTAATTAATTATATTACATTATAACAATAGTGAGGGAGGTTGGCATGCATGCTAACAGTTTACACGATATAAGTCAATTATCATTAGTTAATGTACTAAACGTAGGTGTATAAGTTAATGTACTAAACGTGGGTGTATAAGTTAATATACCAAACGTGGATGTATAAGTTAATGTACTAAACGTGGGTGTATTAGTTAATGTACTAAACGTGGATGTATTAGTTAATGTACCAAACGTGGATGTATTAGTTAATGTACTAAACTTGGATGTATTAGTTAATGTACTAAACTTGGATGTATTAGTTAATGTACCAAACATGACTGTTTGGCTTATGGGTAGGTCAATTATTGCTACGACACGTATGGTCCAAGATAGTAGAATGCAGCTTCAGGCAACCAGTCACAACATGACGGGAATAGACAGATGCAGTAAGCACATGTTAATTTTAAATAGAACGCTATCATTACGTCATAATCTAATTCATTGAATCATTTGAAGGGTATGGAGAGAAACAGAATAAATGGTGCATTCAACACGTAGTGTACAGGCCGGCATTTGACCCTTGGTGCAATATTGGGCGAGTTTTCTCCCTTGCTTAGTTTCATCATCGTGTAGATCCTTCCTGTGTATGATCTGATGCGAGGTTGGATATCTTGTTATCAAATGATAATGTCGAAATTAACGAAAACTGGAACAGCTCTATGTCTTATGGGTAGGTTAACTAAACTTGATCTGCGTTTGAGAAATTATTTCCTTGGTATGGGTTTGAGAAATTGTTTCCTTATTATGGGTTTGTCAAATTATTTCCTTGGTATGGGTTTGAGAAATTGTTTCCTTATTATGGGTTTGTCAAATTATTTCCTTGGTATGGGTTTGAGAAACTATTTCCTTGGTATGGGTTTGAGAAACTATTTCCTTGGTATGGGTTTGAGAAACTATTTCCTTGGTATGGGTTTGAGAAACTATTTCCTTGGTATGGGTTTGAGAAACTATTTCCTTGGTATGGGTTTGAGAAACTATTTCCTTGGTATGGGTTTGAGAAACTATTTCCTTGGTATGGGTTTGAGAAACTATTTCCTTGGTATGGGTTTGAGAAACTATTTCTACTTCATTTGTATTGAAGTTCGTGTAGTTTCCCTTACTGAGTATCAGATGGCGGTCATCGGCGAACGGTGAAAATGTGAACTAAATCTATAAAACCACACTTTAAAATGCATTCACAAAACCCATTCAACATACAACTAGAACACTGTTTGAGGAGCAGCTATGAAAATCATTGTCCCTAACATTAACAAGGGTTCAATGCTCCTTACAACTCCATTTCCCTAACTGAACGTTTCTCAGCTCGCCTGCCGGTATTGACTCTCAGAATGGTCACTCTAGTCCCAAAAAAAAAAAAAACCAAAAAAAAAAAAACCAATGGAGTTTAAATTGTTCACCTTCATTCCAGTCACGGAAAGAATAGACAAGTTAGGCTCAGAAGAAAAAAAACACCCACCCGATTGTCAAAGTACAGAAGTTCGTATTTATTGGTGAGACTGATCTCACTTTGAACACACGAGAAGTCGAGTTAGGGAATTAGTCTGTCTCAGATCAATGTTTATGTCCTTGTCATACACCGTTGTTTCCCTTGTTCACAACGGCTGTTACAGTCATAACTGAGACATCCATCATAAGCGCTGTCTGCCGTTAATATGTCAGCTCTCTTGCTCACCAGACAATTTTCGTTATTGTCAACTGTCTCAGCGTTCTCGTATTGGTTCTTTTGTCTGCCTAGGAAGGAAACAATCACGGATATGTGATATCATACCACTGTAAAGATGAATAAAGCAACGAAAAAATATAATCATTAATCTGAAGATGTTACAACTTTATATCCTTTTTTTCTGCCTGTCAAGGATATATGAAGAATTTTTTTGTAACATTTAGTTCAAATATTTGGATAATTGTATAACATTTACATTTAGTTTCAGCTATTTGTAATTAATATAATTATTGGATAACAAATGTTATATCTTCTCAATATTCCTGTATAGTGCAGAAACATGGACATTAGACAAGAAAACAACAGAATATTGAGGCCTTTGAAATGTGGATTTATAGAAGAATAGGTAGAATTACTATTAATCAGAAAGCAAATTCAGACCACATTTAATATAACAAAAGAAAAAGCTGTCACATTTTGTAATAATTCAGAGCTGTTATTTTGGTCGACTTCCATACTTTTCAATTGTTTCAGTGAAAGACAATACGTCATGGCTGCTGAAATAATTAGCTTCCAAGTTTACAGCGCAATCACAATGTTACGACAGTATCAACTGATATGTATCATCAATGACTATTATTCTAAGCCAGCCACATTTAATGTTCTACTTCAAATATGCATGTTGATAATTATCAATAGCACCGCTTCACATAGCACAACAAGCCCAGAGTTGCATAGAATTGGTGCTAGTCATGAATGTATGACTCGCTGCCCACTCGGGCAAAATAGGCAAATAATTGTTAGCGATTACCATAAATAAAGAAACCCGTCAACAAAGATATTTATCATCGTTATAGATAACAATGTCGATCGTGTACATAAATATTGAACTGCGTGTTATATAAGAGACTATCCTTCGATAACATCGGATTTTCCTGGAATCACAGTTCCATTAAGTGACGCCATCGCGATACTATTAATAACCTTAAAACTACGATTGAATTATATTTAAGCGAAAGTTGAGTCTGGTACCACTGTTGGAGAATGACCTATTTTAGATAATTCCTGAACGCAGAATGGGAAATCGTGGAAAACCTCCTTCAACATCATCATCATCGAGTGCCATCTCCGCAACGAAGGTTGCTACCATGGAGCGCCATTCTGCTCTGTCTCTTGCTTTGATGGTGTAGGTAGTCATAGGCTTATTTGTCCATCTTTCGATATTACTCGTCCCTGTTAGTCTTGGTCTGCCTTTGCCTATTTCACCTTGTATTTTCCCCTCCAGGATTACTTTTTTTAGGCTGTTGTGTCTTTTAACATGGCCCAAAAATCGCATTTGTCTTGTTTGAATTGTGTTTAGTAGTTCTCTTTTCATTTTTAGTTGTTATAAGAAGATTTAGATTTTCCATTCTGCGTTCAGGAATTATCTAAAATAGGTCATTCTCCAACAGTGGAAAACCTCCACTGGTGACGTATTCAAACACGCTATTTATAGACGGTTGGCGTCATTCCAGATACCACCGTCCCTACTTGCAAAGCTGAAACGTCACGCTAGTGGAGGTTTTCCAAGATTTCTCTTTCTGTGCACAGGCTACCTAATGTAGTAGGCCATGGTTGAAGCTGAGCCAAAGATAGATTTACATTAGAACTGCGGGCTGAGAGGAATTTCCCGGAAAATCTTCAACCAGCGTGACGTTTTCAGCTTTGCGAGCAGGGGTGGTCGTGGGTAGAGTGACGTCAGCCGTCAATAGCTGATAATGCCACTCTAGTTGGAAGGTTTTCCAGTTTTATTTTCTGCCCGCGAGCCTTAGTAAATCTATAGTTGGCTGTGGTTGGAGCTTCCGAGTACATATTTCGTCGTGCAATGTATAGGGATTTTCTTGTGTGATCTGTCAATTAATCTGTAGGTAGCATGTGTAGAGATTATCTGATGTGATCTGTCAATCAATCTGTAGGTAGCATGTGTAGAGATTATCTAATGTGATCTGTCAATTAATCTGTAGGTAGCAGGTGTAGAGATTATCTGATGTGATCTGTCAATTATTCTGTAGGTAGCATGTGTAGAGATTATCTGATGTGATCTGTCAATTAATCTGTAGGTAGTATGTGTAGAGATTATCTGATATGATCTGTCAATTAATCTGTAGGTAGCATGTGTAGAGATTATCTGATATGATCTGTCAATTAATCTGTAGGTAGCATGTGTAGAGATTATCTGATGTGATCTGTCAATTAATCTGTAGGTAGCATGTGTAGAGATTATCTGATGTGATCTGTCAATTAATCTGTAGGTAGCATGTGGAGAGATTATATGATTTTTTCTGTCAATTAATCTGTAGGTAGCATGTGGAGAGATTATCTGATGTGATCTGTCAATTAATCTGTAGGTAGCATGTGGAGAGATTATATGATGTGATCTGTCAATTAATCTGAAAATAGTCCGTGCAGAGATTGTCTTGTATGATCTGTCAAGTAACCTGAGTACTAAAGTGAATTGTCCGAGTATGTATATATACACGCACACATGACACATACAACACATATGCTTAAATATATACACTTGTAAGTACAAACTAAAGGCGTTATTATAAAATGTAGGCAGCAACAATTATTATAAATAATTGATTTTAAAGAGTTACATTGAAGGAACTCTAGGCAGACACAGAGTGCAATGACATCAAGGAAAACAATACAACAGTTAATTAACAATAATTAGGGTAACCGAAAGGTTGAGAGCTTACCTTGTTATCTCTCTCTCTCCACACCGAAAATGGTATAAGAGGAATAGGGAAGAAATAGATAAGGAATAGAGAAGAGAAGAACATTGAAGAAAGATTAACGGAGACTTGTATATTTTTTTCCAATTATAAAATTACCCACTTTGACTTCATTGCCTGAAGGTATTATACGGACAGATAACTTTTAATCATAATATGAATACTTGTATAGGAATATATAACACTGTGCAGCAGAAGAACATTACGCATAGATGGAGAAAATCTCGTTAGATCAGTAAATTCAATTATCTGGGCTCTCTTGTAGCTAATAAAGGATCACGATCAGAAGTAATAGTCAGAATAGTTGAAGCGATGGTAGCCATGACAAGACTCAACCATACGTAAAGTAAAAAGTGAAGAGCTCCGTCACGCCAAGTGACGTATGTGGTGTTAGTGACCATAATTTTTATAGACCTTCGGCACATGATTTGTGGGGTAATGTGATTGGTATTAAGCCCGTGCCGTTTTACTTTCCCAGAAAAAAATTAGGTACCCATTTAAGGCTGGGCGAAACCGGAAGCCGTCGATTAGGGCCGAACCCGACCTGTTGTCCTTTGTAGTCCAGTTCACTAACCACTGAGCTATCGCGGCTCCTCAACCATATAGGGACAAGCAGAAACATCTCCCTAGCAACGAAGATCAGACTTTTACGAACAGTTTTTATATCTGTTTAGGTATGCATAAATACATAGACACTTAATGTTGATCTCCAAAATAAAAATACAGTCGTGGAGATAAAATGATATAATAGAGAGATATTACATATATCATACATAGAACATATCAAGAGTGAAGAAGTGCGCGAAAGGAATCCAACGATCCACTGGACCAATAAATAACATATGGTCATTAGTACAAGTGCGGAAACTGATCAGGTATGGACACATCACACAGTTCACAGGCCTTGTCAAAACCATTATCCAAGGCATGTACTAGGCTAAAGAAGTCTAGAAGGGCAGAAACAAGATGGGTGGATAATATTAGAGAATGGACAGAATTTCTTTCCTTGTACCGCAGAGAGCTGTTCTAAATCTTGACGATTCGAAGGAAATTGTGAAAATGTCATCTATGGTGGGAGCCGCGATAGCTCAGTGGTTAGTGAACTGGACTACCACTGACAAGGGATAGGGTTCGATCCCAACCGACGGCTTCCGGGTTCACGCAGCCTTAAATGGGTACCGGATTTTTTTCTGGGAAAGTAAAGCAGCACGGGCGTAATACTGACCACATTACCCCAAAAATCATGTGCTGAAGGTCTGTAAAATATAGGGTCACTAACATCATATTTCCCTATACGCCACTTGGCGTGACGGGGGTACTTTACTTACTTTTACTTTCATCTATGGTGCCCAACACGGTAATGAAACAACTGATTTGATCGACTGTTGAATACTTTTAGTTTATTCTTCTTCAGAGCCTGCATTTTGTTGAAGAAATAGTGAAAGAAAAGAAAGTGATGTAGTCAAAACGGACAGAAAAATGATCTGAGGTTTTTCGCAAGGAAAGAACGTCCACGGAACTATACAATCAAAATAAATGGAATTGTGCTGAAACAAGCGAGCAATGTAAATACTTTGGTACAAAAATAACCTCAGATGAGTGGCGTGGCTCTGAACTCAAGCCCAGAATAGCGCGAAGACAATATTTTCTGGAATTAAATATAAAAAAAAAATTTGCTGCAACAAGTCGTTGCTAGTATAATTAAAAAAAAACCTTGTCGGTGTTACATAAATACTGTCTCCTCATGTGGGAGTTAATCATGGACAAATAATAAACAAGAAATAAAGTAAATAGATGGAAGTGAAATGTGGTTCTACAGACGTTTCAGAATACTGGCAGCTGAATGAAGTACTCTAGCGTCTTGAAACACATCAGTGCTGAATGAAGTAACGTGGCGTCTTGATATACGACAGTGCTGAATGAAGTAACGTGCCGTCTTGATATACGACAGTGCTGAATGAAGTAACGTGGCGTCTTGATATACGACAGTGCTGAATGAAGTAACGTGGCGTCTTGATATACGACAGTGCTGAATGAAGTAACGTGCCGTCTTGATATACGACAGTGCTGAATGAAGTAACGTGGCGTCTTGATATACGACAGTGCTGAATGAAGTAACGTGCCGTCTTGATATACGACAGTGCTGAATAAAGTAACGTGGTGTCTTGATATACGACAGTGCTGAATGAAGTAACGTGGCATCTTGATATACGACAGTGCTAAATTATGTAGCGTGGCGTCTTGACTCACATCAGTGCTGAATAATGTAACGTGACGTCTTGATATACGACAGTGCTGAATGAAGTAACGTGACGTCTTGATATACGACAGTGCTGAATAATGTAACATGACGTCTTGATATACGACAGTGCTGAATGAAGTAACGTGACGTCTTGATATACGACAGTGCTGAATGAAGTAACGTGACGTCTTGATATACGACAGTACAGAATGAAGTAACGTGACGTCTTGATATACGACAGTGCTGAATAAAGTAACGTGGCATCTTGATATACTACAGTGCTGAATGAAGTAACGTGGCATCTTGATATACGACAGTGCTGAATGAAGTAACGTGACGTCTTGATATACGACAGTGCTGAATGAAGTAACGTGACGTCTTGATATACGACAGTACTGAATGAAGTAACGAGACGTCTTGATATACGACAGTGCTGAATAAAGTAACGTGGCATCTTGATATACTACAGTGCTGAATGAAGTAACGTGGCATCTTGATATACGACAGTGCTGAATGAAGTAACGAGACGTGTTGATATACGACAGTGCTGAATGAAGTAACATGACGTCTTGATATACGACAGTGCTGAATGAAGTAACGAGACGTCTTGATATACGACAGTGCTGAATGAAGTAACGAAACGTCTTGATATACGACAGTGCTGAATGAAGTAACGAGACGTCTTGGTTATCGACAGTGCTGAATGAAGTAACGAGACGTCTTGATATACGACAGTGCTGAATGAAGTAATGTGGCGTCTTGAAACACATCGGTAGTGAATGAGGTAATGTGATGTCTTGAAACACATCGGTGGTGAATGAAGTAACGTGCTGTCTTGACACACATCAGTGCTGAATGAATTAACGTTTTCTCTTGACACCCATCAGTGCTGAATGAAGTAACGTCGTGTTTTGACATACATCAGTGCTGAATTAAGTAAAGTGGTGTCTTGACATACATCAGTGCTGAAAGAAGTAACATGGTGTCTTGACATACATCAGTGCTGAATGAAGTAACGTAGTATCTTGATATACATCAGTGCTGAATGAAGTAACGTAGTGTCTTGAAACACATCAGTGCTGAACGAAGTAAAGTAGTGTCTTGACATACATCAGTGCTGAATGAAGTAACGTAGTGTCTTGACATACATCAGTGCTGAATGAAGTAAGGTGCTGTCTTGGCATACATCAGTGCTGAATGAAGTAACGTAGTGTCTTGAAACACATCAGTGCTTAATGAAGTAACGTGGTGTCTTGACATACATCAGTGCTGAATGAAGTAACGTGGTGTCTTGATTCACATCAGTGCTGAATGACGTAACGTGGTGTTTTGACATACATCAGTGTTGAATAAAGTAACTTGGTGTCTTGACTCACATCAGTGCTAAATGACGTAACGTGGTGTCTTGACTCACATCAGTGCTGAATGACGTAACGTGGTGTCTTGACTCACATCAGTGCTGAATGACGTAACGTGGTGTCTTGACTCACATCAGTGCTGAATGACGTAACGTGGTGTCTTGACACATATCAGTGCTGAATGACGTAAAGTGGTGTATTGACTCACATCAGAGCTGAATGAATTAACGTGGTGTCTTGACTCACATCAGAGCTGACTGAAGTAACGTGGTGTCTTGACTCGCATCAGAGCTGAATGAAGTAACGTGGTGTCTTGACTCACATCAGTGTTCAATGGACTAGCATGATATCTTGACACACATCAGGGTTCAGTGAAGTAGCATGATGTCTTGACACACATCAGGGTTCAATGAAGTAGCATGATGTCTTGACACACATCAGGGTTCAATGGAGTAGCATAATGTCTTGACTTACATCAGGGTTCAATGAAGTAGCATGATGTCTTGACTTACATCAGGGTTCAATGAAGTAGCATGATGTCTTGACTTACATCAGGGTTCAATGAAGTAGCATGATGTCTTGACTTACATCAGGTTCAATGAAGTAGCATATTGTCTTGACTTACATGAGGGTTCAATGAAGTAACATGATGTCTTGACTTACAGCAGGGTTCAATGAAGTAGCATGATGTCTTGACTTACATCAGTATTCAAAAGAAAACCTGGGAGATCATTAGAGAGAAAAGATGCAGTAAACTTTCATTGGTCATGAAAAAAGTGGTAAGAACAACTTGATACATATAGAATAATAACAACAACAACAGGAAAGATAAAAGGATCTATAACTAAAGGAGACTAGGACAGACATACTTGGCAGATAACAGGCAGGTACCAAGCCCTATATGGACGGATATCAAATATAAGAAACACCAAGGATAGAGGTATGTGAAAGGATATGATCGAACACTCCTATGGACATAGTCGTCTAAAAAACTATAATACAAAACATTTCGTTATTTCGTCTCTGTAAATCCTTATCCAATGTCAATATGACTTACACGATTTGTTAAGTTGTCATTAGACCTTTGGAGTTGATATAGTCAACCGCGGCAAAGGAATTTATACAGGGGCATAGGAGCTGCATCTAATGGGAGACGTGTACTAACCTGAACATAAAGGGAGAAAACACGCCTGCAAATATAAAATGAAGTCTGTTGGAATTGTTTGTACTCGACCCAACATAATCGACGTTAACGCTGGCGCTCACTTGTTAGTTGCAGCCATGAACAACAGTGTAAAAACATTCTACAAATTGCATACACGAGCAGCCTTGTGTTACATGTGGGAGGGGGACTGGACAGACTCACTGACGCTCACTCCTTACATACATATGCGTGTGTATTTGTGTGTGTGTGTTTGTGTGTGTGCGTGTGAGAGAGAGAGAGAGAGAGAGAGAGTTATGGAGAATCGGACAACAGACAAAAAAAATCACTGGAAGCTGTAGAAATGTGGTTTTACAGAAGAATGTTGAAATTACCATGGACAGCTAAGAAGAGCAATGAAAAGTCCTGAAAGAGGCCAAAGCAAAAATGAAGAGCTAATATCCTATATAAGAATAAAACAATAATAATTTTTTGACTATGTTATGCGAAGGGAACATATGGAATATATTGTAACTACTGTTAAAATTGATAGACGAAGAGGTAGAGGGAAGTATAGAGAAAAGATACTAGAGAGCTTAAGACAATAGCTTGGCAGAAGGTCAACAACAGAGGTGATAAGTGACTATCGAAATCGAAAGTTGTGGAGAGACATGATCACCTACGCCAGCAGGCATGGTACTTAATGA
This sequence comes from Megaustenia siamemsis, assembly GCA_032433765.1. Classification (NCBI taxonomy): domain Eukaryota; kingdom Metazoa; phylum Mollusca; class Gastropoda; order Stylommatophora; family Ariophantidae; genus Megaustenia; species Megaustenia siamemsis. The sequence continues at coordinate 39,420,646 of JAVIAB010000051.1, read as the reverse complement.
TGATGATGATGATGACGATATAATATATATATATATACATATATATATATATATATATATATATATATATATATATATTGTGTGTGTGTGTCGAGTCACGAGTACTTGGAGGTTTTCCAAGATTTCCTTTTCTGTGCACAGGTTACCTATAGTAGCAAGCCATGGTTGAAGCAGAGCCAAAGATAGATTTACATTAGAACTGCGGGCTGAGAGGAAATTCCCGGAAAATCTCCAACTAGCATGATGGCACCAAAATTGTGGAGTTGGTGACTAGTCATGGCACCAAATATATGGGATTTGTGACTAGTCATGGCACCAAAAATGTGGCATCTGTGACTAGTCATGCACCAATAATGAGGGAGTTTGTGACTATTCATGGCACCAATAATGTGAGAGTTTGTGATTAGTCATGGCACCAATAATGTGGGATTTATGACTAGTCATGGCATCAATAATGTGGGAGTTTGTGACGACTAGTCATGGCACCAATAGTGTGGGAGTTTGTGACTAGTCATGGCACTAATAATGTAGGAGTTTGTGACTAGTCATGGCACCAATAATGTAGGAGCTTGTGACTAGTCATGACTCCAATAATGTAAGAGTTTGTGACTTATCATGCACCAATAATGTAGGAGTTTGTGACTCGCCATGGCCCCAATAATGTAGGAGTTTGTGACTCGCCATGGCCCCAATAATGTGGTGGTGTTCTCACGTCATCAAATATATGGAAACGGGGTGATGGGTTCACTGTACCAATACATGGCGCTGGGGGCGAATGGAGGTTGGATGTGTCGCTAGAGAGAAGCAACACCAATGGTAACGTTGTTGTCCACGATAGCAAAATGTGAACCGAGCGGTCATATGATTAGACCCTACCTTCTGACACGAACAAAATGCTGACGACATTCTACGGTTATCATCAGCTTTACAGCAGGTTCGCATTGCTACGCATCTAGAATGCATCGACTACCGACGTTCGGACAACCCGTGTTCGTTTCCCGCTGGGAGCAGTGTGAGTTGTACTCGTGGTTGGAAACAAAATACCCTCGCGGTCGACCCAGCCGCTGGCAGAAATGGGCACCAGGGTAGTACTCTGGGAAGGTGAGGAATGCCGCCTGTATCGTGAGTTTTGATATGCTTGAAGCGACACTGTCCAGAAATCTGCGAACACTTCTGGTTAGGCCGCCAATCACATATGGGTGAAAACTCGTGTGATAAGACGCCGAATCAAGTCTCGTACTTTACCTTTACCTTTATGTACCTTTATGCCTTTACCTGTATGTACCCTTATGCCTTTAATTGTATGCACATTTATGCCTTTACCTGTTTGCACCTTTATGTCTTTACCTGTATGTACTTTTACGCCTTTACCTGCTTACGATCTTCTCTAGTGGAGGCGCATTTGTTTTCTCGACACCATTCGTGGAGAATCGATTAGAGTAACCTTGCGTTATAGTGAACATCACTTATAAAACTTGAGGATGTGAGACATCCGACCGGCCTTGAACTACAGTTTTCACATCAATGTAAACATGACCAACACAGTCTGTTCAGAGGTCTGGTTGTTCTTCCTTGTACAACAAGGTACAGAGTTTAACTCTTATTCCTGAATTGTTCAGGTAAATCGGCTTCTGTATCTGGCACATATTCTGCTACTGAAATATGCACAACATCAATATTATAGACAACGAAGAGAGTAGCTCAACTCTTGTGTAGCAAAATCAATAGGTGACCAGTCAAACTCCGACTAGACTCCGTTCTTTAAAACAGATGGCATGCATAACCATACATAATATATGATACTGACCCGCAACATCAAAATCGTTCTTAGTTCTACTTACAATTGCTAACAGTCGTGCTCATCTTACTGGGATTCATCTACTCCCTTCACAGTCTTGTGTGGACAAAATAACTATTCTCCTACATAATAACTTTAGTTAACTCGTATGCGTTCTATGCGCTTCAATTAATTCATACATACTAATTGTACACTAATCTAGATGTTAAACTCTTGCAAAAAGCTCTCTCACTCTGCTCACAAACTTCTCGGATGACTGCTTCGGATCTTCTAATCGACGTAACCAGGTTCCTGTCTCCCTCGCGGAGCAGGACGGTGAGTTCGAAACTTGTGGAGGCCAGAACGTGAGAAAAACGTTTATGTTAACCTTTAACCTGATAATTTGTGACATTAAACGTTACCACAAAATAGCGGTATGTAAAATAGTTATATCAATTATTGCCATAAATTATCATAATTACATCACAAATATTGTTGTTTGCATTATAATATATGACATGGCTTTGTTGTTATTGACATCTCTTATAGTTTTGTTCAAGCTTTTTTTTTTAATAAAGACACAGCGCAGCAATTCTATGGAGGCTCTAGACAAAGTTGTCTCCTATTGGAACTATTTCTATATGTTTCGATAAATAGAAATACCGCCGTCTTATTAGTTATTCATCTGTTGCCACAGCAATCAGGAGCTGATTGTAGAAATGACCTAGCTAGTACTCATACATATTTCAAGATCGTTCGATACGGTTGTAGTAGGTTTCACTTCCATAGACATTGAAGCCTACACATTAATAAAGGCTATAATTATTTGAACTATATCACGGCAGGGAATACGGTGACTGGTTGTACACTGACATTTAACCCACTGAGCTAGATTGTGATTATTTTATGTTTTATGATAAAATATTAGAGGGACACTGACATTTAACTCACTGAGCTAGATTGTGATTATTTTATGTTTTGTGATAAAATATTAGAGGGGTCGTGACTTCCGTTGCCTCCTCTAAATATCCGCGGCTGCCGCCTCGACAATTATTTTCCAGCTCATTTGGTCAAGTTGGTTTCTTTGTTCAAGACCTGAGTCCAATTGATCCCGTGACTTCCGTTTTTAATTCTGTGACCTTCTTAGCCCTTGTCGTTTTCTTTAAGTGGTCAGTCACGCTCATTGGTTACTATTATTTGTCTTCTAAGTTATGTCCCTTCATCATAGTACCACCAACACCAAAATGTCACTCCGTATCTATTCTTGTAATGATGGTTCACGCTTTCGAAGCTTCTCCTTTCCAATTCTTTATGTGTTGTCACTTCAATATGTTTCTCCACCTGTAACATGTGGAGATAGTTCACTATGTCACAGGTTTTGTTGTCCATCTCTTAATTGTGTCACATCACCCTGTCACAGGTTTTGTTGTCCATCTCTCATTTTGTCACATCACCCTGTCACAGGATTTGTTGTCCATCTCTCCTTTATGTCACATCACCCTGTCACAGGATTTGTTGTCCATCTCTCCATTATGTCACATCACCCTGTCACATGATTTGTTGTCCATCTCTCCATTATGTCACATCACCCTGTAACAGGTTTTGTTTGTCCATATCTCCATTATGTCACATCACCCTGTCACAGGATTTGTTGTCCATCTCTCCTTTATGTCACATCACCCTGTCACAGGTTTTGTTTGTTCATCTCTCCATTATGTCACATCACCCTGTCACAGGTTTTGTTGTCCATCTCTCATTTTGTCACATCACCCTGTCACAGGATTTGTTGTCCATCTCTCCTTTATGTCACATCACCCTGTCACAGGATTTGTTGTCCATCTCTCCATTATGTCACATCACCCTGTCACATGATTTGTTGTCCATCTCTCCATTATGTCACATCACCCTGTAACAGGTTTTGTTTGTCCATATCTCCATTATGTCACATCACCCTGTCACAGGATTTGTTGTCCATCTCTCCTTTATGTCACATCACCCTGTCACAGGTTTTGTTTGTTCATCTCTCCATTATGTCACATCACCCTGTCACAGGTTTTGTTGTCCATCTCTCCATTATGTCACATCACCCTGTCACAGGTTTTGTTGTCCATCTCTCCATTATGTCACATCACCCTGTCACAGGTTTTGTTGTCCATCTCTCCATTATGTCACATCACCCTGTCACAGGTTTTGTTGTCCATCTCTCCATCATGTCACATCACCCTGTCACAGGTTTTGTTTGTCCATCTCTCCATTATGTCACATCACCCTGTCACAGGTTTTGTTTGTCCATCTCTCCATTATGTCACATCACCCTGTCACAGGTGTAGTTTGTCCATCTCTCCATTGTGTCACTTTACTATGTCTCTAATCTAGTACTGATGGTCCACGCTTCCACAGGTTATCCTGTTTGTCTCTTCAAGTTGTCAGTCCACTTTAGACTTTGTCTGTCTCTGCTTCCTTCACTTTGTATTTCTCCCTGCCAAATGACTTTTAGTAAGTTATTGAACTTTGTGTGTTTCCACAAAATTTCATTTGTCTTGCTCAAGCTGTATTTCATAATTCTTTCTTAATTTTCCGCTGTTTCAAAACTTCATTATATCTTCTCTGTGCACCAAATTCTTTCATAAACCCACATTTCAAGATATGATACTGACCACAAAGGTCTTCAATATACATGTGGACACTAACACCATATTCTGTATAGATCACAATGCATGGCTGGAACACACTGTTTTTTTTTATATATATTAAAAGCAGAAAAATTAAACACACAAGACATACTATCATTTAATTGTGAGTAAGAAATATGAATAAACGGTTTCAAGTCAGTAACAACTAAAAGAATTAACAGCAACAAAAGTGAAACATTTTAAAGTCAAAATTATGTCTAAAATATTTACAGAGAATTTTCAAATCTATGTTTATTTCTCTCTTCATGTTATAAGATATAATGCTTATAGAGTGTTTATAAAATCAAGATAAATTAATAAACTGTAATACCTTTAGACAAACTTAACTTAACAACGTCATTACTTCAGTAAAAACACTTCAACTTGTGCGACGTGCTATCGTATGAGTCGGGACATTTTGCGAGAACCATTTGAGCAACTTTAGTCTGAATTACCCCGAGAGAGCTGTGCCGCCGAGATTCCAAATTGTGTGTGTATTGTTCAAATACTTTTTTCATTAAAATAACGAACTAAATCTCTGTAGCCAAACATAAATCACTGGAGGCGTGGACATTACCTATAACTCAATATTTCACCGGTCGTTACAGCTACACAAAAATCCGTGAACATTATAACTTGGCGAATTCTCAATGTTCCCGCCTCGTCGTTTCCTCGTTCATTGCTCGTCTTTTTCCCAGTGCGCCGCTTTAGTTTGATGAATTGTTCAATGTTGATACACGAGTTGCGGAGTCTGCAATCTCATACGTTAACTGCATTGGATTTGGGTAGTTTGTGTACTCTGTCCAGAAGAGATTGTGTAAATGTGGTAGGCCAAACCTTCGACCGTCAATCATTGAACCGCTCGACTTCGAATCATTAATCAATTATAGGTGTTTATTATTTATGAGCAGATAAGAAGACACGTTCACATTTAGTTCATGTAACTGGGGACAAAACAATTCACTGTCATGGGGACAAGAGGACAAATAACCGTAATATAAATCGGTACATAATTATTCACTTCGACTTCACACATAGTCGGCTTTGCACTCTGGATCCATTCACATTTGGTTCAGACTCCAAAGTAATCGAAGTAACAATTACTTTCGACTCAAATATCACTAACAGTTACTTTCTCTTCCGAATTCATCTACAATTACTTCCAGTTCTAACTACAATTACTTCCAGTTCTAACTACAATTACTTCCAGTTCTAACTACAATTACTTCCAGTTCTAACTACAATTACTTCCAGTTCTAACTACAATTACTTCCAGTTCTAACTACAATTACTTCCAGTTCTAACTACAATTACTTCCAGTTCTAACCAGCGACCCACGACGGCATGTCTGTATTTAATATATTTTGAAATCAAAACTGTCGACGTCTCTTTGTTCTGTTCATATTTTTTATTTAAGAATCCATTGCCATCCTACTGTCAGCTCTAGTCTTGCGAAGTACTTATTCTCTCATCTCGTGTGAGCAGCCAAAACACTTGTATTCATAACTCTCTATCTCAGTGGCTTATCGCTTGCTACTCTTGCAGCGTGAACTCATATAAATCTGCTAAAATAGTATGATTGTATGTTATTAGTTTATGATAATTGGTAAAAACAACATTGGTAATGTATAATTACTTATTTTTGATTGTTGATATAAGCAAACGTTAACGTCTTCTCTAGGAATAATCAGATGCCCTTCTGTGTTATTATCAACATTAGCCAGAGCTACGGGCTTTTCTGTGTGGGGTGCTGAATTAGTTAGTGTTAGCATCTAGTAGTTATATGATTATACTTAACAGTGAATCTAATATTATTGCTAAATGTAAAACCACCCTTTGGGAATGTTTGAGTGTGGTTAGAGTCGAGCACGCAGCGTTGAAAAAAAATGTACATACTGTACTAGCGTGTACACATTTTGTGGAGCGGATCGATTAGTGTATGTGTGTGTATATGTAGTTGATTTTTAATTTCTATTTGATTAAATTATGGATGAGGACAAGTGCATATTGGAAGTTCTTCTCACAAATAAATGTCGACAACCACAAATGGTTCATGATGAACCCTTATGTAGCTTAAGATTGGCTTATGGAACAAAACCACATTTAATCGTATCGGTCTTTCAAATTAACTGTGTGATTTCACTTTCAAAGGTTGTCTACTTTTGAACGTGTCAAGTTTATGTAAGTAAAAGTAAAAAGTAAAAGTAAAGTACCCCCGTCACGCCAAGGGGCGTATAGGGAATATGATGTTAGTGACCATAAATTTTACAGATCTTCAGCACGTGATTTTTGGGTTAATGTGGTGGGTATTACACCTGTGCCGCTTTACTTTCCCAGAAAAAAAATCCGGTACCCATTTAAGGCTGGGGAACCCGGAAGCCGTCGGTAAGGGTCGAACCCTACCCCTTGTCCTTTGTAGTCCAGTTCACTAACCACTGAGCTGTCGCGACCCCCAAGTTTATGAAAGATAATCATTTATTATCTGGACTGAGAGAAGTGTACAAACTAAGTGACCTAATTTTGACTATTAAAAAAAAAAAAAAAAAGTAAAGTGCCCCGTCACGCCAAGTGGCGTATAGAGAATTTGATGTTAGTAACCATAATTTTTTATAGACCTTCGACATGATTTTTGGTGTAATGTGGTCGGTTTACGCCCGTGCCGCTTTACTTTCCCAGAAAAAATCCGGTGCCCATTTAAGGCTGGGTAAACCCAGAAGCCGTCGGTTGGGATCGAACCCTACCAATTTTGACTATACCTTGTACAAATTAGACAATTAAGTAATGAGACTAATTTCATGTTTAAAAAAAAGATAAATAAACAACACTTGATTATCTAAACTGTATTTTATTTAAAATAAAATCCTTGTGCATTGATACATCGAATGGTTCGATCTAACAAACACTGGAACGATCTCTACAGTTCTTTTGTTTGTATGTCCCATAAAGTTGAAGTTACTGTCTTTTGGATGCCATCAGTATCACCAAAGAAGCGTCCTTTCAATGGTAACTTTAATTTTGGCCCTACATATAATTTCTTGCCCTGTAGAACATCTGGTATCATGGTCCAGGAGTACCGCTGCTCTACTTTTCCCTCGTTCTACTTTCTTGTTTTTCTTTGAGACCACGACTTACATTTCTCTCGTTCCTACATCTCTTTTTTCTTTTTTCTTTTTTCTTTTACTTCTTCTTCTTCTTCTTCTTCTTCTGCTTTTGAAATATTACATTTTTTAAAAGAAAGCACTTTTGAAGCAAAGATACTAGGAGCTAGACCTTAATAAAGACCCAGCATCTAATGGGAAGACAATATGAACAGTTGCTTAGTGATAGAGGGATTTATAGAAGGCAGGCAACTAAAACAAGTAGAGGAATTCAAATACCTAGAAAGTCTAATGACAAACGATAATTCTCACACAGCAGAGATAGAATCAAGATGCAACAAAGCTTGTCAAATCATCGGACAGTTATCACCTCCTTTGTCCAACAAGAAAATAACTCTGGAGTCAAAACGAGCAATATACAATACAATCTTCATCCCAACGTTGTGCTACCAATGCCAGACCTGGACCCTAGATGCAAGAACAATAAGAAAAATAACCTCTACAGAGATGAAATATGTTAGACGAATGACAGGAAACAGTCTGAGAGATAAGATCAGAAATGAAGAACTGAGAAAAAAGCTAGGAATAGCCTCCGACATAGACTATATAAGGAAACAAAAGATTGAATGGTTTGGCCACGTGACAAGGTAGAAAGAACAAAACACAACACAACGAGCCTTCAACAAGCGTTGTGAGAACACCAGACCCAAGGGTCGACCACGAAAAAGATGGGTCGATGGAATATTAGAAGCGCTAGGAAACATAACAGCAGCAGAGGCGAACAGAAGAGCAAAATACCGCAAATTATATCTCCCCTCGACGCTGAAAGGCAGATGAGGAAGGACAGAAGAAGAAGAAGAGAATTAAGACAACTGGTAGAATAGCCTGGCTATATTCTCTCTCTCTCTATCTCTCTAAATCTGTCTCTCTTTCGCTCTCTGTCAGATTAAAAAAAAAGACTTGTACTAACAAAACTAGAAGATAAAATACAAGGTAAAGAGACATGAAGTTGAAAACAATCAATGAAAAAAACAATGAAAACAACCAATGAAATCTGTAACACAGAAATTGCTTTTGTTGGCTTATATCAAATCATTTAATTTATTTATTCACTTTTCACGTTTAATACTAACAACAGCATCATTGTTATTAATAAAGTCTATTTATTTTACAGAGAACCTCCACGTGATGCCCACACAAAACCAAGAAGCACATTTGTCCGTCCAGCCGTGCTGACCAATCACTGAGCACATCATCAAATGATTAAAGGCCTGGACATAACGTTGAGCAGATTCTTAAATAAGGATCAGTAATGTCCTCTACGTTAATACAAGCGCTGTGATTATCTTACAAGACAAAATAAAAAAAATAATATAATCTATAAATAATTAATAAAATAATTAAAAAACATATCAACATTCTCCACGGAGGTCGTCTACTTTGGATAGTAATTATGTTTCATATCAATGACACATATATTGATATATTTTGGTAGGATGAACTGAATATTAGGAAATAATTTGTTATAAATTATTCATTTTTATTCTTTTACATGCGATACTACAAAATTGTTGCTTTTATTTTCCAAATTTTGTTTGAAGATAAAGTAAAGCTACTTCATTGTGCTGACGAGTATTTAACATGGACTTTGTATAGCTATAATGGCAAGATTATCTTAACGACCTAAGCGAGCTACGACCACTGGCATTGTAGAAGGCGGTTTGCTATGATTTCGCCATTCTAAAAAAAGTGCTGCTTTGCTATGATTTCGCCATTCTAAGAAAAGTGCTGCTTTTTGCTATTTTCAAACGCTGACCTTTGAACTGTTTCTGCAAAAACTGAACCTGGATTGCTCTACTTTACGAGAATTAAGGATGGGTTTCGTCTGGCTGCTGTTTATCATCATCATCATCATCATCTCACTGTCAGGTAAGATTGTACTGCTTTTATGAGTCAACATACTCTATGTATTCCAAATGACATACTTTATATTTTCCAAATACCATACTTTATATATTCCAAATACCATACTTTATATATTCCAAATACCATACTTTATATATTCCAAATACCATACTTTATATATTCCAAATACCATACTTTATATATTCCAAATGCCATACTTTATATATTCTAAATGCCATACTTTATATATTCCAAATGCCATACTTTATATATTCCAAATGCCATACTTTATATATTCCAAATACCATACTTTATATATTCCAAATGCCATACTTTATATATTCCAAATGCCATACTTTATATATTCCAAATGCCATACTTTATATATTCCAAATACCATACGCAATCTTCTGTGTAAAATCTTTATCAGCGCAAACAGTCCTATAACACACTGGGTGTCTAACAAATAGTTTCAGCACTGAGATAATGACCAGGATGTAGGCGCCTGTCATCATCAAGGTTAAACGCGGACAGAGGCTACCTCATAAAAGCAGTTGGTTACCTGCGCCAGGATCGGGGAATCAGAAGTATCCAGATTCTACTAAAAAAAAAAAAAAAAAACAGCAGACTAACCGGTCTGGTCATGCCTGTAGGGACCGAGACGAACGACTACCCAATTATTCGTAATACTAAGCTGCGGACTACGGATGTCTTAGGTCAGAAGGTGCAAACATCACAGCTTGCTGTAAACCACATCACAACGCAATGACGTTCACTTAGCGCCCTTTGAAGGGCAGGCGTTGTGAAGGGAGTAGTCCTAGGGTAAACACAACAGAAGAAGAAAAATGTAGAGAGGGCAGTATACTTTATCTCTGGAAGTACATTTCTAATTCTAAAATCTTATACTAACTTGAATATGCGAGTTTAATGAAACATTCCTGTATGGTGCAGAAACATGGACATTAGACAAGAAAACAGAACAGAAAATTGAAGCCCTTTGAAATGTGGATTTATAGAAAATAAGTAGAATTGGATGGAAAGAAAAGAAAACAAACGATGCAATTTTAAAACAACTACGTAGGGAGGTAAAAAGTAATGCACACCAATTTTTTTCTCGGAAACTATTTGGGCAAAATGTGTGAAATTTTCACAGATTGTAGCTGAACATCCCCTTTACACTACCTATTTTTCAACATAATCTCCGTCCAAGCGTATTGCCTTACGCCAACGCGAAACTAGGTCATGAATGCCTCGTTTGTACCAAGTTTTGTCCTGCTCGCGTAGCCATTTTTTTAACTGCATGGATCACATCCTCATCATTGTCAAAGTATGTCCCACGCAGGAATTTTTTGAGTGGTCCAAACAGATGGAAATCTGAGGGAGCCAGATCAGGGCTGTAAGGAGGATGGGGCAGTACAGTCCAACCAAATTTGTTGATTGCTTCCGTGTTACCAGACTTGTGTGAGGGCGTGCATTGTCATGTTGAAGCAACAAATCTGCAGATGGCTTATTAGGCCAAACTCTGTGGAACCGATTTTTGAGTTTTGTCAGTGTATTGATGTAAGCTGTCGAGTTGATTGTCTCACCTCTTGTCATTACATCAACAAGAATCACACCATCAATGTCCCAGAAGACAGTGATCATCACCTTTCCGGCTGATGGAGATGTTTTGAATTTTTTCTTTTTGGTGACTGCGGATGATGCCATTCCATTGACTGCATTTTTGTTTCAGGCTCATAATAATGTGCCCACGTTTCGTCACCGGTAACAATTTTTGACAAAAACATTTCTCCTTCAACACCGAAACGCTCCAACAATTCAGAACAGAATGTTTTCCTTTGAACTCTGTGATCATTTGTTAGGCACCGAGGAACCCATCGAGCGCAAATCTTTGAATATCCGAGAGTTTTAAAAATTGCGATTGCACTTCCCTTGCTGACTGTAAGCTGCAATGCCAATTGCTGACTAGTGATACGCCTATCCTTACGAATAATGGCATCAGCCCGGTTTAACATGTCTGTGCTGGTAGCCGAGGCAACACGTCCAGAACGCGGTAAATCATGCAGCTCCACTCGTACACTTTCTGCAGCTTTAATTCTCTGAACCCAGCGACTAACTGTGCTCCTATCGACTGCAGAACATTTGTACACTGCACACAGTCGTTTATGAATGTTTGCCACAGTTTATTTTTCCGCAACCAGAAATTCTATGACAATTCGCTGTTTGTAACGGACATTGTTGACAAGCTCCATTTTAACGGTTCATAGATTGCGTAATATTTATCAGAATGCTGTGCAATTTGGTGCACATAATTGGAACATGTCATATTCCAAGTCTGCAAAATTTCATATTCCTATCTTTATTATTAGCCGAGAAAAAAATTGGTGTGCATTACTTTTTGACCTCCCTTTAGTAAAAATGAAAAGAGAACTACTAAACACAATTAGAACAAAACAAATGACATTTTTGGGGTATGTTAAAAGACCCAATAGCCTACTAAACGTAAAATTGGAAGGGAAAATACAAGGTAAAAAAGGCAGAGGCAGACAAAGACTAACATGGACGAGTAACATCAAAAGATGGACAAGTCAATTTATGACAATCTGCACCATCAAAGCAAGAGACAGAGTGGAATGGCGCTCCGTGGTAGCCAACCTTCGATGCGGAGACGGCACTCAATGATGCTGATGAATGAAACATGTCTGCACGAGTACAAACCTTATCATGTGTAGCCAGCACGGCTACATTATTCAACAGCCTTTGTTATTATTCTTACCACTGATATTCTTTCTGTCTCACTTTAGTAACTATTTGTCTGACGTCAGGTATAACTTCATTTTCAACTTTCGTTCCTGCCACTATTAGATCAGCTACTGATTTACTTGATAATATATATCAAAATCTTACCTCCTTTCCCTTCCTATCTTTCCTATCCTTCTTTCCTTGCCATCCTACAAATATAAATTGTTTAACTACACATATAAATCGTTTAACTACAAATATAAATCGTTTAACTACAAATATAAATTGTTTAACCACAAATATAAATCGTTTAACTACAAATATAAATCGTTTAACTACAAATATAAATCGTTTAACTACAAATATAAATCGTTTAACTACAAATATAAATCGTTTAACTACAAATATAAATGTTTAACTTAACATAGATATGTACACTATCGACACCCAAAAGGTGTAAACAAGTATCATTTCATGGACAAACACATTATAAACTACCCGTAGTCATAAACATTATTAACATCCCATGTATAATTAAATAAACTAATTAATAATTATAATAATTGTTATGCCCATGGGATGTTTATAATTTTAATGTTCATGAGATGTTATTAATGTTTACATGCATAAGATATTATATTGCTTATATCCGTGAAATGTTAATTAATTGTATATCTATCGGATGATAACCATTTTGATGACTATATGTTAATCAGTTTTATGTTCACACAATTTGTAGTAGTTTAATGATCATCGTTTGTTAATCACTTTGATTTTCAATATTGATAACTGTGACGTTTTAACGTTTACATTTATCTGATTGTAGAATATTGATACGTATATGTCCACATATGGCTAATCATCGTTATGTATATAGCATACTAATTCTTTTTTTTTTAATTTAATTTTAACCACTTTTATATGCGAGGGATATTAAACAAACCTATTTATCCTAAAGAAAATGTAATCACTTCTTTACAAAAACTAAAGAACGATAGATATTACAAAGAAGATGTGAGTCTTATATACAAAAACACATAAGTATAGTGGTCTTCTCTTTCTAATTTCTGAATATTTAGATATATATTGTCTTCGGGTGCATTCTTATTTTTAATTATTTTTGTTTTATCGCTCTTGGTTTGAAGTCCTATTCTTTCCACCATGAATGATAGGGTGTCTGAGATATTTTACATCTTTTTGATATTGTCACTAACTCTATTATTTTCTCTTCCAACTTTGGCATTAAAGTCACCCATCACTATTAACATATCATTGCTGAGGAAATGAATTTATTAGATGTTCCAACTGAAAGTAAAATGCATCTTTAACTTTGTCTTCAGTTTCATTAGTCGGCGCAATAATTGTTACTTCTATAATTGGTTTTATAATGTGCTCTAATTGATCTATGGTTCACCGGCTCCACAGTCGCTAAGACTGCTAGCAGCGGAGACGCCCATTATAATCCCCACTCCTTCATAATGTTTACTAACATCTGCTCCTGCATAAATTATTGTCTTGTTCTTGGTGGGCTTTGTCCTATTCCTGTCCCTCTAGTTTCACTAATTCCTTATATATCAAGGTTGTATTTCTTCATTTCGTTGACAACTTCCGTTAGTTTGGTCGGAGGAGCCATTGTTCGAACATTACATATATAATGTGTTTTCTTCCTGGTGTAAATCCGTCTAAATCCACGTTTTGTTTAATTGTTTTAGTCGCCATCTTCTGATCTTCATAGCTCGTGAATAATCGTTTTGCACCCGTCTACTGCAACAACAATGGTTGTCCCAATTGGAAAAAAAACGGGGGGAGGGGGAGGGGGTTATAGCGTTTAGTTTAAGTTTGCTCCTCTTTAGGTTCCAAATGTAAGGGTTACCTCCACGTCTAAAAAGGCGCTCCGAGAATTTGAAATAATGTTCATATCTGCAATATTGGTATCATTATCTGTCAATGTTATTACCCATATCTGTGAGTGAACATAGAATGGATAATGTGGTGGTGTCAGAAACAAAATCTCTAGTTTACATTCTCAGAGAATGGGTGAATGTTGAAGCCTCGTAAGAACTCGAAATTGAATCTGAAGCTGGTCTGAAGTGAAAGCTATAACTCTCCGGTCACTACGGTTTCAAGTCTAAAATGTTGAGTTAAAAATCCCATGAGTAGGGACTGAGTCCTTCTCCGACAGCGGTTTCAAGTCTAAAATGTTGAGTTAAAAATCCCTTGAATAGGGACTGAGTTCTTCTCCGACTGTGGTTTCAAGTCTAAAATATTGAGTTAAAAATCCCTTGAGTAGGGACTGAGTTCTTCTCCGACTGTGGTTTCAAGTCTAAAATATTTAGTTAAAAATCCCTTGAGTAGGGACTGAGTTCTTCTCCGACTGTGGTTTCAAGTCTAAAATATTGAGTTAAAAATCCCTTGAGTAGGGACTGAGTTCTTCTCCGACTGTGGTTTCAAGTCTAAAATATTTAGTTAAAATCCCTTGAGTAGGGACTGACTTCTTCTCCGACTGTGGTTTCAAGTCTAAAATATTGAGTTAAAAATCCCATGAGTAGGGACTGAGTTCTTCTCCACACAAAACAATTTATCTCGGAGCTCCGTGCAAGTGAGATAGGGTGTCTATTCTTTCATAGAGGACGATAAATCGTAGATCTGTTATACATTTTGAATAAGTGAAAGAGCTGTTAGTGGACGAAGAATGAGCAGCAGATCGCATGCCATTGCCTGCAGAAACAAAAAGGTTTAAAATAAAACACTAAAACTTATCAACTTCACTGTTGCTATTGAGCTCATGCATTCTGTTGAGGTTTTTCTTTACAATCAGATAATGAAAGTGCGGGCGCTTTCATTCTTGCGGAGCTCAGTAACTCTCACGGTCTCAAAAAGCATTCCATAAAGATATTTTATAATTAAAATGCATGAAATATTTTCTTCAGCGCACGCACACCAACATTTATAAGTTGTTCGATGGCGCAGTAGTTTACTCTAGAGGCTGGTGTCTCATTGTTCACACTCAACATCAACATCTTAACTTTCTTGATTCCATTTATCTTGTTTGGTGGTGTCTTAATCGTATGACCACGCCGGAAAACACAAAGTGTAAGAATTGCAAGTCTAACGATTCTTTAGCAAAGGTAAAGTTGATTACAAAGAAAATGAAAACAGACATGAACAAACATCAGACACCAGTGTTCATCAGGTTAACATTGATTAAGCTTCAGTTAGACGACTATCAGAAGAAATATTAAGGATATTTTGAGAATGATAGAGTATGCCAATAATGAAACCTATTATTATTATTAGTATTGCTGTACTACACAGTGTAGTCAATATCACAAGTGAGACACTATGGTAATGTTTAATGTTAAGGCTCATGGGAAAAGTATTGCTTTATTTCTTTTTTTTTTAAAAAAAAAGAGCTGGTTGCCTCTAGTTTAGGAAATGTTAAAATAGAAAGAGCTGGTTGCCTCTAGTTTAGGAAATGTTAAAATAGAAAGAACTGGTTGCCTCTAGTTTAGGAAATGTTAAAATAGAAAGAGCTGGTTGCCTCTAGTTTAGGAAATGTTAAAATAGAAAGACCTGGTTGCCTCTAGTTTAGGAAATGTTAAAATAGAAAGACCTGGTTGCCTCTAGTTTAGGAAATGTTAAAATAGAAAGAGCTGGTTGCCTCTAGTTTAGGAAATGTTAAAATAAAAAAAGCTGGTTCCCTCCACCCTTCGAGGCGTATGAGGAATACGGTATTTGTGACCACATTTTTCTATGACCACGGCAGACTCTTAGGAGACGTGGTTTGTATCACGCTAGGCTTCCTTTGCTTCCAGAAAAAAAAATCGCATACCCATTTTTAGAGGCCGGGTGGACCCCGGAATCTTATTGGTTCGAAAAATATCCGCTGCTTCTGTGAATCGAATCCGAACTGTTCAGAAATTTAGAAATGTAAATACGAAAAAATAATATGTTAATACTGACAATAAGAGACACCGCCAACTATAACAAGGCAGAATTTTGTCTTTTTTAAAATGAGAATGCATGTGATGATTATGACATCAAAGACCAGTTATGAAATACACAAATTTCTGACATCAGACCTCGTTAATTCCGAAATGCTCAGTCGTAAGTTACGCCTTAACTTCCGCTAACGTTGACGATGCCTTGCTCTCACCACTCTCGGATCGCGCTATATGTGTTAAACAGTCTCGGATCGCGCTATATGTGTTAAACAGTCTCGGATCGCGCTATATGTGTTAAACAGTCTCGGATCGCGCTATATGTGTTAAACAGTCTCGGATCGCGCTATATGTGTTAAACAGTCTCGGATCGCGCTATATGTGTTAAACAGTCTCGGATCGCGCTATATGTGTTAAACAGTCTCGGATCGCGCTATATGTGTTAAACAGTCTCGGATCGCGCTATATGTGTTAACAGTCTCGGATCGCGCTATATGTGTTAAACAGTCTCGGATCGCGCTATATGTGTTAAACACTCTCGGATCGCGCTGTATGTGTTAAACACTCTCGGATCGCGCTGTATGTGTTAAACAGAACGTGACAGCATGAATATGCGCGAGTCACACACTTATACACGCAATATCATACAAGTCCGCACAGACTTCAGTTGTTGTCAACAACACAAACTGATATTCATTAATTTTCCTCTTTCCACTACAAACTAATATTATGCATGCAACGGCAACCTTGATTGACTAACTGTGTGTGTGTGCGCGCGCTTACGCACATATATTATAGTCCGTTCAGTTTCGTTTGCCGAGATGTTATGATTTATAATTCAAAAAGTTCTTGATGATTTCACATGATTTTTGGCATACGGTGTTAAAATGTCCATGTCACGAGAACATATGTGTTACTCGATGTCTAGCTATAACGGTTTTCTTAAAGCGGCGAATTCCTTTGATCTTTGCCCATGTAACTATTATTTTGACCCTAATCAAAATGTTTTACAGTAATCTAGTGTAACGATGACCCATAGGCGTGTCCATAAAATTTTACTTGGTGGCAAGTATACAAATTTTAAATTATATATAGAACTTTTGTTCGTAGAGTCAATTTGATATAGTTCCATGCTCTTGGTGTGAGTTTCCCAAATGTTGTCGCTGCCTTTCAAATACGTACATTTAGTTCCTCATCTAAGGAAAGTGTGGCTGTAATAGTGGATCCAAGATAGCTGAACTTCTGTACTGACTCAAGCAGGCTTCCATTCAAAGTAATGGTTGTTGGTTTGCTTATAACATATTTTTGATTGCTTGGGTGGTCTTGAACAATAAACTGTTTAACAAATCAACTAGGAAATTTTGCAAATCAAACTATTTATCTGTAGACTTAATCAGAGTAATGATCATTCAGAATCAGACGAATCAAATAGGTCGATTACTGCTTTCGGCTGAACAAACAACAAACCATCCTTTTTCCAATATTCCTCTTCTTGTCGTAACACATGATCCTCACATTTTACCCAGTAGTCTTTATTTATATTTGATAGAGCCTGATTTGTAAGTGTCTCAACATCGCATAATTTGAAAGTTTTATTTGTATATGCTACGTGTCCTTTAACTTTTGCCCAAACTAGTTCTATAGGATTTAAGTGTGCATGATATGGAGGTAGTCTCAAACATCTATGGCCATGTTCTTGAATTAACTTGTCTATTTTAAATATCTTTGTACGTTGTGTCTGTTTTACAAGGCTAAGCAATTCGGGTTTCAAGTAGCTGTCGTTAACTTGTATGTGTTCTTTTATGAGCCACGTTTTGATTGCATCTTTTGTACTTGATGATGTTGGGATTCTATCTTCTACGTTAACTACGTTATGGTATGAAGCATTGTCCATTATCAGACAAGAAGGTCGATCTAATATTGGAAGGATACTTTTCTCGATCCAGTCTTTAAATATGTGCCCATTCATTTCGGAGTGGTAGTCTCTATTGTCTATGGATTTTGAAATGAAAACGAGATGAGCATTCTGCAACAACCCATTATGTCTGCTACCTGCATGTGCAACTATCAAACGTTGCCCTTTACTGCTTGGTACTGATCTTTTAATACTTCCATCTGCTAACTGCCATTCCTTTTCATTTGTATGATGAGCGTTGATCCAAGTTTCATCTAAATAAACAATATCATAATCATTTTCGCGCATTTCCTTCACTTCACGTAAATACTTGCTTCTAAGAGCTACTAGATGTGGCTTCTCACAAATAATGTTTTTTCCACCAGCATACTTTCTAAAGGTGAAGCCTGCACTTCTTAATATTTTCCATAATGAAGTTTTTGATATTTCAATGTCGTTGTTAGTTTTCAGCCAAAGCTTCAACTTTCTAAGTGTCACTTCTTCGTTTATATCAAACATTCGACAGATTTCTCTTTTTACTAGGTCCTTATCAAAACTGTTAACGTTTCTTTCCTTCCTTGCTTTCTTGCATTTGTTGGCAATAAATATCCGCTTCCTTTAACTATTCGATCAAATGAACGTTTACACAAACCTAAAATATGCATTGTTCTCTTCTCAGGGTTTGATAAAGAACAATAAAGATGTCCCTTTTACGCTTTCTGCAGAAGTATTGATAAATCTTTATTGCAATGTTATGCTCAGTAAAATATTTTGCCTTTATATTCATTCTCACATAGACTTGCAGAAGATAATATGGATAGTGCCGCCTCCTTTCTGTAAATATTGAGATTTGCCTCTGAATTATGACTCGAACTCGAGTCTACGGCCGTGATTTTGACGTCACATAATTTCCGGTTTCGGCTAAAATGTCATTTTGTGCTAAACGGGAAATTTCATATGTAACATTTCTGTATAAAAATTTATAGTGGAAACATAACTATTTTAGGACGGTGCGCATTCAGCCGTGAAGGTCATGCCTATATGTTAAAGAATCAGCTGTGAGATGTAAGCATCTACATAATCCCGCCGGTGTTTATAATATCGATTAACTTTTTTTTAATATAGGTTAAATAAGGCATCTTTGAAACTGGATCACATTTCTTTGATAAAAAAATATTTTTATAGCGACATTAGTATTCTAAACCTAACTTCAAAAGATCAATGCAAATGAACAATAAGTTTTTGAAAAAAATAAATTAATGTCTAGGCAAACGAATCTGAACGGACTATAGAGATAGTTGTCCTATAACACAACAAAAGGAAGAGCGTTCATTACCCAGCGGAGTTGAGATAGGTACAAATCAATATATGAATAGCAGTTACAAAAATAAACATGAGATGACGATAGACAGTGTGTCCTAAAGTAGACATCGCTAACAATGATTAATTAAAGCTGACTGGTTATAACTGATTGATTAGATCTGACCAATTCCAACTGACTGTTTAAAGCTGGCTGATTAGATTTGATGGATTAGAGTAGGCAAATTCTAACTGACTGTTTAAAGCTGACTGATTAAAGCTGATTGATTAGAATTGGCAAATTCCAACTGACTGATTAAAGCTGATTTATTAGAGCTGATTGATATGAACATATTGTTTAGAACTGAATTGATTAGAGAAACCATGTTAGTTGGCGTTCTCCAAAACCATCTTAGTGGGTGTTCTCCAAAACCATTTTAGTGGGTTTTCTCCAAAACCAACTTAGTGGACATTCTCCAAAACCATCTTAGTGGACATTCTCCAAAACCATCTTAGTGGGCGTTCTCCAAAACCATTTTAGTGGGTTTTCTCCAAAACCAACTTAGTGGACATTCTCCAAAACCATCTTAGTGGGTTTTCTCCAAAACCATCTTAGTGGGCGTTCTCCAAAACCATCTTAGTGGGCGTTCTCCAAAACCATCTTAGTGGGTGTTCTCCAAAACCATCTTAGTTGGCGTTCTCCAAACCATCTTAGTGGTGTTCTCCAAAACCATCTTAGTGGGTGTTCTCCAAAACCATCTTAGTGGGTGTTCTCCAAAACCATCTTAGTGGGTGTTCTCCAAAACCATTTTATTGGGTTTTCTCCAAAACCATCTTAGTGGATATTCTCCAAAACCATCTTAGTGGATATTCTCCAAAACCATCTTAGTGGATATTCTCCAAAACCATCTTAGTGGATATTCTCCAAAACCATCTTAGTGGATATTCTCCAAAACCATCTTAGTGGATATTCTCCAAAACCATCTTAGTGGATATTCTCCAAAACCATCTTAGTGGATATTCTACAAAACCATCTTAATGGGTGTTCTCCAAAACCATCTTAGTGGATATTCTCCAAAACCATCTTAGTGGATATTCTACAAAACCATCTTAGTGGATATTCTCCAAAACCATCTTAGTGGATATTCTCCAAAACCATCTTAGTGGATATTCTACAAAACCATCTTAATGGGTGTTCTCCAAAACCATCTTAGTGGATATTCTCCAAAACCATCTTAGTGGATATTCTACAAAACCATCTTAGTGGATATTCTCCAAAACCATCTTAGTGGATATTCTACAAAACCATCTTAGTGGATATTCTACAAAACCATCTTAGTGGATATTCTACAAAACCATCTTAGTGGATATTCTCCAAAACCATCTTAGTGGATATTCTACAAAACCATCTTAGTGGATATTCTACAAAACCATCTTAGTGGATATTCTACAAAACCATCTTAGTGGATATTCTACAAAACCATCTTAGTGGCTGTTCATAACACTGAGCATAATGAAGTCAGGGAGCTGCGATAGCTCAGTTGTTAGTGAATTGGACTACAAAGGACAAGAGGTCGGGTTCGATCCTAAACGACAGCTTCCTGGTTCACCCAGCCTTAAATAGGTACGGATTTTTTCTAGGAAAGTAAAACGGCACGGCGTAATACCGATAACATTACCCCAAAAACAATGTGCTGAAGGTATGTAAAATGTATGGTCACTAACACCATATTCCCTATACGCCACTTGGTGTGACGGGGGCTCTTTACTTTTTTTATAATGAAGTCGGACCTGCTATCGAATTTACAAAATGTGCGTGTTGTTTCGCTCTCCATACTCATGTCAAGTGTCTAGCGTTTAGTGGTCTGATCTAACAATCTATTGATCATAGTTTATTCTCAGTCGACATTTATAAGTCACTTTAGCTTCTCAAAAATATGTACCTAACTGTCAGCAGGGAAAAAAACAATAGCCTTTTGTTGTTTTTATTTAATTGTGTTCGCCATCTTTATATCTCTTGTTAAGTTCCTTGGGACAGAATTTTGTGTGAATATAACTTTTTTCTGCTTTTCACATCAGCAGCCGTGTGCTCCCGTGTCTCTCGCCATGCAGGCAGATATTCTCTCACTTTAGATGTACTCTAATTTTTGTCATCGAGCGTTTCAACGTTTTTGGTAGATTTTTTTCCCAATTTATTGTGTCCGTGCAGCGGCTATTTTTTTGACGACTCTTTTTATTTCCAACCACAAAATTCTCTTTAATGTGCGCAGAATGCTCACTGGACTTCCTGCTTCTTTTTTGCCGTTACTCTAGAGAGCTAGGCATCGGATCTCATTTTGTCGTTACTCTAGAGAGCTAGACATCGGATCTCATTTTGTCGTTACTCTAAAGAGCTAGGCATCGGATCTCACTACCCAGAGACCATGGGAGGGTACAGCTACGTAGAAGGATTCGATTTTCATTTTAATTGTCCATCGCAAGTGGTGGGAATCGAACACGAGACCTTGTCTAGAAGCCGACGCCTTACCGCTAGACCATACAGCCCCACTAGTCTTTACATCTCTATATATTACTGCTCGGTATATGTGATATTTTATTAATATATTACTGCTCAGTAATGCGATATTATTTCAATATATTACTGCTCAGTAATGCGATATGATTTCAATATATTACTGCTCAGTAATGCGATATGATTTCAATATATTACTGCTCAGTAATGCGATATTATCTCAATATATTACTGCTCAGTATATGTGATATCAAGGAAGCCGCGATAGCTCAGTGGTTGGTGAACTGGACTGAAAAGGACAAGAGGTAGGATTCGATCCCAAACGACGGCTTCCGGTTCACCCAACATTTAATGGGTACCGGATTTTTTTCTGGGAAAGTAAAGCGGCACGTGCGTAATACCGACCATATTACCCAAAAATTATGTGCCGATGGTCTGTAAAATGTATGGTCACTAACACTATATTCCCTATACGCCACTTGGCGTGACGGGGGTACTTTACTTGTTTTTTCCAACTATCTACACAAGTGTAATTATCTCGTTCCTAAATGAAGCCAAACATAACTCCAGCCGCCAGCCACCAGCCACGTTTAACCATATGCTATCATTGTCTCAACAGATTTATTAAACTTGTTATCAGCACAAAAATGGTGTCCACACAAATCTAACCATCTGTTAAGCGCACAAACTTAGCGCTTATACAAACACAGCTTGCTATATTGAGCACAGTTTCAGGCTAGCAGGAGCTGAACCTTTTGTTACCACAAAACCCAACGTCCACAAACCGGTCACACACCGCCCAGCCCATATTTATTATTAATCACTTATCATTTCTATGTCCCGTTGATTCGTTTAGTATTTTATATTTCTTTACGCTTCGATGTGACAGAACACCGCAAACAGGTGAATTTTTTTCCATTTAAAACACATTAGCTTATCTCATGCATCATTATCTTAAGGTAGCTTGGACATTTATTTTTGTGATATGAAATATAGTAGCAGTGTGGTACACTACGAGCCCTATGAGCCGTCTAATGGCACTGAAACGATCAAATATCAAGTAGTACTCTCTTCATATGCAATACAGTGGAATTAGTTGTGTACTGGTATTGATCTATAAATGTTACAAGGCTGAATATGATCGAGCCAACTATGAATTCAGGTCACGACATAGTTCATCGAGTTATACATTTGACTGTCAATACAAGTGAAATATTTATATCACCATCATTGAGTGCCGTCTCCGCATTAAAGAATTGCTACCATGGAGCGCCATTCCGATCTATCTCGTGCTTTGCAGATTGTTGATAGTGCAGATTGTTATAGGCTGAATTGTTCATCTTTTGATGTTTCTCTTCCATGCTAGTCTTGGTAGGCCTCTGCCTCTTTTACCCTGTGTTTTTCCTTCCAATACTACTTTTAGTAAGCTGATGTGTCTTTTAACATGTCCCAAAACAAAAATCTGTATATGCTTAAATAAAATTGATAGCTCAGTGATTATTCTGTGAACTGGACTAAAAAGCACAAGAGTCGGGTTCGATCCTGATCAACGGTTTCCGGGTTCATCATCATCATGTGCCATACCGGTTGGCGTAGGCGATCATGTCCTTCCGCAAACTTCTATCTTCTACAGTGCATCGTATCGGTTCTGTTGCTGACTGTTTTCCATGCCATGACACCAAGCTATCTAATATTTTCTCTCTTTGTCGTCCGCGATCTCTGTTTCTTTGTTTTGCCAGTTGTAAGCAGGTATTCCAACTTTCCTCTTCTCATGATGTGCCCAACAAAATTTCGATTGTTCCTTTCATATGTTTTATAGGAGCTGCCTTTTTGTGTTGGCCACTTTGAGAACTTCCTCATTGGTCTTTTCAGCTGTCCATGGAACTTTCAACATTCTTCTGAAAAATCTCATCTTTATGGCCTCTAACCGTCTTTTCATTTGTTTGTCTACTGTCTATGATTCGCTTCCATAGGATAGAATTGATTCTATATAGCACCGATGAACTCTCTTTCTCACTTCTATTTACATAGATTTGTTGCATAAGATATTTTTCATTTTCTGAAATTTTGGCCTGTGTTTTTAGGTGTACAACAGAGGTGAGATGCAGAATGGCTCAGGCAAAAGCAGCTTTCCAAAAAATGAGGACGATACTATGCAATCCATTTTTGGCAATAGAAACAAGGAAAAGAGTTCTTAAATGTTATGTAGAACCAGTTTTAATATATGGATGTGAATCATGGACAATAGAACAACAGACAAGAAAATCACTGGAGGCTGTATAAATGTGGTTTTACAGAATGTATGTTGAGAATACCATGGACAGCTAAGAAGAGTAATGAAAACGTTCTGAAAGAGGCCAAAGCAAAAAGAGTGCTAATTTCTAATATTAGGAAAAAACAGTCATCATTTTTTGGCCATGTAATGAGAAGAGAACAGCTGGAATATATTGCAACAACTGGAGAAATTGAGGGACGAAGAGAAAATACACAAGACAGCTTAATAGAATGGCTTGGCAGAAGGTCAACAACAGATATGATAAATAACTGTCGCGATCGAAATTGTGGAGACACATGATCACCTACGCCAGCAGGCTTGGTACTTGATAATAATTTTGGCCTGAGTTATTCTGCTTTTTATTTCTGTGGTGCATCTTCCGTCTGATGTTATTATTGTGCCCAAGTATTTGATGCGTTGCACTTGTTTCAGATTTGTCCTGTTTATTTTTATGCTGCATGATGGTGATGATTGTTGCTTTGATATGACCGTTACTTCTGTTTTTTTTTTTACTATTCAGACTGAAACCATTCTCGTTGCTTTCTTTTACTATTATGTCTGTCATTTCTTGTAGTTCATTCTCTGTCTCTGCTATTAAGACAGTGTCATCCGCATATCGCAAATTATTTATTTTGTGATCGTTTACTTCAATTCCTTTTTTGTCTACTATTGATCTCATAATATATTCGCTGTAAAGTGAAAAGAAATCCGACGACAGAACACAGCCTTGTCTGACTCCTTGTTTTTTTTTATATTCGAATTGTCCTATTTGTTTGGTAATTCGTATAGCTGCTGCTTGTTGCCAGTACATGTTTTTTTTATGATTCGTAGATCCTTGCCATCAATGTTTCAGTGTGTTTAATTTCTCCAGCATATTGATTATTTCCACATGCTTTACTTTGTCAAATGCTTTTGTGTAGTCTATAAAGCACATGTATAGATCCTTCTTTTCCAGGTTCACCCAGCCTTAAATGGGTACCAGATTTTTTTCTGAGAAAGTAAAGCGACACGAGCATAATACGAATCACATTACCCCCAAAAAATGTGCCGAAAGCCTGTGAAAATTATGGTCACTAACACCATATTCCCTAAACGCCACTTGGCGAGACGAGGCTCTTTACTTTTGTTTTTTACTCAAATAAAATAAATTAATATAGATTACATTAAAATATATAATGCAGCATTTGTTGTTTGTCTGACTTCATAAAGTTTACATCTCTAGCGGAGACCCGAGGACTGAATTTTGCACAAATATAACATTTTCATAAACTTCACGCCGACAATCATGTGCTCAACTGTTCCACGCCATAAAGACGACTTCAGAGGTACTCTCGTTTTGTTTTATCGTCGAGAGTTTTAACGTTTTTGTGCAGATTTTTTTCACAATAATATTACCCGGGTATTTTTGGCAAACTCTTTTTGATTTTCAAATTCCAAGGATTCTTTAACGTGCGCAGAATATATGCGAGACCATGTTTTCGCCGTTATCGGAGAGAGCTAGACATCGAATCTTACTACCACGAGATCGGGAGAGTGTAACGCGACACACACACAAACTACGGATTCGATTATTTATTTTAATAGTTCATGCCTGGGCTGGAAGTTAAACCCGGAACTTTCTTGTCCAGAGGTCAAAGTCTTACCTCTAGACCCCTCCCACAACATTTGAAGATCTACTACGTGCAGAAAAGAGTTTTTTTTAAAAAAGTAAAGAGCCCCCGTCACGCCAAGTGGCGTATAGGGAATATGGTGTTAGTGACCATACATTGTACACACCTTCAGCACATGATTGTTGGGGTAATGTGGTCGCTATTACGCCCGTGCCGCTTTGCTTTCCCAGAAAAAAATCCGGTACCCATTAAAGGCTGGGTGAACCCAGAAGCCGTTGGTTGGGATCGAACTCTACCTCATGTCCTTTGTAGTCCAGTTCACGAACCACTGAACTATTCCCATTATAAGACGGTTTTCTCTTTCTTCTTTCTACTTTTAAAAGTAAATATAGCTAACTAAATAGGGGCAATTAAATAGATATGTGCAGTGTTGAAAATAACCGGATCAATGATTTTATTTATATTTGACATGTAGGTATCTGCAGTGGTACCCTGTCCTTCGGCTCTGATGACGAATACCGCCTGGTTCGAGATCTCATGAAAAGCTACAATAAACAGGTGAGACCAAGCCTTTCCAACAGTCAGCCCTTGAACGTGAGCTATGGGGTGGCCTTGGCACAGATCATAGACCTGGTAAGCTTTCTTTTAAGTATAAACTAATCTTTCTTCTTATTCCTCTTCTGAATACACTTCTACACACAAATAGGAATAAGTTCGAAAGAAGCGTTCGACAGAACAAGACATCCCCATACAATAAAGCTTGTCACGGTATGGTACCGACGATTTCCACAAGAGCCTTCTCAGTTCATATCTCGGGCATGATTGTAGCAGATGTTCAACAGTCATTTTGTCTGCGCCACAGTCACATTCATCAGAGGTTCCTATCTTTAGGGTTTTGAAAAAGTGATTTTTCAATATGTTGTTGCCTTTTCGGAGTCTAACAATTGTTACTTGCTTTTTTTCTGTTGAGCTTTTAGTATGCATTCTTTTTTTCTGATAGCCTTGGAGCTCTGTATTCTCACACATTGAAGTATTTCCCCCTGCCAATTCTCTTTGATTCCTCGTCAGTTATATTGTATACCAATCCTGTTTTACAATCTCACTCAGGTTACGCCGATAGAGAGGGCAAATGATGAACACTTCATTACGAAGTTTGTAAGATACAAGATCTTGACATTTCAGTTAATTAAATAAGTTTTAATTATAATTTTACAAAGTCAGCGAACATTTTGTCGCATTTCCTATATAAATATATTAAGTTTGACATTAAGTGTCCCTTCGAAATATTTAATTAAACAAGAGAACTGCATAAATGAAATGTCGAGAACTGGCTGTCTGGCCTGGCCAAGCAAAATATGAAAGGGAGAAAGACTGTTAAGACTGTTTTGTATGTTTCATAAAGAATATCAAAGAATTTATATTCATGGTATTGTAATGCATCAGATTTTTGTGTAACAAATATCGCATAATAAAATAAGTGTTTCTTAGAATGAAATTACTGATAAATAGGTTGGTTGATTTGTTATTGTGTAAGTTAGTTAGGTAGTTAATTAGTTATTTAGTTAGGTAGTTAGTTAGTTAGTTACTCAGTCAATTTGTTATATAAATAA
The DNA here is from genome assembly GCA_032433765.1 of Megaustenia siamemsis. Taxonomy (NCBI): domain Eukaryota; kingdom Metazoa; phylum Mollusca; class Gastropoda; order Stylommatophora; family Ariophantidae; genus Megaustenia; species Megaustenia siamemsis. The sequence continues at coordinate 39,393,311 of JAVIAB010000051.1, read as the reverse complement.
CTAATTAGTGCTTCTTGTTGTTTATTATTTTTTATAGTTATCAGTTGAGCAATACTAATAAAATTTACAACTTTTTCTATAACCGCTGAATGTTACACTCTTAATGATCTTAGCCTCTTTCCGATATTCTATCAGCTGTAGTTTAGTTATACTCTAATATAACTTCACATTTAGTATCCAGGGGCGTCGCGCTGATAGGGCGACCGTCCTTCACACTACTAAAAGTAAATAATGCAATATCATATTAGGCCGTGCAAATCAATCTGATTATTTTGGCGCTTCTTAATATTACAGCAGACTTTGTTGACAACTTTTATTTTGACCACAAAATTGTAGATCGTTTTTTCCTTTCGCCAGATTTCACCTTTGGCGAGGCCCTAGAGACTATGAACTGAATTTTGCATGTTAATCCGTTTTTCGCTGACAGCCATGTGCACATGGGTCCCTCGTCGCGCAAGCAGATAACCTCTTCTTAGGAGGTACTCATATTTATTTCGTCGATGATTAATTGACGTTTCAAGCCGGGCCTCGCTGTTCGGCAGAGAGAAATCATAAATAAAAATTCCAACTGCTACAGCAGGATTTGAACTCACAATCTCTTGTCTCGAGACCGTCTTCTTGTCTCGAGACCGTCTTCTTGCCTCGCGACCAATCAGTCCCTCAAACTGGGAGATTTCATTAGAGGAAGGTTTGACATTGACATGTGGATAATGCTCAAAACCTACAAGTGAATATCAAAGTTGAAGGAATAGGGAAGTAATAGAGCTGGAGACAGTTCAGAGCTACAATCAGATTGGGCATAGTATAAGCAGTGATGAAAAATGTAAAACTGAAATATACAAAAGAATAGGAATGGCAGAGTAATTTTAATGCCATGAGAAATATACTAGAATCAAAACAAATAACACCAGGGCTATAACTAAGAATATCAAAATATTATATCTTTTCAATATTCCTATATAGTGCAGAAACATGGACATTAGACACGAAAACTGAACAGAAAATCGAGGCCTTTGAAATGTGGATTTATAGATGGATAGGAAGCATTGGATGGGAAGAAAAGAAAGCAAATGATGAAGTTTTAAAACAAATAAAAACTAAAATAGAACCACTAAACACAATTCAAAAAAGACAAATAAGATTTTGGGGGCATATTAAAAGACAGCAGCCTGCTAAAAGTAATCTTGAAACCAAAAATACATGGTAAAAGCGGCAGAGGCAGACCAAGACTAACATGGACGAGTAACATCAAGGGATGGACAGGTCAGCCTATGACAACCTGAGCTATCAAAGCGAGAGACAGAGTGGAATGGCGCTCCATGGTAGCCAACCTTCGATGCGGAGACGGCACTCTGTGATGAGGAAATGCTTGTCTGTTGTGTTTTGTTTTCATTCTTAATTGTCATTTGTTTAAAAATAGATCGATTCTTATCTGACATACACGTTTTGTTTTGTTGAAACTCATTCTCTTATCATTCTTCTTCTTCTTTCCTTTCTCCTCCTCAATCCCATCTTCTCTTCATCATGATCACTACAGTAACTTTTTTTTATATCCCATCTAGTGTCGATACAAATGCAAAGTTTTAGATTTGGCGTCTCTAACAGTCTAAACTTATTTCAGTTACCCTGCCATGTATTTTATTTGTCTTCTCAATCCATATTACTTTTGGCCTGCCTCTCCTCTCTTTATATATTCCTTTATTATATTCCTTTATATATAAGGCTATATAGAGAGCCCTTCCTCTCTTTATATATTCCTTCTAGAAAAAAATAGAATAAGTCATTCTGTTTAGGCGCACAAACCAGTTATTTTTCACTCAAGATCGATCCTATCCCGACCTTTCCCTTCCGGTGTCACGCCTAGCTTTTCGCAATATCAATCGAACTTCATGAAAGTATCTGGAATGTAAACTCCATTTTGATTCATCTACAAAATAAACATCTACTTTTATCTGGCTGTCATCGACTACTGCTATCTCGAGGAAAACATTTCCAGCTTCATCATAAGGAAGAAGGACGTTAGTGAAATACATGTTTTAATTGAGCTCCCATTTCTGCACATTTAAAACTTTCTCGACCTTTTCTTTTTCCGACATGTAAATTGTGAAGTGGGGGGGTTGGGTTGAGAGGGTTACAACTCTGGCCTCATTCCCAATCCGTAACTTCCAGTTACTCGAACTCTCCCAAGAAGCCCAAGTTAAGGGATCGCAATATAGTACATTTTTTTTTAGTTTAACAGTTATTATTTTTGAATGTAGTCTCAACTACAGTCATCAGTTCTATCGATCTGTCTGTTTCAGCCCAGGCAGCAAGGATTTTCACGTGTTGATTCTATAACCAATGAAGTCTGGGGTGCTCAGAAGGCGCGTTTAGACTTGGTGTCTTGCTTGGGCTTGGGAAAATGTACATAAATGTAAATATACTGGGACCTCTTTGAACACGAGGACTCATTACCACCCATTAGTTTACAGGAACTAAAAATAAACACAACACTTTAATGGAAAACCCGGTCCCACTAACTACTGGACCCATATCTTAAATCTCTACCTTTTAAGCATTCGAAGTTTTCCCCAGAGAAGCTTATTTTAAAGGAATGGCTTGATCATAAAAAGTAGATTCTAAGGAGGAGCTCTTATTAATTAAGAGTTACGTTTTTGCAAGTACCAGAATGTTGCGCGGATCATTTAAAAAAGAAAAATTCTGAGTAAAAAGCTTGACAAGTTTAAAATTCTTCTGTCTTAGACGAGCCCAACACCCTGATGGAAACAACAAACTTCTAAAACCCATAGCAATCTCTGTCGTAATTATACACTTTACCATAGAGACATTGTATAAATTTAGCTATAGGTTTTGTTTCATCACAAATACACACACACACACACACCCACACAGAAAAGAAAAGAAAGGCCAGGTTGCATTCAGATTGCAGTACTTAGACTCCCATATCAATATCAAAACAATATTTCGTTCCGTAGCTTCTATCGCCCGATAGCCTCACATATTTTTGGTAACATCCTCTCGAGAGCAGCAGATATAAGCTCTGAGGTCAATAGCAGAATCTGCTCATTAAATCAATTTTGCTTTCGAAGATTTTTGCGTCAAAGTGTGGAACAACGAAAATGAAAGTCTACCTGCTCCTTGATACTCACTGCCCTGTTATACGCCAATAAGCCATGAACAATATACTCACTGCCCGTTATACGCCAATAAGCCATGAACAATATACTCACTGCCCTGTTATACGCCAATAAGCCATGAACAATATACTCACTACCCTGTTATACGCCAATAAGCCATGAACAATATACTCACTGTCCTGTTATACGCCAATAAGCCATGAACAATATACTCACTGTCCTGTTATACGCCAATAAGCCATGAACAATATACTCACTGTCCTGTTATACGCCAATAAGCCATGAACAATATACTCACTACCCTGTTGTACGCCAATAAGCCATGAACAATATACTCACTGTCCTGTTATACGCCAATAAGCCATGCACAATATACTCACTGCCCTGTTATACGCCAATAAGCCATGAACAATATACTCACTGCCCTGTTATACGCCAATAAGCCATGAACAATATACTCACTGTCCTGTTATACGCCAATAAGCCATGAACAATATACTCACTGTCCTGTTATACGCCAATAAGCCATGAACAATAATATACTCACTGCCCTGTTATACGCCAATAAACCATGAACAATATACTCACTGTCCTGTTATCCGCCAATGAGCCATGAACAATATACTCACTGCCCTGTTATACGCCAATAAGCCATGAACAATATACTCACTGCCCGTTATACGCCAATAAGCCATGAACAATATACTCACTGCCCTGTTATACGCCAATAAGCCATGAACAATATACTCACTACCCTGTTATACGCCAATAAGCCATGAACAATATACTCACTGTCCTGTTATACGCCAATAAGCCATGAACAATATACTCACTGTCCTGTTATACGCCAATAAGCCATGAACAATATACTCACTGTCCTGTTATACGCCAATAAGCCATGAACAATATACTCACTACCCTGTTGTACGCCAATAAGCCATGAAAAATATACTCACTGTCCTGTTATACGCCAATAAGCCATGCACAATATACTCACTGCCCTGTTATACGCCAATAAGCCATGAACAATATACTCACTGCCCTGTTATACGCCAATAAGCCATGAACAATATACTCACTGTCCTGTTATACGCCAATAAGCCATGAACAATATACTCACTGTCCTGTTATACGCCAATAAGCCATGAACAATAATATACTCACTGCCCTGTTATACGCCAATAAACCATGAACAATATACTCACTGTCCTGTTATCCGCCAATGAGCCATGAACAATATACTCACTGCCCTGTTATACGCCAATAAGCCATGAACAATATACTCACTGCCCTGTTATACGCCAATAAGCCATGAACAATATACGCACTGCGTTTTTATACGCCAATAAGGCATGAACAATATACGCACTGCCCTGTTATACGCCAATGAGCCAGGAACAATATACTTACTGTCCTGTTATTCGCCAGTGAGCCAGGAACAATATACGCACTGCCCTGTTTGTTATACGCCAATGAGCCATTAACAATATACTTACTGACACGTTAGCTGTCATCACAAACACCCGGGAATGTGCTTCCGAAAAGGAAAAATCAACCAACCCATTGATTGATTTTCTCGTGGGTCCGCTGTGGCAGTGATATTGTGCCAGAAGTAGAATCTACAATTATCTTGGTACACATAGAAAAAATACAAGATATTATCTCAGTTGTTCCTAACATTTTTTTGATGAAGAAATATACATATAAAGTAGTCATGTGACATGTGGCCCTCGACAGGAAAAGTAGGGAACAGAACCCGGTCGTGGTTAATGCTGAGGTCAACGGTATCATCTGCGATAACACCGATGAGAAAGATGCAGTCATCTATACAGACGGATCTGTAAGACGACACCAAAGAAGTGCATAGGCATTTACAGCACGCTCGGCAGGCAGAATAGTCAAGGAAGACAGTGGTGCATACGCCATGACCACTAGTAGCATGACAATGGAGGTGATGGCAGTGACCAAGGCATTCAAATGGTTAGAGTCACAAGACTACATCCACGCATGTATACTGAGTGATTCGATGAGCATGATAAAAAAAAAGTGGAGGCGGGCTTTGTACGCATGCAAATGGTAGAGTCGTTGCAGAAATCCAAAATATGTAAGATCACCTTTGTCTATGTCCCTGGACGTGCGGGAGTATGGGGAAATGAAAGAGCGGACAGGTTGGCTAGCTGCGCTGTCGTTGAGGACGGGCAACCAATGGATCGGGCGGACATCATCAATGCCCTCCGAGATGTGGGAAGAGCACAGGACTTCGACAAACATAGATCCACGTCACTTCTTCGGATGATGGAAATGGGAGTTAAGATGGGCACAGCCAGAAATGATAAACTTAGTGGCCGTGTAAGAAGTCTTATCAACCAACATAGAACTGGAGTCGTCAGTCGCTGGACACTGCGGGAATTGCTGAGGAGGGGATCTGAGCACCTATGGACATGTTCGGAGTGCAATGATGATGACCCGGAAATAACTCAATAACTCAATGGGGCCCTCTGTATTTTAGTTTGGAACACCAACCTTTAGCTACCGCCGTTCAGATAACCTGTGTTTGGCCCCCACTGGAAGCAGCGTGAATTCTACTCGTGGCTGAAATAACAATATACCCCAGCGGTCGACCAAGCCGCCGGCAGAAATAGGTACCACGTTCACACTCTGGGAAGGTGAAAAATTGTGCACCTCTCGTGAGTTACGATGCTTGAGGCAACACTAGACATGAGCCTCCAAACACTTATAGATATGCGGTCGATCACTTTATGGGTGAAAAACCTGTCTGCTAAGACGCCGATTCAAGCCTCGTACCTCAACCTTGTTAGTCTTGGGGCTAAAATGACATGACTTATATATGAGTCATATCCTATTGGGGGAGACAGGTCAAATTAAAATCTTCGCAAAACTAGGTAACAGCTTTTGGAGCTAAGAAGGCCATTGCTCATCCTCGCTGTCAATTCATTTTTTCCGAACTCAATGACTTAGAAAGCCATTTTTTTTATCAGTGGTTGACTAGAAAGCATCAAGCTATTTTTCACCCTCGCTCACAGGTCAGCTCGCATCACCAAGCTATAGTGTTATGCTAACTTTACTGGCACATATATCATCAGGTCGCATGTCTTTTGCAGAACGTTAAATTCACGACAGTGAGTTTGAAAGAATCTCTGTCTCTAGCCAGATCTTTCACCTCTTCTGTTGTCATGTTCACGGTCCCCTTGATGCCTTTAAGCCACTTTCTACTTGGTCTGCCACTTGAACGTCGTCCAATAACCACGCGTTCCCTTATTGTTCTTTCCAGCCCGCTGTCTTTTGACGTGATTAAGTATTTTAAATTCCTCTGTTGAATGGTGTCTATAACTCGCCTTTTTTAAAATTGTTAAATCGTCATTATTCAAGGTGTCTTAAATATTATTATGCAGCATTTTGGTTAAAATGAATTCATTTTCTTTCTTAATGTTTGCGAGATTTTCCATGATTCATAACCACATGTTGGTATTGGAAGATGCATGCTCTCAATGATTTTAATTTTACTGCCTTGCAATTGTTGTGTCACATGTTCGTCATGGCGTTTAATTTGTGTATTGCTATTGCTAAGCTTCTTTTTATCTCTTTCTGCCAGATCTCAGATATTATTTGTTTGTTACAATTACAGGTTCTTCACTGTTGATAATGATTTTGGGTTGGTTTTTTGTTTTGTTAATGAACATTATCTTAGTTTTCTGTATGTTTAGATGGATGTTTTGTTATTCTGTTTTATTTTATTGTGCTTTGTTCCACTGTGTTTTAAGGCACTCAATTGTCTCTTTTAATCATTTACAAATTTTTATTATAAAATCTTTCAAAAAGGAGGACAGCGTCATCAGCGTATCTGAATTCTGAAATTATGTTGTCATTTATTGTGAAAGGGTCGAACTTCATAAATCTGTCATCGTTTCTGACATTACTCATCGTGTTCTCAGCATAGACGTTGAACAGGTGCACACACACATACACACACACACACACACACACACACGCACATATATATATATAATTTATATGCCCATATAACGTGTGTAAATCAGTGAGTGAAATAAACACTTTAGTGCCTTAAATAGATAACAACTGACAGGCGAAGAAATTTAAGAGTGGAACTTGAGCATTGCGCAAGATTCTATTTAAAGTGTGTTTTTTTTATCACGAAATTCATCAACTCAGCACAAGATATCACGGCTTTTAGCCAAAGTGTGCACTTTTGAGGAAAGATAATCCTCGGGTGATTGCTAAGCTGTCCATCATACGATAAATGTGATATTTGCTCCAAAAATTACAAAGCTCAGCAAATGTAAAGAAACACAAATGGAATGTCTTTCATGCCACGATTTATTAAACAAATCCATGGGTGCCATTACATTTAACCATCTACTTAACAACACTCTGTTAGTCTTAAGAAAGGATATGCTTGGATTTCCCCATTTTTTTTTTTTGGGGGGGGGGGAGGGGGAGAATGGATGTCATTGTCACTGTTACAATCAACAATATACCACATTCATATTTCACTACTTCACAAGTCAAACTGTTTAGTTTGCTGTTAGCGAAATCTTATCTCTGGTGTGGTCTTTAATAATTTATTGTGCTTGACTCTTCAGATCTTTTCTGTAAACTTGTTATTTTTAATGGTAGATTTTCCTTGTGTATTATACCTACGATTTTTAAAGTTGTACTCAGGCCAATTCTAACCTATGGAAGCAAATCATCGACAGTAGGCAAACAAATGAAAAGACGATTATAGGCTAAAGAGATGGGTTTTCTCAGAAGAATGTTGAAAGTTCCCGGGACAGCTAAAAAGATCAATTGAGGAAATTCTCAAAGAGGCCAACACAAAAATGGAGCTCCTTAAAAACATCAGAAAAAACAATCAACATTTTTCGGGCACATCATGAAAAAAATAAAGTTGGAATACTTGGTTACAACTTGCAAAATAAAAGAAAAGAGAGATCGCGGAAAACAAAGAGAGAAAATACTATATAGATAGTTTAGTGTCATGGCATGGAAAACAGTCAACAATAGAATTTATACGATTCACTGTAGATAGAAGATTGTAGAAGGACATGATCGCCTACGCCAACCGGTATGGCACATGATGATGATGATGATGATGATGATGATGATGATGATGATGATGATGATGATGATGATGATGGTGAAGACACATACTTTAAGACTTTTTAAGATTACGCTCCGGGAGCATTTCCTGACAAAACAAACAGAAAAATAAATAAAATATTTCTTCTTTGGGTGAAACTTGAAGGCGAGAAACTTATATAATTTGTATAGGAACACAGGAACTTTAACATTACTCGGAAAACACACGAATAACAGCAGAAAATACAAAATAATAGGCAGCCCCGCTAGGATCGCAACCAACAGCACAGCACAATCTCGTTAGTAATAAATTGTTCATCAGCTCTGCCAATTCGTTACCTCATTAAAAGTAACTTTCTTGGCAGGTCAATCATGTACCACATACATCATGCGGTTAGAGAAACTGGTATAACATAACAGCAGCAGAGGTGAACAGAAGAGCAAAAGACCGCAAATTATATCTCCCCTCGACGCTGAAAGGCAGATGAGGAAGGAAAGAGGAAGAAGAAGAGAGAAATTGGTCAAAGACCGGTCAAGGGATTTATTTTGTTTGAATTACTTATTCTCATTACTAGAAGATTTCATCATCTTCATCATCATCGTTATCATCATCATCGTTATCATCATCATCGGTATCATCATCATCGTTATCGTGTGTCATTGTCTCTATGAAGATTGACTACCATGAAGCGCCATTTCAATATGTTTTTTGCCTCGATGGTATACACTGCCATATGTTTTCCTATTAAATAATTAAAGGTGCTGAAATATTTGATTTGCTATGCTTGTTAAGGGGAGCCGCGATAGCTCAGTGGCTAGTGAACTGGATTACAAAAGACAAGAGGTAGGGTTCGATCCCAACCGACGGCTTCTTGGTTCACCCAGCCTTAAATGGGTACCGGATTTTTTCTCTGGAATAGTAAAGCGGCACGGGCGTAATACCGACCACATTACCCCAACAATCCTGTGCTGAAGGTCTGTAAAATTGATGGTCACTAACACCATATTTCCTATACCCACTTGACGTGACGGGGGCTCTTTACATTACTTATGCTTGTTAAGAGAATGTTGCAGGGACAACATACACGAACCATGTAGATGGGGAATGGTCTTCCAGTGTAGCAACCCACCTGACAGAAGGAAAACGTGATAGCAGTCCAATTAGACTGTAAGGACTGCTTCACTTAGAAAGCTAACTTGGAGAGATAACTTGGAGAGATAACTAGCTTGGAGAGATAACTTGGAGAGATAACTAGCTTGGAGAGATAACTTAGAGAGATAGCTTGGAGAGATAACTTGGAGAGATAACTTGGAGAGATAACTAGCTTGGAGAGATAACTTAGAGAGATAACTTAGAGAGATAACTTGGAGAGATAACTAGCTTGGAGAGATAACTTAGAGAGATAACTTAGAGAGATAACTTGGAGAGATAACTTGGAGAGATAACTAGCTTGGAGAGATAACTTAGAGAGATAACTTAGAGAGATAACTTGGAGAGATAACTTGGAGAGATAAGTAGCTTGGAGAGATAACTTGGAGAGATAACTTGGAGAGATAACTTGGAGAGATAACTTGGAGAGATAACTAGCTTGGAGAGATAACTTAGAGAGATAACTTGGAGAGATAACTTGGAGAGATAACTTAGAGAGATAACTTGGAGAGATAACTTGGAGAGATAACTAGCTTGGAGAGATAACTTAGAGAGATAACTTAGAGAGATAACTTGGAGAGATAACTTGGAGAGATAAGTAGCTTGGAGAGATAACTTGGAGAGATAACTTGGAGAGATAACTTGGAGAGATAACTTGGAGAGATAACTAGCTTGGAGAGATAACTTAGAGAGATAACTTGGAGAGATAACTTGGAGAGATAACTTGGAGAGATAACTAGCTTGGAGAGATAACTTAGAGAGATAACTTGGAGAGATAACTTGGAGAGATAACTAGCTTGGAGAGATAACTTAGAGAGATAACTTAGAGAGATAACTTGGAGAGATAACTTGGAGAGATAAGTAGCTTGGAGAGATAACTTGGAGAGATAACTTGGAGAGATAACTTGGAGAGATAACTTGGAGAGATAACTAGCTTGGAGAGATAACTTAGAGAGATAACTTGGAGAGATAACTTGGAGAGATAACTTGGAGAGATAACTAGCTTGGAGAGATAACTTAGAGAGATAACTTGGAGAGATAACTTGGAGAGATAACTAGCTTGGAGAGATAACTTAGAGAGATAACTTGGAGAGATAACTTGGAGAGATAACTAGCTTGGAGAGATAACTTAGAGAGATAACTTGGAGAGATAACTTGGAGAGATAACTTGTAGAGATAACTTTGAGATATAACTTGGAGAGATCATTTGGAGAGATCATTTGGAGAGATAACTTGGAGAGATAACTTGAAGATATAGCTTGGAGAGACAACTTGGACAGATAACTCGGAGGGATAACTTAGAGAGATAACTTGGAGAGATAACTTGGAGATATAACTTGGAGAGATAACTTGGAGAGATAACTTGGAGAGATAACTTAGAGAGACAAGGAACAGATGCTATAGAAAACAACTTGTGGGAAAACCGCTAGTTAAGAAGTCTTGGACAAATGCAGGTTTTGATGACGAACTCGATGGATTAGTAGCACCCAAAAACCACAGAGTAGCACACACTCTCTTAATAAGCGGAAAGAGAGAGAAAAGGATATATTCGTGAAAACCAACAGAAACCTTGTGTCATCATATATGGCACTGTTTTTGTTGTTGTGAACTGCATATTCCTAAATTAGAGATGATTTTACCTTTGTCCTAAGAACCAAAAAAAAAGTAACAAGATCAAGTAATATCTAACTTGATCCTCTGAATGTTTCAACTTACTGCTGAGACTCCACGACTTGTAGCACTCCACGACTTGTAGCACTTCACGACTTGTAGCACTCCACGACTTGTAGCACTCCACGACTTGTAGCACTCCACGACTTGTAGCACTCCACGACTTGTAGCACTCCACGACTTGTAGCACTTCACGACTTGTAGCACTCCACGACTTGTAGCAATCCACGACTTGTAGCACTCCACGACTTGTAGCACTCCACGACTTGTAGCACTTCACGACTTGTAGCACTCCACGACTTGTAGCACTCCACGACTTGTAGCACTCCACGACTTGTAGCACTCCACGACTTGTAGCACTCCACGACTTGTTATCGTAGCTAACTTGTCTCTAAAACTCTCATAGAGTGAAATAACTGCCGGATTTCATGAAGGCCAAGTATCAAATATATACAGGGGTGAGAAAAGTATAAACAAAAATAACAATTTCTAATGAAACCATAAATAAATTAACATCATTGGTAATATTCTCGTGGTTACTGTAATGAGTATTCAAGAGGAGGTACATAAATATAAATCCCACAAAAAATGTACACAGACCGCACATTCATTAGTACACATGTCCAATAATGGCCAGCACACAGACTATGCACTCATCAGCATATCAACAACATATATGCTCACACACTCATTAGTATATATGCCACATATTCACCAACGCACAAACCACTTACACATTAACACATTACCATATAATCACCAGCACACAAACCATAAATTCACTCACACGAGCCAAACATATTTACTCCACAGATATCAACTATTTACCAACATATAAAACCCTCCAGGACAACATATAGATCATATAATCACACCACATAGACAAAACGTTAACCCCATACAACCATCTCACATAACCGTCACACACAAAAAACCTTTAATTCACAACTTAAAGATGACATGTCTTTGTCGTGTCCTAAACACGAGGGCTGTGTTATACAACGTTCCACATTAGTCTCTGGCGTGTAATTATTTTCAGCACACATCATTTCGTGACTGCTTCAGTACCCTTGACACAATGAGCTAACATAAAACACACAAGAACCCCTCCTCCCCACACCAATCATCATCATGTGCCATACCGGTTGGCGTAGGCGATCATGTCCTTCTACAATCTTCTATCTACAGTGAATCGTATAAATTCTATTGTTGACTGTTTTCCATGCCATGACACTAAACTATCTATATAGTATTTTCTCTCTTTGTTTTCCGCGATCTCTCTTTTCTTTTATTTTGCAAGTTGTAACCAAGTATTCCAACTTTATTTTTTTCATGATGTGCCCGAAAAATGTTGATTGTTTTTTTTCTGATGTTTTTAAGGAGCTCCATTTTTGTGTTGGCCTTTTTGAGAATTTCCTCAATTCGTCTTTTTAGCTGTCCCGGGAACTTTCAACATTCTTCTCAGAAATCCCATCTCTGTGGCCTCTAATCGTCTTTTCATTTGTTTGTCTACTGTCCATAATTTGCTTCCATTGGTCAGAATTGGTTCTATATAGCACCGATGAACTCTCGTTCTCACTTCTATTGACATAGATTTGTTGTACAAGATATTTTTCATTTTCTGAAATGCTATTTTGGCCTGAGCCTTTCTGTTTTTTATTACCACCCCAATAGACCGTATAAATGGCCCAAATCCAAACATAGCTTTCACAAAGACTTCTTCATACACCCAATAATAATATCGGGAAAACACCACATAGACCAAATATAACCACACAGACCATCTTATAGATCACACTTAAAACCACGCAGATCAAAAATAAACCTCACATTAATCCCTCTAAAACCTCGCATATATCACACTTAAAACCACGCAGATCATATATAAACCTCATTATCCCCACAAAACCTTCGCACAGATTACACCTAAACTGCGTGCATTTTCCATGCAAACCACATGGAAATCCCTCAGATACACACAACTAACTTATGATGCATACAGATCATGCATAGGCCACACATAAACATTGTGTAGGCAATCTATAAACAATGCAGATCCCTAGCAAAACTCCAGAATAAACATTATATTACCGCAATATAGAATCGATTTGGGCCATATATAAACCAAACACACTTCTATCCAGAATCAAACACAGTCTTCTATCCAGGAGACTGTAGTGCTTCAACATGGTGTAGCCAGCCCCGCAGCTATATAATTAAATAACATACTCTTTGAACCTGAATCGGAATAGAAAGGCAGCTTCCACATTTGGCAAACTTAAAGATAGAGTATGGGCCAACACAGATTTAACACTCAGGACTAAGATTCAAACTTACCAAAGTTGTGTGCTTAGTACACTTCTATACGGATCAGAAACTTGGACTACCTATGCAGGGCAGGAGAAAATGTTAAACAGCTTTCATCTACGTTTCCTTCGCAAGATTATGATCATCAGATGGCAGGACTAAGTAATTAACTCTAATGTCTTACAACGAGCCAAACTCCCATCGATCATGGCAACACTTAGGATTTTTAGAATAAGGTTGCTGGGCCATGTAAGAAGAATGGCAAACAATCGTATTCCCAACACAAATATTGTATGGCGAACTTAGGGACGGAAAGAGACCAAAGGGCAGACCAGTGCTGAGACATAAGGCTGTTTGCAGGGCTTCCTTGAGGAAATTTTCTATAAGTGAAAGAAACTGGGAAAATGTGGCTGCGGATCGTAGCACATGGAGAGCAAACATAGAAACATGGCACAGCAACTTTCGAGACAGTGCTGGTATCAAATTCAGACGACAAAAGGTGCAAAAGAAAATAGGCAAGACCAGGTACCGCAAATACACCTTGCTTGTTCTGTGGATGGATCTGTCTGTCCAGGATTGGCAAATTCAGCCAAGAGAGATGTTCAGTAAAGCAGTACACAATATGGGGCACTAATTTTTGACCAAACTACTAACTTATCATGATTGCTTGTTACCAACCGTCTGTCAAGACGCCAAACACTATAGTATTATTAAACCAAACACAAAACACTCATATCAATCACTTATCGTCCCACAATTATCACACAAGGACCTGAGAGAAGCGTTCATATACCACGGCCTACCACATAAACTACAACGCGTGTCGTTGTGAACTGCATATTCCTAAATTAGAGATGATTTTACCTTTGCCCTAACAATGAAGCAAAGCGTAACAAGATCAAGTAAGATATCTAACCTGATCCGCTTAATGTTTCAACTTACTGCTGAGACAGTAGCACCTCATGTCTTGTTTTTCTCTACCTAAAACGAGACATTTGACTTATTACAGGATAGATGAAACTAAGAATGCTTTCTTCAAGTAACAAATTGACTTAACATTAAACTCATTCAGTCAGTTTCGCTCCGTGTTCTGTTTTTTTTTTTTTTAAAGACATGCTCGTTTCTATTGCATGTAGAATATAGAACAATCCGTCTTAAAGTCTATGATGTGGAAACTCAACAAAACCTGGCGATCTAGACAGATCGATACACGGCTGAGGAAGATCTTCACAGAGCGTGCGTAGAACAGCCCCAGCTACCATCACATGTTGTTCCTGGACAAACGGATTCAAGAGGCCCATTAAGTTTACGGGGTATACTTCACAGACGGCCAGAAACGTTTCAATCTCTACAAAGTAGTTCACGCAACAAAGTACATATTTCCAGAGCCCTTTTTATTTCTACCAGGAAGATCTTTGAAATGTATTTTTCTGGCTCCTACTTGTACAGTCTCATAAAGATGGGTGGTTATAGTAGGTTTCTTTTCTTTTTCATTTTTGTTTAAAGTTAAAAAATGCATGGAAGAGGATAAATAATAGAAATAGTAGAAGGAAAGGAAGAAAAGACTGCGGTACTTGTTTTCTTAAGAACAAAGTGCAAGGGGTTATGCTGATTGTCTTACTTCGTTGTAATACGTTGTATTTGTTTAATCTGTTAGTTAGCACCAGGGGACTATATTGTTTCTTGCATTAGATGGAGGAAAAAATGTTTGTTTTTTCAGTGGAATGCTGAAATGGAAACGTGTTTTTTTTATTGGATTACAGGTAAGGGAAATATGTTGATGGTTTTTCTAGTTGTAATATTTGGAGAGACATTGTTGCTAGTTTTTGTAGTTGTAATATTTGGAGGGACATTGTTGCTAGTTTTTCTAGTTGTAATATTTGGAGGGACATTGTTGCTAATTTTTGTAGTTGTAATATTTGGAGGGACATTGTTGTTCGTTTTTCTAGTTGTAATATTTGGAGGGACATTGTTGCTAGTTTTTGTAGTTGTAATATTTGGAGGGACATTGTTGCTAATTTTTGTAGTTGTAATATTTGGAGGGACATTGTTGCTAGTTTTTGTTGTTATAATATTTGGAGGGACATTGTTGCTAGTTTTTCTTGTTGCAATATTTGAAGGGACATTGTTGCTAGTTTTTCTTGTTGCAATATTTGAAGGGACATTGTTGCTAGTTTTTCTAGTTGTAATATTTGGACGGACATTGTTGCTAGTTTTTCATGTTGCAATATTTGAAGGGACATTGTTGCTAGTTTTTCTAGTTGTAATATTTGGAGGGACATTATTGCCAGTTTTTCTTGTTGGAATATATGGAGGGACATTGTTGCTAGTTTTTTTTTTTAGTTTGAATGTTTGGTGAAACAATGTTGTTAGTTTTTCTAATTGGCTTATTTTGAGAGACGTTGTTGCTAGTTTTTCTAGTTAGAGTACATATAGTGACATTCCTGCTAGTTTTAAATGGATCACAAGGAAGATAAAGTATTAGCTTTTGTTTCAGTTGAAATGTAGGTGAAAGTTTTGATGGTAGATAATTTTAGTTATTTATCAATCGAGTACCGTTTGTATTTCTGTGCTTAAAGCCTCTCTTCTTGACCAGAATAGTCCAGATCCAATTCCCAAAAGTAGCAGATTTTATTTTTTTGAACTGACAAGGTTCCAGTGTTTACATCGCCTCTAAAAATGGGTACCATAGATTTTTCTGGGAAGTAAAGGCGGCCTGGAGTGATAGTGATTATATCACCTAAAACTGTGCAGTAATCATGGACAAAAATATGTTCACTAACATGATAATAAAGAATAGTGACACTGTGACCTTCCAGGCATGTCGTAAGAGTCGACTAAGGAGGTTGATCGATAACTTGACAAGCTGTCATTGTAAAAAGTATTGTTATGGAAACAGCCATAGATTTTAGAAGCAGTGATCTCTCAATATGTGCCATTTTGGCAAGCAAAGTTTTTTATTTTGAGATTGTGGTTCTGCCCTATGTGCCGTCTTCGGCTCGAAAGGACAATAGATAGATAGAACATGATAATCCTCGAACGTCTATGAAGACATCGAAAGAATCTTTACTTTATTGTTTGTAATATTGTTTTTTAGCCGATGCTTGTTGCTGTGACGTAGTTTTGTTTGGATTAAAGAAAATTTGAGGAGTGGACGCGAGAATGAGAGTAGAGTGTGCTTTTAAGATAGAAAAGCTATAGGGGTTCCCTGGAAAGTGTAGGATGCAGGTGGACAGTGGGTTTGGAGATGGATTAAATGTTACAGTTTTTAGTTTTATATGGAGGAAGGACAATGTCGCGTCGAGGGCTCGCAAATGCATTTATTTCCCTTGTAAAGTAAAAAAAAGTAAAGTACCTACGTCACGCCAAGTGGCGTATAGAGAATATGGTGTTTGTGACCATAAATTTTACAGACCTTCGGCACATGATGTTTGGGGTAATGTGGTCGGTATTACACCCGTGCCGCTTCACTTTCCCAGAAAAAAAATCCGGTACCCATTAAAGGCTGGGTGAACCCGGAAGCCGTCGGTTGGGATTGAACCCTACCCCTTGTCGTTTGTAGTACAGTTCACTAACCACTGAGCTATCGCGGCTCCCTTATTTCCCTTGTGGAGAGTTGATATTGTGATGGTTTATAGCAGACGGGTCACTACCGACATTCCTGTCTGTGTCCTTGTTGAAGACAGAAACTGGAGAAAATTAGGAAACCAACAGAATAACATATAATGGAATCTAAGCGTATTGCCAAGGTGTGCTCCTAGGGGGTCTGTCTTGATATGAGATTTAATCTTTTATTCTTATCATATTCGCTGCTGGTAATCTTCAAGGAGATCAATGAAGTGGGCATTGAAAGTAATCAAAACCCATGCAGTAGTGGCGAGCAATCCGTTGATAACAGTGATGGCGTGGTACACATTCAAGAAACAACGACTCGTTAGTCTGATAAGACATCTGGTATACACAATAAAATAACAGAAAATGTGTCAAGTCTGTATATAAGACAAAACTAAACCCAGTTCTGTATATAAGACAAAACTAAACCTAGTTCTGTATATAAGACAATACTAAAGATAACACAGTTTTTACATGGATGATCGTAGACGTGCAACAAACACAATTAAAGCAGATTGCAAATATTACAAATCTTCAGAATAGTCAGCCGTCATAATGAAGTGTACGGATATTTATTCTTCTCTTTCTGGCATCAACATAAGCTTTGCTGCTGTTTTCGTTTCTCTTCCAAATGCCATTTTATGGCCCACTGCTTTAAAGGAAGGTACTAGAAATGAGATGTCGAGGAAACAATCTCCAAACAAATGTAGTCTGAAGGCGGCTGGATTGAACCACAAGGTGTAAAACACAGTGAAGTGCAATCCGTAAATAGGCGCAAGAAAACAATAACAACCTTAGTGTAGTACTGTTTACTTTACATAGTCACGGCGTATAGCTTATTTTTGTTTTATTTGTTTGGTATTTGCGTTTGAACTTCTAGCCATCTTTTATGGAAATACTTTTAGTACCTATTATTTCACATTTTGTTTAAACTGATATGTTGTTTATACATCTCATACAAAACTGTCTTGTAAATCAGTTAGTGAATTTGGGTATTCTGTTTAATTGCAGTCTTATCACATATCAACAGCACACACAGAGAAAAATTATATAAAACAAGAAGACAAACAATAATAAATGAATATTATTATAGAGGGAAACTTCCGAGGCGATAATTCCGAGATCATAAGAGGAAGAGGTATGTTTACAGCACTCGGAAAAAAATGACAAATACTCAACAGAAAAAAAAAGCAAAGAACAATAGGGCTGCGATCACAGCTCGGGAATAGTTGTGATCGTAATCTTATGTTATAGTCTTGAGAACACCTGCGTGAAAGACATCCTTAATTATAGCTATTTTTATAGTTAGCTGAGATGGCAGTGTGCCCTAGCGTTCGGCTTCTCGTGGCAAGGCGCAGTGCCAGGGAGTACGGGTTCGATCCTGATTCGGACCATATATTGTTCTGTGTTTTTTTTTCTGTTGATTATTTGTCATTTTTTCCGAGTGCTGTAAACATTCCTCATCGTCCTTCTATGATTCTCTATATAAAACAAGTATCGTGAGATAACTAAGCTTGTATTGTATATGCAAAACATTGTCAACGAAATGACCTGGAATAATTCATCTAATTAATTCTGGCGTGACACAAAACAGTACAAATAAAATAACCTGAAAGAATGTAACTTCTTAGATTTAGTGAGAAACAGCGTAAGAAAAGCATCGTGAAAAAATCCAAATGTATAGATTTCATGTGAAATATTGTAAAAACGTGTACCAGAATAGGAATGCCAATAGAATTATTGTGATATTGTGAAAAGAAGTAACCTGAAATAATACAAATCTATAAATCTGATGTGCAACATTACAATAGAAACAACGCGAAGCAATTAAATTGTAGAGATCTTTTGGTGGATATAGTGTCAAATGTGAGAGAATTTTTGATGAAACTACCGCACAATAAAGGGAGACAATTTTTGACAGTTTGGTGTTAACCGACGGTTCCAAGAATTCAACGACATGCGAGCGACAAAATGGAAGCCAGAACAATGACCAGTTACATCACATGGTACTTGCATTATTGGGTTCTAATAGGTGGTACCTGGTATAGCAGATGTTTGCTTTAGTTTTTTTTCTACGGACAACTATTGCCTTAGTTCCATGAACATATACTGTCATCATAAGACAGCCACAGCGTTGTTTACTCTCTACCACAACATGCTAGAGGAAGCAGCGGCCCATTTACAGCCGGAACCTTCAAGAACACAATCTCAAAGATAAAACAGTTAAAGTATGGCCTCTAACTGAGATTATAACAGGCGTTTATACCTTAAATGAGTTCATCATCACCATCGTGTGCCATACCGGTTGGCGTTGTCGATCATGTTCTTCCACAATCTCAAAGATAAAACAGTTAAAGGCAAAGTATGGCCTCTAACTGAGATTATAACAGGCGTTTATACCTTAAATGAGTTCATCATCACCATCATGTGCCATACCGGTTGGCGTTGTCGATCATTTTCTTACACAATCTTCTATCTACAGTGCATCGTATCAGTTCTGGTGTTGACTGCTTTCCATGCCATGACACCAAGCTATCCAGTAATTTTCTCTCTTTGTCGTCCGCTATCTCTCTTTCCATTTATTTTGCAAGCTGTAACCAAGTATTCCAACTTTCCTCTTCTCATGATGTGCCAGAAAAATGTTGATTGTTTCTTTCTGATGTTTATAGTAGCTCTCTTTTAGTGTTGTCCTCTTTGAGATTTTCCTCATTGGTCTTTTTAGTTGACCAGGTAACTTTTAACATTCTTCTGAGAAATCCCATCTCTGTGGCCTCTAATCGTCTTTTCATTTGTTTGTCTACTGTCCATGATTCGCTTCAATAGGTCAGAATTGGTTCTATATAGCACAGATGAACTCTCTTTCTCACTTCTATTGACAAATATTTGTTGTATAAGATATTTTTCATTTTCTGAAATACTAATTTGGCCTGAGCTATTCTGTTTTTTATTTCCGTGGTGCATCTTCTATCTGATATTAATATTGTGCCCAAGTATTTCAAACGTTGTGCTTGTTTCAGATTTGTCTTATTTATTTTTATGCTGCATGATGGTGATGATTGTGTCTTTGATATGACCATTATTTCTGTTTTCTTACTATTCAGACTGAGACCTTTTTTCCCCTTCTTTTACTATTATGTCTATCATTTTTTTTTTTTGTAGTTCATTCTCTGTCACTGTTATTAAAACTGGGTCATCTGCATATCGCAAATTATTTATATTTTGACCGTTGACATCAATTCCTTTTTTGTCTACTATTGATCTCATAATATTTTCGCTGTAAAGTGAAAACCAATCCGGCGACAGAACACAGCCTTCTCTGACTCCTTGTTTTATATATTGGAATTTGATAGTGATAATAGGAGTGTAATAATAAGAGATAATACTTTACCAGAGCTTCGAAAGTTGACTAAATATTGTCTCCTTCTATGGAAAATCAGAGCATTGCTATGTTATTAGAAATAATAAAAGCGCTGCATATAGCTAATTGTGCAGTCTTCTCTCTACGTTGACGCTCATAACAACTGTGTTCCTAATGAGTAAGTATGTGTGCTACAACGTTAGTAGTATGGCGGATGTGGTAGTTCGGTAATGTGTGTCATGTCGTAAAGGGAGAGAAGGAGGTGAAATATAACATTTCCTAGATAGCAGTGTTTGGAGGTGAGCGGGCCAGTGTTCATCCTCGCTGTTATTATTTTTCCCCCAACGTTGTGAGCCAGTTACCCATTTCATTATCAACTGGATCTACTGGTGAGCATCAAGCTGCTTTCGAACTCTCGTCCACAAAGCCAGCTCGTATAGCTAAGATAACCTGTTAAGGCTACTTTTTTTAAACTGCTCCCACGGTCTTTTTTACTTCTTCTTCTTCTTTCCTTCCTCATCTGCCTTTCAGCGTCGAGGGGAGATATAATTTGCGGTCTTTTGCTCTTCTGTTCGCCTCTGCTGCTGTTATGTTGCCTAGTGCTTCTAATATTCCATCGACCCATCTTTTACGTGGTCACCCTTGGGTCTGGTGTTCTCACAACGTTTGTTGAAGGCTTGTTGTGTTGTGTTTTGTTCTTTGTGCCTTGTCACGTGGCCAAACCATTTTATCTGTTGTTTCCTTATATATTCTATGGCGGGGGCTATTCCTAGCTTTTTTCTCAGTTCTTCATTTCTGATCTTATCTCTCAGACTGTTTCCTGTCATTCGTCTAGCACATTTAATCTCTGTAGAGATTATTTTTCTTATTATTCTTGCATCAAGGGTCCAGGTCTGGCATTGGTAGCACAACGTCGGGATGAATATTGTATTGTATAGTGCTCGTTTTGCCTCCAGAGTTATTTCCTTGTTGGACAATAGTAATTGCTCCCACTGTAAATGTGCTAAATAAGAAATATTTTCTTACCTTGTCATCATCATTTGTCACAGCTACTCTGTGGCTGGACAGCCACACAGGAGCTCCCTGGACAGCCTTCAGGGTCCCATCAGCGCTCTCCTGTTTTTACGAACAATGTAGGCGAAGCTGTTTCATGTTTTGGTAGAAAAAGCGGCTGGTTAAAGTTGATGGAATAACCGAAGTAGTGAGGATGAGTTATTGAGGTCACAGAGGTTGTGAAGGTGAGTGTAAGCAATTGATTGTGTGGGTTAGTTATTGAGATAAACGAATAAGTGAAGATGATCTCAATGAAATATCGAAAAGGAGTTATCAAAATACATTCTGATGAAGAGAGGATTGGTTCAATAATAAAAGGCTAATGAGTTTTTAAGGTCAAACTGTGGGTGACAGGATGTACGAATTAACAGATGAGCGTCTAGAACAAAGATGGCAACGTCCTAAACATGATGGACTGTTTGTGGAACTAATGTGGGGACTGTTTGTGGAACTAATATGGGGACTGTTTGTGGAACTAATGTGGAGACTGTTTGTGGAACTAATGTGGGGACTGTTTGTGGAACTAATGTGGGGACTGTTTGTGGAACTAATATGGGGACTGTTTGTGGAACTAATGTGGAGACTGTTTGTGGAACTAATGTGGGGACTGTTTGTGGAACTAATATGGGGACTGTTTGTGGAACTAATGTGGAGACTGTTTGTGGAACTAATGTGGGGACTGTTTGTGGAACTAATGTGGGGACTGTTTGTGGAACTAATGTGGGGACTGTTTGTGGAACTAATGTGGGGACTGTTTGTGGAACTAATGTGGGTACTGTTTGTGGAATTAATGTGGGGATTGTTTGTGGAACTAATATGGGGACTGTTTGTGGAACTAATGTGGCAGTGTTCTAAATGTGAACGGACTAATTTATGGGAGGTGACAATGTTCTTAAAGATGACAGTATAAGTTTATGGAACTAAGGCACTAGTTGTCCGTAGAAACAACTCCAAGTATAGGGCCTTCAATGTCTGAATTGTTATCATGAAATCACGTTACGTCAGTACTCAGAACAAATTGTGTTTGTTGGTTACGTAAATGAACGTAATTTCGAACCAATGGTAATATTCTGAGAATCCCTAAAAAATCGAATTTGTCTGAGAAAACAAGTCCTGAAAATGAGAATAAGCACAACTTCGGAATTTGTCATAAATCATAAAGCGCGCGGGAAAATTAGATGGCGGGCTCTGGAAGCAGATTCGTGTCTTGCAAAATATAGTTTTCGCTTCTTATTAGGACCTGACCAGAGAATTGCTCCCCAAAACTAAATTCTGCAATTCTTTTTGTTGCCCTCAGACTCTCGGCTCATTTATGTTTATTTTCTGCAAGGTATTGAACTCACGAATACCCTAGACTCGAGTATCCTTAGATCAGAGTTTGTTCTGCATGGAAATACGATACCATTAACGTTGGTAGAGGTCTGGAGGGCTCTCGGTAATCGCTCTAATTCAAAAGACGGGGTGAAAGGTGACAGACAAAGTAGGTAAATGGGATAGGGAGGTGGCTTAGACGGAACGAGTACAGATAAAACTACAGGAGGATGGAGTCGGAGAAACATGCAAATGAGGGAATGAGGCGGGTTAGCGAAGAGGTTTAGTAACAATATCGAGAGTGACTTTATAAATCTGCGTTGGAACTGGAGGAAAGTAGGAAGTCAAGGAGAATTACATTTTGAAAAAGAGAAAGAGGCAGAGAGAGAGAAGAGAGAGAGAGAGAGAGAGAGAGAGAGAGAGAGAGGGATAGAAAGAGAGACGTAGAGATAGACCCCAAGAGGCATATGCGACAAGACAATTAAGAAACGTAGTGCAATTCTAACTGTGAGAGACTGTCAAGGGCGTATACAATGGTGTATATGTGAGGGGGGTTTTAGTTAGGAGCAGGTATCACTTTGGATAATGAATTTGCTGAGGGCAAGAGATCTGACTCTATCAAACGCCACTGTTTCTGGGTTCACCCAGTCTTCAACGATATCGGCACCAGTTTGGTATTTCTGGAAAAGAAAGGCGGTCTAGGCTTAATGCTGACCAGATTATAAAAATACGCCGAATACAAGCAAATATGGGCACTAAGACTTGGTTATATCTACTTTTAAAGGGAAATGCTCTGTCTTTATTAGAAGTTTTTATTGAAATGTTCAACATGTAAACACATAAACACGTTTTTATCCACCAATGGACTCATAGAAAGGACAAATCTGAAACAAGCGCAACGCGCCAAATACTTGGGCACAATAATAACATCAGACGGAAAATGCACCATAGAAATAAAAAGCAGAATAGCTCCCGCCAAAATAGCATTTCAGAAAATGAAAAATATCGTATGCAACAAATCTATGTCAATAGAAATGAGAAAGAGAGTTCATCAGTGCTATATAGAACCAATTCTGACCTATGAAAGCAAATCATGGACAGTAAACAAACAAATGAAAAGATGATTAGAGACCACAGAGATGGGATTTCTCAGAAGAATGTTGAAAATTCCCTGGACAGCTAAAAAGACCAATGAGAAAATTCTCACAGAGGCCATCACAAAAGGAGAGATCCTAAGAAACATTAGAAAGAAACAAATCAATTTTTCTGGCACATCATGAGAAGAGGAGAGTTGGAATACTTAGTTACAACTGGCAAAGAAAGATCGCGGACGATAAAGAGAGAAAATACTGGATAGCTTGGTGTCATGGCATGGAAAACTGTCAACAACAGAATTGATACGATGCACTGTAGATAAAAGATTGTGGAAGGAAATGATCATCTACGACAACCGGTATGGCACATGATGATGATGATTAAATTCAAACATCTGATAAGGAGACTCCCAGATGGTCAGTTGGTGGTCCTAATATAAACAACCTGTGTTATGTGGATGGGGTTGTCTTCATTGCAACGAGTGAAATCGAATTACAGAAAATTATTAACACAAAAGGGATGGAAAGTAAAATTGAAGCAATTAGCCACAGCGGCAAAAAGACAGAAGTAATTTTTACAACAAATAAAACATCTCCTAAATACACAACTAAAGTAAATGGAATAGTTTTAAAACAGTCAATGAATTTAAACATGAGCAAGTGATGCAGACATTGCTGCAGTGATTCATTGAATTTGGAACCATTCTTGACATGCATCAGTGAATCATATATAATCGGACAGCAGAGCCCTTGGAAATCACAGAAATGTCGCTTTGCTGAAGAGCGTTGAGAATGCCATGGATGGCAAAAACGAACAATAAAGACATTCTAAAGGAGAGTTTAAGAGGATTATTTGGAAGGCAGCTATAGAATTGATATAAGCAACTAGAGGTAGAAAGTTGCGGAGAGACATGGTCACCTTTGCCAACAGGTAAAAAGACTTAATTCATTGATTGAATGAAGGTATAAAGGTATGCTTTGGTAGAAGAAGATGGACGTGTTAAACTTTGGTGGTAACAGAGACAAAACTCTGCCTGATGATCATACATTGTCCGCAAAAGAATATACCTTTTTCAATAAAATATTGTTGGGCCCCCTAATGTGATATGAGAATCCTTTATATACCAAAGTTAATGTAATATCTCAAAGTCTTTTTTTCTTTGTCCTACCTTGCAAAGATTCAATATGGGCGTCCTTCATGACACTGTAGATATCTTGTGGACAACCCATTTCTTTCCATACTCGACGCGTATTCTACATTACAAAATGGTTCCTGTTGCTTATTGGGCGCCATCTTGGAAAATCTATGTATGAGTACGGTTGGTATTTCAACTTCATCTGTTATGCTTCAGTTACAATCTGTGCTTCTTACAAGTCCATGCACGCACTGGCCATCTGAAGAAAAAAAATTTAAAGTAAAGGGTACATTCAATTTCGTACACACAGTACATTCTTCGAATCAAAAGAACCAAGCAATTATAGGGGTCAAGGCAAAGAAATGCAAATGACTGCATAAAACTACGAAGCTGCAGTAAAGCTAAATGAGAGGGGGAATTAAACAAAAAATAGAAAAAATGGTAAGGTAAAAGCTTTACGTAATTGATAGAGGACACAAATTTGAACGATGTTTCGGCTTAATAGGCCTTCAACAGGAACAAACAACACACACACAGATATGTAAATAAATAAAACTAATGCCATATAGCTAACTAGTAATAAAATAACCAAAACAAAATAATCGAAACTGGTTTAAAAAAAAGAAAAATGTCTTCCCTGTGTCGTGGTCCGTAGCCAGAAGGAGAAAGAAGGATTCGTGGGTGTGCTGTAAATACCCTGATGGTCGGAGGATCAACAACGTGTAAAGAGTTCTAAAAATATGTGAGTGGGAGGGAACACTGTCTAGGTTGCCTCGACTACAACGCGACCGACAATGTCTATAAGCATCTACAAGCCAACACATACATGTATATACATACACACACAAGTGTATAAATATATACAAATATATATATCTATATATATACCAAGCGCGTCAAGCAAGTTGTTCTAAGGACAACTGACAGATGGTAAAGTAACTGGAAGGGGGGGGGGGGACGTCGATTTGTAGATGTGTGTAAACGCGACATGAAGACTCTGAACATAAACCCTGCAGCATGGAAAGACAAAGCTGCAGACAGCAATCTCTGGAAACATACCCTAAAGGTTCACCTCAAACAAGAAGCCTTCACAGAGAAAGAGAATACACGACGAAAGAAAAGAAAAGAAAAGAAAAAAACAACATTTCTAGGGGCGCTGAGAAATCCATAGTCAACTATGACTGACGGAGGCTACTAACTAACTAACTAATGACCAAGCAACTATAGCTGAATCTACTGGGAGCCTCAAACTGTTGCTAAAACTTCCTTTCTTTCCATTCCGCAAAAACCAGGGATAAAGAAACAAAAGGGAACAGGCAAATAATTGCGATGCTCTTATCCATTGCATGGGATAAAGAAACAAAAGGGAACAGGCAAATAATTGCGATGCTCTTATCCATTGCATGGGATAAAGAAACAAAAGGGAACAGGCAAATAATGCGATGCTCTTATCCATTGCATGGGATAAAGAAACAAAAGGGAACAGGCAAATAATTGCGATGCTCTTATCCATTGCATGGGATAAAGAAACAACATTTGTGGCTGCTACCAACCTCCTTCATTATCCTTTATACTGCTCGCTGCGTCAAGTTCTGTCCATTCTTTGACGGCATTTCATCGTTTAATTCACGTTTTTTTGCCTATTCATAGTTCCGTGCAAAACAGTTTTATCAACACCGGACGAAACTCTATAATGAATAGCACAAAATGTTATTTTAAACAGATATAAGGGATTAGGCATTGCGTGCTAGAAGTATGAGGTACATTGCTTTAACATTTCTGTTGTGGTTGTCTGAATGTTCAACATTTGTCCTCTAGCTAAACCTTCTATGTTGTAGAGATTGGTGTTGGGCATTATAACAGTCTGGAGCAACAGCAACCACGATGCGGGGATTTTCCTCAAGTTGTTTGTTGTTTACAACGATGTGTGTCTGTGTGTTTGTGTTCTAACTGTAGAAGAAAGTCATTATATTTAGTCTGTGAAAAAAAGTTGGAAAACTTGCCATTTTCAATATCCCAGCTCAGAGTAACCCGCAAACAAATTCAAACGGAATGAGAAAACGCGGTTTGGATTGTTCTACAGCGAAATGCCATTCAGATAAGTCTACTTTATGTTTGCTCTGGCGCGAAGTGATCGCTGAAACGTAACATTGAGTGACACATAACGTGATCGAAAAGCTTACATTCTTAGCTCCAGCAACTCTATTCCACAACAACGGCGCCTACAATCTTTCCCTACTTCTGACAACTCACATCAACCCTAGCATCTTCTAAACATCATCAATTTTTGCACATTCTTTTTGCACTACCTCGTCGTCTCCAACATTTTTATAAATCATAATACCATCACCAATTTTTAATGCCTTATTTCTTACTTCGTCATTGTCGTCTGTCATCATCAACTTTGACATTTGTGTATGACATAGTTGAATCTACTATCTTCATTTTAGAAAAAAAGTGAAGGATTGTCTCCCATACTTTGAAGATTGTACGAAATATGGTGTTATAGTTCCCATGTTTATCAGTGACAAGCGGCACATTATATTTGTGCTAAGGTCGGTATCACGCCAGGCGGCCCCATTTCCCCAGAATTATCCGGTACCCATTTACAGCTAGGTGAACCTAGAAGCTGTCGATCGGAATGGAGCCCCGATCTCAGTAATCAAGCTCACTGGTCTGCCGCGACACTCCCAGCTCCCTCAATTTTCATAATTCTTTTTTGTTTGTATCGTCATCACTGACACTTTTCCTCATTTCAATTCTACATTCTGCTTTTCAATCGTCTGTTCCTACGTTGTTCGCTCGTTCTCCCCTTTTTTCTCACTCATCAGTATTACCACCACTTTACTACCACTACCACAACCACGTGCGTAATACCGACCACATCACCCCAAAAATCATGTGACAAAGGTCTAAAATAGTATGTTCATTAACACCATATTGCCTATACACCGACAGACCAGTGAACTTGACTACTCAGAATTTTAGATGAATCACATACAGGAAAATAAAACATTTATAGAAAATATCTATGTGAAACCTCGTTCGTTTGCGGCGTCAGTATAGTAATACCGGGATATTTGCGGTCGCTGTGCAATGATATCAAACAAATTTCAACCTTATTAATCACTATATATGTACATAAGGGGGCCTCAGTGGCTTAGATGGAAAAATAATCCAATCAGTTCACCTTCATCATCCATCAGTTCACCTTCATTATCCATCAGTTCACCTTCATTATCCACCAGTTCACCTTCATTATCCATCAGTTCACCTTCACCATCCATCAGTTCACCTTTATCACCCACCAGTTCATCTTCGTTATACATCAGTTCACCTTCATCATCCATCAGTTCACCTTCATCATCCATCAGTTCACCTTCATTATCCATCAGTTCACCTTCATTATCCATCAGTTCACCTTCATTATCCACCAGTTCACCTTCATTATCCATCAGTTCACCTTCATTATCCATCAGTTCACCTTCATTATCCATCAGTTCACCTTCATCATCCATCAGTTCACCTTCATCATCCATCAGTTCACCTTCATCATCCGTCAGTTCACATTTATCATCCATCAGTTCATCAGTATTATCCATCAGTTCACCTTCATTATCCATCAGTTCATCTTCATTATCCGTTAATTCACCTTCACTATCCACTAGTTCACCTTCATCATCCGTCAGTTCACATTTATCATCCATCAGTTCATCAGTATCATCCAATTTCCCATAATACAAGTAATTGATCTCCTTCTTTCAGGACGAGAAAAACCAAATCATTACAACTAACTGCTGGATCAACCAGGTAATGTCAATTTCTTTATTATCGAATATACGTCAAACTATTATTAAACATTTCTATAAAAAAAAATGTATGTGGGGCAATTATGTAGATGCTAACGATTAATCTGACTTGTTCATTATGTGACCTCGTGTGTTTGTCAAACATTGGTAGAATTAGCCACGAGAGAAGCTGTTCGTCAAAAACAATACCTCAAAAAATATAAACAATAGCCTCCACTAGACCGTTTGACAAGACGAAAAGGGCCACACATTATTAAACAAAGACCGCCTCCTTAAAAAAATATGAAACTGCAATTCTTCTTCTTCTTCTATCCTTCCTCCATTGCCGTTGGCGTCGAAGGGAGATACAATCTGTGATTCTTTGCACTTCTGTTGGCCTCTTCTGGTGTTATCCCTCCTAGTGACTCTAGTATTCCCTTTATCCATCTCTTTCTCTGTCTTCCTCTTAATCTGACGTTTTCGTAGCGTATGTTTATGGCTCTTTGAGTCATTGTTAGTTCTTTGTGTCTTGTTATGTGGCCGAACACATTTATTTGTTGTTTCTTTATGCATTCGATGGCTGGTTCAATTTCGAGTTTCTTCCTCAGGTCGGTGTTTCTTACTCTGTCCCTTAAGCTGTTTCCTGTCATTCTTCTGACACATTTCATTTCGGAACTGCAATTTAGTAACATAAATAATATACTGACTAACTCAATCTATAAGTATATTAGTACAATTAGATCATTGAAATTATGCTCATTCATAATATAAACATTCATACCGCAAACTTAAAAAAAAACATATAGAATATTATTTTATATTACCTTTCGCATACCGAACTATTTAAGAACTTGCAACCTGGTACATCAGTTTGTAAACACAATTATTCTTCACTGCTTTTCCTCGAGATTCTAGTGAATCTTTGCCGTCAGAGTTCTCTCTAGTAGTAAAGTAATTTTACAAACCCAACGAGTAATTCCTTTAGTTTCAAGTTTTCCTACCAAAGAGTAATTCCTTTAGTTTCCAGTTTTCTTACCAACGAGTAATTCTTTTAGTTTCAAGTTTTCCTACCAACGAGAAATTCCTTTAGTTTTCAGTTTTCCGACCAACGAGTAATTCCTTTAGTTTCAAGTTTTTCTACCAACGAGTAATTCCTTTAGTTTCAAGTTTTCCTATCAAAGAGAAATTCCTTTAGTTTCAAGTTTTCCTACCAACGAGTAATTCCTTTAGTTTCAAGTTTTCCTATCAAAAAGAAATTCCTTTAGTTTCATGTTTTCCTACCAACAAGTCATTCCTTTAGTTTAAAGTTTTCCTACCAACGAGTCATTCCTTTAGTTTAAAGTTTTCCTACCAACGAGTCATTCCTTTAGTTTCATGTTTTCCTATAAAAGAGTAATTCTTTTAGTTTCAAGTTTTCCTACCAACGAGTCATTTCTTTAGTTTAAAGTTTTCCTACCAACGAGTCATTCCTTTAGTTTCATGTTTTCCTATCAAAGAGTAATTCTTTTAGTTTCAAGTTTTCCTACCAACGAGTCATTCCTTTAGTTTAAAGTTTTCCTACCAACGAGTCATTCCTTTAGTTTAAAGTTTTCCTAGCAACAAGTCATTTCTTTAGTTTCAAGTTTTCCTATCAAAGAGTAATTCCTTTAGTTTCCAGTTTTCCTACCAACGAGTAATTCTTTTTGTTTCAAGTTTTCCTACCAGCGAGTAATTCTTTTTGCTTCAAGTTTTCCTACCAACGAGTAATTCTTTTTGTTTAATGTTTTCTTACTAATCAGTATTTCCTTTGTTTTAAG
Source organism: Megaustenia siamemsis (assembly GCA_032433765.1). NCBI lineage: Eukaryota > Metazoa > Mollusca > Gastropoda > Stylommatophora > Ariophantidae > Megaustenia > Megaustenia siamemsis. The sequence goes on along the minus strand of JAVIAB010000051.1, from coordinate 39,362,780 downwards.
TTTCTTTGTTTTGGCTCTTCATGAAGATTAAGTGATGCCACTGAGGTGACCCTGCTTAAAAAATGTATGTGGGGCAATTATGTAGATGCTAACGATTAATGAATCTTGGTTGAGCTTTTCTTTCTTTGCTGCACTTTCTAAATGTATGTGGGGCAATTATGTAGATGCTAACGATTAATGAATCTTGGTTGAGCTTTTCTTTCTTTGCTGCACTTTCTAAATGTATGTGGGGCAATTATGTAGATGCTAACGATTAATGAATCTTGGGTTGAGCTTTTCTTTCTTTGCTGCACTTTCTAAATGTATGTGGGGCAATTATGTAGATGCTAACGATTAATGAATCTTGGGTTGAGCTTTTCTTTCTTTTCTGCACTTTCTAAATGTATGTGGGGCAATTATGTAGATGCTAACGATTAATGAATCTTGGGTTGAGCTTTTCTTTCTTTGCTGCACTTTCTAAATGTATGTACATTTTCTTTGTAATTTACACAAAAATAAAAAAAAAAAAACAGGATTTTTCCCCTGATATTTGCTAACGATTTTCCATAAGTTCATGCAGTTCATTTTTTTAAAAAACATATAATCTTTTTTTTTTTTTTTATTTAGCGAAAATTAAATCCACAGTTATTGTTTAACACGGTCGTTGAAGAATCAAGCCAGATAATATGGCAGCAGAAACAGAACGATTATTCTGATATCAGGTGTATGCCTTACAATATCGTCCACTTATACATGATAATTTCAATATTTACAAATCTCGTGATGTTATTTTGTTCACTCTGAACTCGATAGCTTAGAACATTAGATGAAAATCTGTTCGCTTCAAGTTGTCCGTAGATCACGTCAGGATCTGAAATGGTGCCGTCTCACCTAGCAACGTGGTTCAGTATATTGGCGGAGCCAACGTTTCTGTCGAATTTGACTTCAGTATCTAGACTTCAATATCTAGACTTCAATATCTAGACTTTAATATCTAGACTACAACATCTAGACTTCAATATCTAGACTTCAGTATCTAGACTTTAATGTCTAGACTACAACATCTAGACTACAACATCTAGACTTCAATATCTAGACTTCAATGTCTAGACTTCAATATCTAGACTTCAATATCTAGACTAAAACATCTAGACTACAACATCTAGACTACAACATCTAGACTTCAATATCTAGACTTCAATATCTAGACTACAACATCTAGACTTCAATATCTAGACTTCAATATCAAGACTACAACATCTAGACTTCAATATCTAGACTTCAATATCTAGACTACAACATCTAGACTTCAATATCTAGACTTCAATATCTAGACTACAACATCTAGACTTCAATATCTAGACTACAACATCTAGACTTCAATATCTAGACTTCAATATCTAGACTACAACATCTAGACTTCAATATCTAGACTTCAATATCTAAACTACAACATCTAGACTTCAATATCTAGACTACAACATCTAGACTTCAATATCTAGACTACAACATCTAGACTTCAATATCTAGACTTCAATATCTAGACCTCCCTATTCTAAACTTTTTGTTCATGCGATTTCACAGTCTGTTGTGACCAATTGTGACAAGTTGTCTGCTTTTGTTGTACAGCGAGTGGTCAGAATATATCAGATTCGATGTTGTGTCTGCTTCCATAGATTTATTATATTTGTGCGCCAATATCAACTTGTAGAAACTGTTACTTTTCTTGGATTGTGGTTAGCTTCCCATATATAATGTTGCAGATAAATGGATGAGGTGAGTATAAGTCTTGCCTTTCTTATATTAGGAACTCAAGTGTGAAGTTCAATCTATAATAGTAAATAGTTATAGTACATTTCAACTTCTGTATTCCATTATAATTTATTTAATTGTTATAATAAATGCCCTGACAGTGAAAAAGAGGTTTGTAAAGATAGGAATGTAATGAATTTTTGGACGTAAACATAGTATATGCAAATATTTCATAAATAAAGTTTTAGATGAAATTCATTTTACAATTACAAACAGATCTGGACCGACCCGAAGTTGAGGTGGGAGCCCATGAAGTACGGAAACATCTCAACGGTCAACATACCATACGACTCTGTCTGGTTGCCCGATGTTGTTCTCTATAACAGGTAATCTGATATGTCTGGCGTGTTGTTTGTCAAATAGATGGATGTTGGTTGGTTTTTGCGAGTTTTTTGTTCTATTTTTGTTGTTGTATCAAGTCGATTCTTGAATTAAAATAAAAAAAAAAAAACGTCCCTCCTCTATACATACCCCACCACCTCAGCAAACGTCATGAAGGAAGTAGAGACGTTATAGATTGTGTTCAAAATTATCAAAACAAAAATTCGTATATTGAGACTAACACTGTAATCCCCTTGCACTGTACTTTAGCCGTAACGGATTATATTTTCTTCTTATTTCTACTTCCTTTTAAAATACCATTCTGAATCAGTTATAGTAACTTGAGTGGTAAGCTTTCTACTTTTGTTGGTCAGTGAGTGAAGAAAACATCTCAGATCTGATGTTGCGTCTGTGTCTCAGATCTGATGTTGCGTCTGTGTCTCAGATCTGATGTTGCGTCTGTGTCTCAGATTCCATAGATTCTTAATTTATGCATTTCAGGCAATAAAACAAAAAATATCATGACTTTACTTTTCAAGGATGTGATGATCTGTTCTGGATGTGAGACGGATTCACTCCCCTTGCCAAGATAATTGTCTTTTCATCTCCTATTAAATTGCAACTCCTGAAATTCATAGCGGCTTTGTTTCCTTAATGACTGTGCTGAGCTTCTGTAGGCAGGATGTGGGTTCATTTTTTTCTGTGCGGCTTTATGGTCTATAAAGATCCGTATCAGGAATTTTGTATCATACATGGAAGGTGCATGATTGTTGTATGCTTTTTTTTCCGTTGTTTGTGAGCATTATAATTGCATATGTTCATGTTTCTGTTTTTTTTTTTTTTTTTTTTTTTTGCTGTTAATTTTGGTGGACACGAAATGTTTTGCGAAGACACAATGTAGATTCCCCGTGTTTTGTCTATATATCTTCATATGTGTATCTTATTCTACCTTCTTATTGCTATATATGTTTTGGCTAATTTTGCTTCATTCGCATCTTTTTTTAAATGAAAATATTTCATTCATTCGCTTCGCTATTGTTCTAACTGCCACGTGTTTTGTGAGCTAGAAAAGTGTACACAAATAAGGATTTTGCAATGCTTCATGTAATGTTGACCAGTAGAAACTGTAAACATGTTATTTCATTATGTGCATCTGTTTTTATATACGACAAGTAAGTCAAAATAAAAGCAATCTGTTTGTTTCCAATGATTTTGTGTGCAAAATGTAAAGTAAAGTACTTCAAATCTGGCTGATGGTAGTTCTTCAATCTTAGCTGGTGAAGGTACCTTTATTTAGCTGATGTTAGTACTTCCATTTTGGCTGGTGATAGTACATTTATTTTGGCTGGTGATAGTACTTTTATTTTGGCTGGTGATAGTACTTTTATTTTGGCTGGTGATTGCAATTTTATTTTGGCTGTGATAGTACTTTTATTTTGGCTGGTGATAGTACTTTTATTTTGGCTGGTGATAGTACTTTTATTTTGGCTGGTGATAATACTTTTATTTTGGCTGGTGATAGTACTTTTATTTTGGCTGGAGATAATACTTTTATTTTGGCTGGTGATAGTACATTTATTTTGGCTGGTGATAGTACTTTTATTTTGGCAGATGGTAGTACTTTTATTTTGGCTGGTGATTGCAATTTTATTTTGGCTGTGATAGTACTTTTATTTTGGCTGGTGATAGTACTTTTATTTTGGCTGATGATAGTACTTTTATTTTGGCTGGTGATAGTACTTTTATTTTGGCTGATGATAGTACTTTTATTTTGGCTGGTGATAGTACTTTTATTTTGGCTGTGATAGTACTTTTATTTTGGCTGGTGATTGCAATTTTATTTTGGCTGTGATAGTACTTTTATTTTGGCTGGTGATAGTACTTTTATTTTGGCAGTTGATAGTACTTATATTTTGGCTGAAAATAGTACTTTTATTTTGGCTGTGATAGGACTTTTATTTTGGCTGTGATAGTACTTTTATTTTGGCTGTGATAGGACTTTTATTTTGGCTGTGATAGTACTTTTATTTTGGCTGATGATAGTACTTTTATTTTGGCTGATGATAGTACTTTTATTTTGGCTGTGATAGGACTTTTATTTTGGCTGATGATAGTACTTTTATTTTGGCTGTGATAGGACTTTTATTTTGGCTGTGATAGTACTTTTATTTTGGCAGTTGATAGTACTTATATTTTGGCTGATGATAGTACTTTTATTTTGGCTGTGATAGGACTTTTATTTTGGCTGTGATAGTACTTTTATTTTGGCTGGTGACAGTACTTTTATTTTGGCTGGTGATAGTACTTCAATTTTGGCTGGTGATAGTATTTTTACTTTTGCTAGTGATGTTACTTTTTAGGGGCATAAGATAGTACTTCTATTTTTACTTGTGATAGTACATGTATTTGAACAACACGTTTAAGATTGTTTTTTTTTCCTTCCCCACACGAGGTTAAGTATCTGTGCCTGCGTTTTGCGTTTTTATAATTTAATTATATGATCGTGTTTACATACATGGTCATGAATTGTCTCCCCGCCTATCTACCTCAGTCAGCATGTATTTCCTCTACGAATGTGCTTTCTATCTCCAGCTCAGAACAATAAGCGTGACTCTGACGCCAGCTTGTTGATACGTCAGCATGTTATTTTTCTCCAGAAACCACATTAGTCTTTTATTAACTTGCCGTCCCATTAGTTTGCCAGCACAGTTGATCAAGCGTGCGGGTCTCTTGCTCTCAACTGTATTTTAGGTTTGCCAATTTTAAGGAAGGTTATCGTAGCGGTTATTTTCCAGACCCGTGATAGCACCCCTTCTGCCGATACTATTGTTTATTGCTGATATAATGTAGGTCAGCATGTCGATTAGTATGCCATCTGGAGTAATCGATTTGTTAGGTTTCAGCCCGTTCAGATAATTATTGATTTGTTTGTTTTATTGTGAGTTGAGTTATTCTTATTTTCTGTTATCTTCAGCTTTATCTCCTCCTTAAGCCGATCGTAGTTCACTATTTACATACGTTGTATCTTATTATATCTACTTCAGAATTAGCAACAAATGTATTTGCAACTTTCTTAACTCTTGTATAATTATTTCTTGATGATGTGTGTTAGTGGCTGCTTTTGTTGATGTATTTGTGAGTAAGAGGTAATATGAGAGAGAGAGAGAGAGCGAGGGATGGAGAGAGAGAAAGTTCTCTCGGCACACTGAAATCATAAAGAATTTTACAAACTCGCTGTTCTAGCAACAAGTCTTAACAATCACATTTATTAACGTGACAGCACAATCTGTTCATCAAGTGACTGTTGGTGTGCAAAATGTCATCATATAATTTAGTTTAGCTTAATCCACGGACATGATATTAAGTGCTCAGATCTGTCCAGTATGTCCCCCAGACATCACAAGATGCATCTTGTCAATAGCGAACGACAGATATATAGATCTTGTCAATATTAATATCGACAACGCATACCTTTTGCGAGTTATCATTCATTATATATATATATATATACACAAGGAATTGAAGACAATGGTCACAACATCAATAATTTGCGGTATGCGGATGACACAGTCTTAATAGCAGAGACAGAGAATGAACTACAAGAAATGATAGACATAATAATAAAAGAAAGCAATTAAAAAAAGGTCTCAGTCTGAATAGTAAGAATATGGAAGTAATGTTCATATCAAAGAAACAATCATCACCATCATGCAGCATGAAAAATAAACAGGACAAATGTGAAACAAATGCAGCGCGTCAAATACTTGGGCACAATAATAACATCAGATGGAAGATGCACCACAGAAATAAAAAGCAGAATAGTTCAGGTCAAAATAGCATTTCAGAAAATGAAAAATATCTTATGCAACAAATATATATGTCAATAGAAGTGAGAAAGAGAGTTTATCGGTGCTATATAGAACCAATTCTAACCTATTGAAGCGAATCATGGACAGTGGACAAACTGACGAAAAAGACGATTAGAGACCACAGAGATGGGATTTCTCAGAAGAATGTTGAAAGTTCCCTGGACAGCTAAAAAGACCAAGGAAGAAATTCTCAAAGAGGTCAACACAAAAATGAAACTCCTAAAAAACATCAAAAAGAAACAATCAACATTTTTTGGGCACATCATGAGAAGAGGAAGATTAGAATAATTGGTTACAACTGGCAAAATAAAAGGAAAGAGAGATCGCGGACGACAGATGAGAGAAAACACTGGATAGCTTGGTGTCATGGCATGGAAAACAGTCAACAACAGAACTGATACGATGTACTGTAGGAAGAAGATTGTGAAAAGACGTGATCGCCTACGCCATCAGGTATGACACATGATGATGATAAATATATATATATATATATATATATATATATATATATATATATATATATATATATATATCACTCATATCTCTATTCTCAGAAACCGTATTGATATTTACTGTTGTTAGTTGAGACTAAAGTGGACAGATATTCTGACAGCTTTCTGGTAATCGCCCTAGTGGTCATGTACTGATAAGTCATCCAATTACAACTAACTCAGTAGAATAATGAGTTCCATACAATTCGTCGGAAGTTCCAACTAATTCTTGGTTATCATATTTCTATTTGTTATGCACATTTGTATGCGATGATTTGTTGTAGGATAACTTGATCTAAGTCTTACTATGTCCACCGCACTAACACTGTTTACGCTTCATTATCTAACACATGTCACTATCTAACTTATATTTTTAGTCTGCAGTACCTATAAGCTATCCAACAGCGCTGACACCGTCTGTATCTGTCAACGTCTAAGTATAAATGATTCTGATTCATGGTATCTTGTCCTTTTATTGTTTGCTCGTCGTAGAACCTCGATTGAATCATGTATGTTTACTTTCTTTGTTTGTGTTTATTTTCACCACACATCTTGATCTATCGACTTATCCCTGATAAACAAGAGAGTTTTGGGTCACTATCTGTAATTAGTGCCACAAACTGTGAACTTGTCCTTGTTCCTTAGTGTAAGTCAGGGAAACATTTAAGTTCTGTCAATAACAAATGTCATGTTACACTCTATCAATAACAAATGTCATGTTACACTCTATCAATAACAATCGTCCTGTTACACTCTATCAATAACAATCGCCATGTTACACTCTATCAATAACAATCGTCATGTTACACTCTATCAATAACAATCGCCATGTTCCACTCTATCAATAACAATCGCCATGTTCCACTCTATCAATAACAATCATCATGTTACACTCTGTCACTATGCTTCGATTATTGCTTTATTTTGAGTTTAAAAGGGGAGAAAGGAAAGGAAGAAAAATTATAGGGAGGGGGGGGAGGGGTTTATTGTCTATTGAACTCTGAACTGTTCCTCGTTCTACCAATAACAGTCTCAGGGAAAACTTTCTTGAAAGTTATAGTTTGTCACCACATAAGGCAATAATGTCAAGTATCTAGAATTCCCCCAAATTCTTAAAATTCCACATAAACAGCCTACTCAGAAGTTGCTATTTGTCTTATAGTTCACGGCTTGAATACGCATCCAAAGTTAATTATCGTCTTTCTTGAGGGGCAGAGCTCTATTGTTGTAATTTCTTGTTTACGATATATGAACTGTGTTAGTTCATCGATGATGATATTATTTATACCCATCTTCTTACTAAATGCGCGCTCTCTCTATCTCTCTCTCTCTCTCTCTGTCTGTCTGCTAAATAATATTCTGTCACATTAGTAACCTGTAGAAGTTGAATTCTCTTTAGAATGTCACATTTTATTTCTCAGTTTTTGTTGTTCTCTTGTTATTTGACATTTTCGACTGTTTATAATTGCGATTTTCAAAAGCTTTAGAGTACTCCTTTTTACTATATTTGTTGAATGGATGGGAAATTGTTATTCTGTGTTCATGTTTTATGATGAGCTTGTCTACCGACATAGACTGACTTGGGTTTGGGAACACAAACCTCTGTAGCTTGGAGAGTAGCTTCACGATTAATCACCACAAAAGATCAAATAACGTCTAGTCAAGACACAGGGTCACATTAGTCTAGCCAGATGTAGCTGCAACTTGAGTACTGCAGTTTGTGTAAGTACTTCAAAGTACCAGTCACCCAGTTACTGGTTGAACGAAACGACACTGCATCGACCTACCAGATGTACTTTGTGTCGAGTTTCAAACATGAAAATTTCCAACTATTGAGACGGGTGTTGTCTCTGCGAGCAGATGTGTGGAACGAGAAGTGATTACCATAGGAACAATTTTACTAAACAGAGCAGGTGTAAGGTGTACATTCCATGCTATCAGTAGAGAGCTACGCTCTTAAAGTATTTCATTAGAATGCAGGGGAAGCACATACAAAAGAGCTATCGTTGTTGAAAGTACTAGATGCAGTGTAACAAACATTGTGTGCTTGAAGATGCTCCCTATCACAAGAAAGTCCAACATTCAATTGTATCACTCGAGGGATATAACAAAATCATGCATAAAGGGAAAACAATGATACAATGTCAGAGGTCCTACTGATATTAATGAAGATATAGGAGATAAGACAGGAGTGTTTGATCCACTATAGTCTATCTAATGACGAGAATGATGGCATTATATAACAATGATCTGTAGTATAAAGGTTTACAAAGAATAAAAAAGGAATTAATTATAAATATTTGAAGAAAAAAAAGTCATTCACACAGTTGGCATTATTCATAAGAGTTGGCGAGACAAAGAACGTATTATAGATAGGTCTTTGGGATAGACAGATCAGAACTGAATAGGAGAAGTAGATAGCAAGTTCGGTGTCTTGCTCTGATTGATTAGCTAACCAGAAAACGTTCTAGCATTTGTAGTTCTAGAAGACACCTCGAGCCGAGACCAAACACTGATAACAGATGATGTCGTCAGGAAGAGTCGAGTGCTGGAACAACTCTGCTCAGTAACCACCGCTCCATCCAACTCATCATTGACCTTAAACACTGACCCAATGTTTGATCAACGATACCCTGGTGAAACCTAAAAAATGTCAACTTTGAGCAAGAACGTCGTCTATCCAAACCGATAAGCTCTACAAAGTCATTAATCCCAGGGCGGAAGATGCGGCCAGAACAACTGTACTTCTGACCTCCTCAGCTCAACAAGCAGCAAAGCTTTGCTATCTCATGGCACGAGAACAGATTATAAGCCACTCCAATGAGAAGAATTAATCAGAAAGAAGAGTTCGAGAAGAATTGCTTTACTTACTTCCCTTTCCATTGTGCTTTCATTGTTCTTATTTTCAGCGCTGTTCAGCAGTTCTTGTACTATAATTGTCTGCCGCTGTAATCGATAGTTCACTGTAATCCACGGTTATACTCATTTTACATTGGGCAGATTCATGTGCTCAGATCGCCTCCTAATTCCCTCAAATAAATTACAAAATATTCATCACAATATAAATGAGTTTGTACTTGCTGCCAACTTTCTGTTCTATGTCTAGTTGAGGAGAGTTAGAGAGGAGTGTTGGAGAGGAGGAGTGTTGGAGAGGAGGAGTGTTGGAGAGGAGGAGAGTTGAAATCTAATGTCTTACCATCGCCTTTCCTTTGAATTTTTGTTGGCTAGAGTAGTCTCAGTGATAGCGCAATTTTTTGCTTTTACATAATTAATACATTGTTGATCAAATGTTTTGTCTTTTTTATCCATTATTTTTTTTATTTCGTCCCTTATGTTACTTTGTTTAACTGTCATTTTTGTTTCACCATCTTTAACTTTTTACACGTTATTCAATTACTGATACCCCCTCCCCTCTATTTAACTCTCCACAATAATTCGCCACCCATCCCCCTCTCATATGTCCCCTGTTTAGACTGCAACCACATCCTACTTAAGATAGACCTACCAGCAGAAATAGAAACCCGAGGAAACCTGTACTTGCGTGACATATTCAGCTATGCAAGCTATAGACAATTGACGTCATTCTAGGGACATCCGCCCTTGCTCATAAAGCTGAAAATGTTACACTGGTGGAGGTTTTCTAAAGTTTCTCTTTCTGCCATTAGGCACGGAATTAAAGCAGGCTATGGTGCAACTACGAATTAATAATTCCGCTTCTATTTACTCCTACTCTCCTACTTTCCAACTCTCCTCCTATCCTCCTCTCCAACTCTCCTCCTATCCTCCTCTCCAACTCTCCTCTTATCTTCCTCTCCAACTCACCTATTCTCCTGTTCTCCAACTCTCCTCCTATCCTCCTCTCCAACTCTCCTCTTATCTTCCTCTCCAACTCACCTATTCTCCTATTCTCCAACTCTCCTCCTCTCCAACTCTCCTCCTCCCCTCTTCCTCTCTTCCTCTCTTACTCTCCAACTCTTCAAATCACAAAAACGTTCCCCAAACGAACCACCCCTTTTCCTCACCCTTCACCCCAACAGCAACACCATCTTTACAGCCTTATTGCTTTATCTTTTAGCGCTCACATCACGTCGGAGTCAGTGAGCACGAACGTGATTCTGAAGTCAAATGGTGAGGTCATGTGGCTAGCAATGGTCATCTTCAAGAGCTCGTGTGCCATTGACGTCAAGTATTTCCCCTTCGACACACAGGTAACTCTTTCACGGCTCTTGGTTTTACTATTAAACTTGTATTTCATTTATAAACCATCAAATTGTAATTATCCTGAGACAACATTATGCCTCTTATTCTTGCAAGTGATATTTAATGGGAATAATTGAGGTTTCAAACACCACATACAAAATTGAAACCCTTTAGGATATGTTTATATTTATACTATATCAGTAGATTAATGTCTACGAGAAGAAATACTTCAAACTCATTTGACACTTTTTAGTGTGAAATATTCAATGTTGTAACCACTGCTAAAGTACAACTTGATCTGTTCAACCCAAATGTTTCGTAGCAGAATCATTTACAAAGAAGACCTAAAGGACTGGAGAATAAAGGCAGGATGAAAAGTGCAGTAAGTACAAGATGTTCGGGGTCTGAGTTTGTATTTCATACCACACCCCTTCACCCCTTCCCCAAAAGGAAAAAAAAAATTCTCACCTTTTTCTGGCTTGGATTATGGTATCCGGCCCTGTCATCTTATCTCCCCTTATCGGCCATCCATGCCAGATTTTTCGTCCAATCACGTGGCCTGGTCTCCTCTAACATCCCATTCTCCACTTGTCGACGGCACATTGGAAAGATATTCCAGCTAAGTGACTCGTTTTTCACTCAATTTTTCACTTTTTTAATACATTCTTAATATACCTTCTTATATTAATTTTCTCCTCTCTCCCCCATTCTCTCCCGCAATACAGTTTATTTCCCTACGCATTTTCTTACCTCTAATCACCTCCTTCTTGTCAGTATTATTATTTTTTTTTTATTTTAGAACATGTAATAAGGGATATCTTCTTTTCTTTGTCTCATTGTGTTGTCATTGTTTTCTGAAGTTGGTCGCATGTTGGCCGAAATGTTAAATGTTGTGTATTGTCCTTTTCTGTTGTAAATCTGTCGCCATACTTTTGAAAGAGTGTGTGTTACAGCCCACCACTTGTTTCCTGACTTGGAAAGAATGTTATCCATTTGATCATCCGACTCCTGTACAGCTCAACCCGGTACAGGTTATGTTTCTGAAATAAGCAAGTGAGCAATGCAACTAAAATATCAGTGTCAAACGGGCATACTCTGAGCTAACGTCGAAGAATGTTATGATTATTAGCAGGCCCTTTGTTAACCGGACATGCCCTGAATGCTTTAAGTCTTACTGCCTGCTTTTAATTTCCGTTTGAGAACTTATCATCATCATCATATGCCATACCGGTTGGCGTAGGCGATCATGTCCTTCCACAATCTTTTAATTACAGTGCATCGTATCAGTTCTGTTGTTGACTGTTTTCCATGCCGTGACACCAAGCTATCCAGTATTTTCTCTCTTTGTCGTCCGCAATCTCCCTTTCCTTTTATTTTGCCAGTTGTAACCAAGTATTCCAACTTTTCTCTTCTCATGATGTTCCTGAAAAATGTTGATTGTTTCTTTCTGATGTTTTTTTAGGAGCTCCCTTTTTGTGTTTTGAGAACTCATAGTCATTATATTATTTTAAGAACTTATATTCATTTGTTAGTCTACTGTCCATTCTTCACTTTAAACTGTCAGCATTGGTTCTATATAGCATCGCCAAACTCTTTCACTTCTATGACATATAGTTGTTGCATAAGACGTTTTTTTTATTTTCTGAAAAGCTATAAGTTCTCAATAGAACTATAAGTTCTATTGAGAACATAATAGCATTTCAGAAAATTAAAAAAAAACGTCTTATGCGACAACTCTATGTCAATAGAAGTGAGACAGATCGACGATGCTTTATAGAACCAATTCTGACATTTTAAAGTGAATAATGGACAGTAGACTAACAAATGAAACGACGATTAGAGGCCACAGAGATGGGATTTCTCAGAAGAATGTTGAGATTTCCCTGGACAGCTAAATCAATCAATGAGGAAATTCTAAAAGAAGCCAACACAAAAATTAAGCTCCTTAGAAACATCAGAAAAGAACAATCAACATTTTTCGGGCACGTAATTAGAAGGGGAAAGTTTAAATGCTTGGTTACAACTGTTAAAATTGAGGGAAAGAGAGATCGCAGACGACAAAGAGAGAAGATACTGGCTTGGTGTCATGACATGGAAAACAATCAACAATGTCATTGATACGATGTACTGTGGATAGAGAATTGTGAAATGATCGCCTAAACCAACCGGTATGGTATATTATAATGATGACGGTTTTGATAAATGAAGAATGAAATTAAAAATAAACAAAATAAGAGGTGAAATATAACGTGTATCATATATCTGTTTCTGAAGTGGGCAACTACACTGACAGTAGCAATCAGTTACAGCGAAGCTTTTACATTTGCTAGTAGAGCGAGCTCTCACTTCAATCTGGAATATAAATAACAAACATTTCGTCATATATTATTTTAGCTCAATCACATCCGGGGTTCCGCTTAAAATGAAAATGTGACTAGAATTTTGTGCTCAATAGCTGCAGGGTGTTTTCGGCTTTGCGTTAATGAATGCTTTGTTCCTCTCTTTATCATTTTCATTTTCCCTTTCTCAGTCCCTGTCACTTCCTCTCACATTCTCTCCTTATCTACGTGTCTTTCTTTCCCTCTTTTTTCTTTGTTCTCTCCATTGTCATCTTGTACCTTCTTCTACCATTTCATCACTCCCTCCTCCCTTTTCTATATGTAATCCTCCCTTATGCTGCCTCTCTATCTCCCTCTTACTATTCACTCTACACTGTATCCCTCCCTTCACTCTCCTTTCTCTTCATTTCACTGTATCCCACTTCACCGCCACTTTCTCTCACCACTAGACTCTTCTCTACAATAATTTGAACAACAGTAATTGATATGTGTTATAATTAGAATAATTACTTCAATACCAATATTAGGTTTGTTACTTCAGATTGATATTGACAAACGACAGCCTATGGTGCCCGTTGTTGTTAATAACAAACACTGAATCTGTTCATTAATGATAATAAATATATATATATATATATATATATATATATATATATATATATATACATATATATATACATATTATTATATCATATCATATCATATCATATCATATCATATCATATCATATAAAATCATATCATATCATATCATATCATATTATATTATATTATATTATATTATATTATATTATATTATATTATATTATATTATATTATATTATATTATATTATATTATATTATATTATATTATATTATATTATATTATATTATATTATATTATATTATATTATATTATATTATATTATATTATATTATATTATATTATATTATATTATATTATATTATATTATATTATATTATATTATATTATATTATATTATATTATATTATATTATATTATATTATATTATATTATATTATATTATATTATATTATATTATATTATATATACATCTTGGTGTGTGTGTTTGTGTTTGTGTGTGTGTGTGTGTGAATATACTGATATTAATTGTCATTTTAAACTATTAGAGTAGTAACTGCCATGTATCATCACATTTTTTTTGAAAGTCAAATCGGAATTATAGTATATCAACATTTTAATTCAAATTTAGATGTTTATTTTATTAGCATTTGTTGACGACAGAACGACATGAACAACGGCTACAAGATAATCTAAATATATTTTCTAGAGAAGAAGCGTCTACGTTAATACATCGCCACATTAAGGTAATCTGGCGATCTATTCCACTTGGTGATCTTTGCTACAGCGTTCTGGTAGGCACAATGTGAATTAGAGCAGAACACTTGTAAAACAGTGGAAAACACAAGTAGACAACATAGAATAAATCGTTGATAGCAGAAGGAAAAGAAGAGGCTGGTTATGATAATCGATATTACCTCATCAACCCTGGAGGTTATAGAAAGAATAAATCACTTTCAGAAACTTAAAAAAAATGATAATCTACTCAATTATGGGAACTTCTCACTGGATATCATCACTTTAAGGCCCTTTATAGTAGTCCCCTGCACAAAACGCTATCTACGTGTACGGTCTTCAACCGTTATTCCGTATTGATCATGTTTCCATATCCCAATTGTTTACGATGAATGATGATATCGTATGACAGGGAACAGTTGACTGTGTTCACTTTCTGTGCGATTTCGCCTTATGTCTTTTGGAGTGTGGTGAGACTGCTATGATGGGGACTACAGCTAGCTTTCTTTGTTTGGGAGATGAGATAGTAATTCGGATGATTCTTTGGCATGGGCGGTTGAGCAATTATGGATTTTTAATTCGTTTGCAGTGATACCGGGGCATTCTATAACCAAAGAACAGTCTTCAACGTGTTGACAGAAAGCGTTTAGCAAACAATCACTAAATGTCAGCAGAACCTGCTTGGTGTTTTTGTAAAAAAAGATGTCATTTTTTCACTCCGAACTGAGATTTCCTTACACTTACAGTACCTGGGTAGAAGGTCGAGATTGTATTGTGCCCATGTAACGCTAACCCTCTCTCGACTATACTTCAATCATTCAAAAGGAAGGTTGTGACCTTAACTTAACATATGAAACTAAAGCTGGAAGATGAATGACGCACACGTCACCAACTATCATCGGGTTTTCTACCTCCTGATTTGTTGTAAGCGATTACTTTATTACTTTTCGGCCATTTCATGCAACAATTAGTATAACATTATGATAAACATAGCCTCATAGCATGCAACGGTGGGGGTGTATTGAGTGTAAAGTGTGATAATCTTAGAGAACTTATGTTGTTTTCCCGTGGGAGCGAGGGAACAAATCAACTTATGTTTCTCTATAAATATCACCATTTCATGTCTTGAGTTACTTAAGTTTTATTAATAAAGTTAAGGTAGTTCTATAACAAATCTAATAATAATAATCATCATCATGTGCCATACCGGTTGGCGTTAGCTATCATGTTTTTCCACAATCTTTTATCCACAATGCATCGTATCAATTCTGCTGTTTACTGTTTTCCATGCCATGCCACTAATCTATCTAGTATATTCTCTCTTTGCCGTCCGCGATCTCTTTTTCCATGTATCTTGCCAGTTGTAACCAAATATTCCAACTTTCCTCTTCTCATGACGTGCCCGAATCTAAAAATATGGATTTACATTGGAATTATCCAAGTACGTTCTTCCTTCCACGAACTATGTTTGCTGACGTCAGTGACCTTGTAGAGACAACATCAACATTTTGCATATGATTTTTGATCATCTCAGATCTTGATTTTCTATGCTGCCATCCTCTTATTTTGACTCGTATCCTTTCTTTACTTTCTCATCCCTTTGCTTCCTTCGTTTTTTCGTTAAATTGTCACATGTTCAAAGTCCATTTCTCGTGAGTCGGCCTGTGACCACTGTTTTTTGTCTGGCAGATGTTAGTAGAAGGTTTTTATTTGCCGTGACCTCTTTCAGAGCATTCTCATTATTCTTGTTAAGAAAAAGTGTGTGTTTTTTTTTATTTCCCTATTTGCCCGTTATCCTTAATGGGAGAAACAGTTTACGATTTGTTATTTCTTCGTTGGCCATTTCTACTCTGACGTTTCTGTCTGTTTTTAATATTCCGTCTCCCCATCTTTCTTTAAAACATCCACTCGATGTATTGTCAGCTGTTTGGATTGTGTTTAGTCATTTCTGTTTGCTAAGTGGCCAAACCATTTGTTCATATAACAAGATATAAAAACAATCGATTGTAGTCTTACGATTCTGCTGTAGCACATTTCTGTGTCTTTCAAACATTGACTCATTTTGGTTGTTTTTTTTCGATTTATTCAAGTGAATTGGAGTTGGATGTGAATGAATGCACTCTTCTTTCAGTTGGATGTGAATGTAGGCACTCTTCTTTCAGTTGGATGTCAATGTAGGCACTCTTCTTTCAGTTGGATGTCAATGTAGGCACTCTTCTTTCAGTTGGATGTCAATGTAGGCACTCTCCTTTCAGGTGGAGGTGAATGTATGCACGCTCCTTTCAGTTGGATGTGAATGTAGGCATCTCCTTTCATTTGGATATGAATGTAGGCACGCTCCTTTCAGTTGGATGTGAATGTAGGCACTCTCCTTTCAGTTGGATGTGAATGTAGGCATTCTCCTTTCAGTTGGATGTGAATGTAGGCATCTCCTTTCATTTGGATATGAATGTAGGCACGCTCCTTTCAGTTGGATGTGAATGTAGACACTCTCCTTTCAGTCGGATGTGAATGTAGGCATCTCCTTTCAGTTGGATGTGAACGTAGGCATCTCCTTTCATTTGGATATGAATGTAGGCACGCTCCTTTCATTTGGATATGAATGTAGGCATCTCCTTTCAGTTGGATGTGAATGTAGGCATCTCCTTTCAGTTGGATATGAATTTAGGCATTTCCTTTCACTTGGATATGAATGTAGGCATCTCCTTTCAGTTGGATATGAATGTAGGCATCTCCTTTCATTTGGATATGAATGTAGGCATCTCCTTTCAGTTGGATATGAAAGTAGGCACTCTCCTTTCATTTGGATATTAATGTAGGCATCTCCTTTCAGTTGGATGTGAATGTAGGCATCTCCTTTCAGTTGGATGTGAATGTAGGCACTCACCTTTCAGTGACGTCATTTGAATTTGTCGCCAACGCAGCCGACTTGGCTTGCACTGGAGTTCGACCTTATTAACGCCAACCGACAATGCAAAACCAAAATGGCAGCTTTGACTCTCTGTTTTTGTAGACTAACATAGTTGCTTAAACAGTTTCGGTTGCTTTATTTGTTTAAATGTGTTTTTTCGAGAAAACTTAAGAGATGAAGGGACTGTGCACTCTCTGTTCGATGGAAGTCATTCGGAATCATCGTCTGTTGGCCGACAAGGGCTGCAGAGTAGTCGACCATGTCAACAGAAATGGTCAACCCACTTTGGCAGGAGATGTGACATGAGTGATCTCCACTTCACTGATTCCATGAACAGAAAGGAACAGACTTATCAGTCATCTGATTGTCTCTTGCACACTTCTACATACTAGGTCTGATTCTAGATACTAGGTCTGATTCTAGATACTAGGTCTGATTCTAGATACTAGGTCTGATTCTAGATACTAGGTCTGATTCTAGATACTAGGTCTGATTCTAGATACTAGGTCTGATTCTAGATACTAGGTCTGATTCTAGATAGTAGGTCTGATTCTAGATACTAGGTCTGATTCTAGATACTAGGTCTGATTCTAGTCGCTAGGTTTGATTCCAGATACTAGGTCTGATTCTAGATACTAGGTCTGATTCTAGTCGCTAGGTTTGATTCCAGATACTAGGTCTGATTCTAGATACTAGGTCTGATTCTAGTCGCTAGGTTTGATTCTAGTCGCTAGGTCTGATTCTAGATACTAGGTCTGATTCTAGATACTAGGTCTGATTCTAGATACTAGGTCTGATTCTAGATACTAGGTCTGATTCTAGATACTAGGTCTGATTCTAGATACTAGGTCTGATTCCAGATACTAGGTCTGATTCTAGATACTAGGTCTGATTCTAGATACTGGGTCTGATTCTAGATACTAGGTCTGATTCTAGTCGCTAGGTTTGATTCCAGATACTAGGTCTGATTCTAGATACTAGGTCTGATTCTAGTCGCTAGGTTTGATTCCAGATACTAGGTCTGATTCTAGATACTAGGTCTGATTCTAAACGCTAGGTCTGATTCTAGATACTAGGTCTGATTCTAGATACTAGGTCTGATTCTAGATACTAGGTCTGATTCTAGACGCTAGGTCTGATTCTAGATGCTAGGTCTGATTCTAGATACTAGGTCTGATTCTAGACGCTAGGTCTGATTCTAGATACTAGGTCTGATTCTAGATACTAGGTCTGATTCTAGACGCTAGGTCTGATTCTAGATACTAGGTCTGATTCTAGATACTAGGTCTGATTCTAGATACTAGGTCTGATTCTAGATACTAGGTCTGATTCTAGCTGCTAGGTTTGATTCTAGATACTAGGTCTGATTCTAGATACTAGGTCTGATTCTAGCTGCTAGGTTTGATTCTAGATACTAGGTCTGATTCTAGATACTAGGTCTGATTCCAGATACTAGGTCTGATTCTAGCTGCTAGGTTTGATTCTAGATACTAGGTCTGATTCTAGATACTAGGTCTGATTCTAGATACTAGGTCTGATTCTAGCTGCTAGGTTTGATTCTAGATACTAGGTCTGATTCTAGATACTAGGTCTGATTCTAGCTGCTAGGTTTGATTCTAGATACTAGGTCTGATTCTAGATACTAGGTCTGATTCTAGATACTAGGTCTGATTCTAGATACTAGGTCTGATTCTAGATACTAGGTCTGATTCTAGATACTAGGTCTGATTCTAGATACTAGGTCTGATTCTAGATACACGGTCTGATTCTAGATACTAGGTCTTATTCTAGATACACGGTCTGATTCTAGATACTAGGTCTGATTCTAGATACTAGGTCTGATTCTAGAAACTAGGTCTGATTCTAGATATTAGGTCTGATTCTAGATACTAGGTCTGATTCTAGATACTAGGTCTGATTCTAGATACTAGGTCTGATTCTAGATACTAGGTCTGATTCTAGATACTAGGTCTGATTCTAGATACTAGGTCTGATTCTAGATACTAGGTCTGATTCTAGTCGCTAGGTTTGATTCCAGATACTAGGTCTGATTCTAGATACTAGGTCTGATTCTAGATACTAGGTCTGATTCTAGATACTAGGTCTGATTCTAGATACTAGGTCTGATTCTAGATACTAGGTCTGATTCTAGTCGCTAGGTTTGATTCCAGATACTAGGTCTGATTTTAGATACTAGGTCTGATTCTAAACGCTAGGTCTGATTCTAGATACTAGGTCTGATTCTAGATACTAGGTCTGATTCTAGATACTAGCACTGATTCGAGATGCTAGGTCCGATTCTAGATACTAGGTCTGATTCTAGATACTAGGTCTGATTCTAGACGCTAGGTCTGATTCTAGATACTAGGTCTGATTCTAGATACTAGGTCTGATTCTAGACGCTAGGTCTGATTCTAGATACTAGGTCTGATTCTAGATACTAGGTCTGATTCTAGATACTATGTCTGATTCTAGATACTAGGTCTGATTCTAGCTGCTAGGTTTGATTCTAGATACTAGGTCTGATTCTAGATACTAGGTCTGATTCTAGCTGCTAGGTTTGATTCTAAATACTAGGTCTGATTCTAGATACTAGGTCTGATTCTAGCTGCTAGGATTGATTCTAGATACTAGGTATGATTCTAGATACTAGGTCTGATTCCAGATACTAGGTCTGATTCTAGATACTGGGTCTGATTCTAGATACTAGGTCTGATTCTAGTCGCTAGGTTTGATTCCAGATACTAGGTCTGATTCTAGATACTAGGTCTGATTCTAGTCGCTGGGTTTGATTCCAGATACTAGGTCTGATTCTAGATACTAGGTCTGATTCTAAACGCTAGGTCTGATTCTAGATACTAGGTCTGATTCTAGATACTAGGTCTGATTCTAGATACTAGGTCTGATTCTAGACGCTAGGTCTGATTCTAGATGCTAGGTCTGATTCTAGATACTAGGTCTGATTCTAGACGCTGGGTCTGATTCTAGATACTAGGTCTGATTCTAGATACTAGGTCTGATTCTAGACGCTAGGTCTGATTCTAGATACTAGGTCTGATTCTAGATACTAGGTCTGATTCTAGATACTAGGTCTGATTCTAGATACTAGGTCTGATTCTAGCTGCTAGGTTTGATTCTAGATACTAGGTCTGATTCTAGATACTAGGTCTGATTCTAGCTGCTAGGTTTGATTCTAAATACTAGGTCTGATTCTAGTTACTAGGTCTGATTCCAGATACTAGGTCTGATTCTAGCTGCTAGGTTTGATTCTAGATACTAGGTCTGATTCTAGATACTAGGTCTGATTCTAGATACTAGGTCTGATTCTAGCTGCTAGGTTTGATTCTAGATACTAGGTCTGATTCTAGATACTAGGTCTGATTCTAGCTGCTAGGTTTGATTCTAGATACTAGGTCTGATTCTAGATACTAGGTCTGATTCTAGATACTAGGTCTGATTCTAGATACTAGGTCTGATTCTAGATACTAGGTCTGATTCTAGATACTAGGTCTGATTCTAGATACACGGTCTGATTCTAGATACTAGGTCTTATTCTAGATACACGGTCTGATTCTAGATACTAGGTCTGATTCTAGATACTAGGTCTGATTCTAGATACTAGGTCTGATTCTAGATATTAGGTCTGATTCTAGATACTAGGTCTGATTCTAGATACTAGGTCTGATTCTAGATACTAGGTCTGATTCTAGATACTAGGTCTGATTCTAGATACTAGGTCTGATTCTAGATACTAGGTCTGATTCTAGTCGCTAGGTTTGATTCCAGATACTAGGTCTGATTCTAGATACTAGGTCTGATTCTAGATACTAGGTCTGATTCTAGATACTAGTTCTGATTCTAGATACTAGGTCTGATTCTAGATACTAGGTCTGATTCTAGTCGCTAGGTTTGATTCCAGATACTAGGTCTGATTCTAGATACTAGGTCTGATTCTAAACGCTAGGTCTGATTCGAGATGCTAGGTCTGATTCTAGATACTAGGTCTGATTCTAGATACTAGGTCTGATTCTAGACGCTAGGTCTGATTCTAGATACTAGGTCTGATTCTAGATACTAGGTCTGATTCTAGACGCTAGGTCTGATTCTAGATACTAGGTCTGATTCTAGATACTAGGTCTGATTCTAGATACTATGTCTGATTCTAGATACTAGGTCTGATTCTAGCTGCTAGGTTTGATTCTAGATACTAGGTCTGATTCTAGATACTAGGTCTGATTCTAGCTGCTAGGTTTGATTCTAGATACTAGGTCTGATTCTAGATACTAGGTCTGATTCTAGCTGCTAGGATTGATTCTAGATACTAGGTATGATTCTAGATACTAGGTCTGATTCTAGCTGCTAGGTTTGATTCTAGATACTAGGTCTGATTCTAGATACTAGGTCTGATTCTAGATACTAGGTCTGATTCTAGATACTAGGTCTGATTCTAGATACTAGGTCTGATTCTAGATACTAGTTCTGATTCTAGTCGCTAGGTTTGATTCCAGATACTAGGTCTGATTCTAGATACTAGGTCTGATTCTAGATACTAGGTCTGATTCTAGATTCTAGGTCTGATTCTAGATACTAGGTCTGATTCTAGATACTAGGTCTGATTCTAGATACTAGGTCTGATTCTAGATTCTAGGTCTGATTCTAGATACAAGATCTGATTCTGGTTACTAGGTCTGATTCTAGATACAAGATCTGATTCCAGATACTAGGTCTGATTCTAGATACTAGGTCTGATTCTAGATACAAGATCTGATTCTAGATACTAGGTCTGATTCTAGATACAAGATCTGATTCCAGATACTAGGTCTGACTCTAGATACTAGGTCTGATTCTAGATACTAGGTCTGATTCTAGATACAAGCTCTGATTCTAGATACTAGGTCTGATTCTTGATACTAGGTTTGATTCTAGATACAAGATCTGATTCTAGATACTAGGTCTGATTCTGGATACTAGGTCTGATTCTAGATACTAGGTCTGATTCTAGATACTAGGTCTGATTCTAGATACTAGGTCTGATTCTGGATACTAGGTCTGATTCTAGATACTAGGTCTGATTCTAGATACTAGGTCTGATTCTAGATACTAGGTTTGATTCTAGATACAAGATCTGATTCTAGATACTAGGTCTGATTCTAGATACTAGGTTTGATTCTAGATACAAGATCTGATTCTAGATACTAGGTCTGATTCTGGATACTAGGTCTGATTCTATATACTAGGTCTGATTCTAGATACTAGGTCTGATTCTGGATACTAGGTCTGATTCTAGATACTAGGTCTGATTCTAGATACTAGGTCTGATTCTAGACGCTAGGTCTGATTCTGGATACTAGGTCTGATTCTAGATACTAGGTCTGATTCAAGATACTAGGTCTGATTCTAGATACTAGGTCTGATTCTAGATACTAGGTCTGATTCTAGATACTAGGTCTGATTCTGGATACTAGGTCTGATTCTAGATACTAGGTCTGATTCTAGATACTAGGTCTGATTCTGGATACTAGGTCTGATTCTAGATACTAGGTCTGATTCTAGATACTAGGTCTGATTCTAGATACAAGATCTGATTCTAGATACTAGGTCTGATTCTAGATACAAGATCTGATTCTAGATACTAGGTCTGATTCTAGATACTAGGTCTGATTCTAGATACAAGATCTGATTCTAGATACAAGATCTGATTCTAGATACTAGGTCTGATTCTAGATACTAGGTCTGATTCTAGATACTAGGTCTGATTCTAGATACTAGGTCTGATTCTGGATACTAGGTCTGATTCTAGATACTAGGTCTGATTCTAGATACTAGGTCTGATTCTGGATACTAGGTCTGATTCTAGATACTAGGTCTGATTCTAGATACTAGGTCTGATTCTAGATACTAGGTCTGATTCTAGATACTAGGTCTGATTCTGGATACTAGGTCTGATTCTAGATACTAGGTCTGATTCTAGATACTAGGTCTGATTCTAGATACTAGGTCTGATTCTGGATACTAGGTCTGATTCTAGATACTAGGTCTGATTCTAGATACTAGGTCTGATTCTGGATACTAGGTCTGATTCTAGATACTAGGTCTGATTCTAGATACTAGGTCTGATTCTAGATACTAGGTCTGATTCTAGATACAAGATCTGATTCTAGATACAAGATCTGATTCTAGATACTAGGTCTGATTCTAGATACTAGGTCTGATTCTAGATACTAGGTCTGATTCTGGATACTAGGTCTGATTCTAGATACTAGATCTGATTCTAGATACTAGGTCTGATTCTAGATACTAGGTCTGATTCTAGATACTAGGTCTGATTCTAGATACTAGGTCTGATTCTGGATACTAGGTCTGATTCTAGATACTAGGTCTGATTCTAGATACTAGGTCTGATTCTAGATACTAGGTCTGATTCTAGATACTAGGTCTGATTCTGGATACTAGGTCTGATTCTAGATACTAGGTCTGATTCTAGATACTAGGTCTGATTCTGGATACTAGGTCTGATTCTAGATACTAGGTCTGATTCTAGATACTAGGTCTGATTCTAGATACAAGATCTGATTCTAGATACTAGGTCTGATTCTAGATACTAGGTCTGATTCTAGATACTAGGTCTGATTCTAGATACAAGATCTGATTCTAGATACTAGGTCTGATTCTAGATACTAGGTCTGATTCTAGATACTAGGTCTGATTCTAGATACAAGATCTGATTCTAGATACTAGGTCTGATTCTAGATACAAGATCTGATTCCAGATACTAGGTCTGATTCTAGATACTAGGTTTGATTCTAGATACAAGATCTGATTCTAGATACTAGGTCTGATTCTAGATACAAGATCTGATTCCAGATACTAGGTCTGATTCTAGATACAAGGTCTGATTCTAGATACTAGGTCTGATTCTAGATACAAGATCTGATTCTAGATACTAGGTCTGATTCTAGATACTAGGTTTGATTCTAGATACAAGATCTGATTCTAGATACTAGGTCTGATTCTGGATACTAGGTCTGATTCTAGATACTAGGTCTGATTCTAGATATTAGGTCTGATTCTAGATACTAGGTTTGATTCTAGATACAAGATCTGATTCTAGATACTAGGTCTGATTCTAGATACTAGGTCTGATTCTAGATACTAGGTTTGATTCTAGATACAAGATCTGATTCTAGATACTAGGTCTGATTCTAGTCGCTAGGTTTGATTCCAGATACTAGGTCTGATTCTGGATACTAGGTCTGATTCTAGATACTAGGTCTGATTCTAGATACTAGGTCTGATTCTAGATACTAGGTTTGATTCTAGATACAAGATCTGATTCTAGATACTAGGTCTGATTCTAGATACTAGGTTTGATTCTAGATACAAGATCTGATTCTAGATACTAGGTCTGATTCTGGATACTAGGTCTGATTCTAGATACTAGGTCTGATTCTAGATACTAGGTCTGATTCTGGATACTAGGTCTGATTCTAGATACTAGGTCTTATTCTAGATACTAGGTCTGATTCTAGACGCTAGGTCTGATTCTGGATACTAGGTCTGATTCTAGATACTAGGTCTGATTCTAGATACTAGGTCTGATTCTAGATACTAGGTCTGATTCTAGATACTAGGTCTGATTCTGGATACTAGGTCTGATTCTAGATACTAGGTCTGATTCTAGATACTAGGTCTGATTCTGGATACTAGGTCTGATTCTAGATACTAGGTCTGATTCTAGATACTAGGTCTGATTCTAGATACAAGATCTGATTCTAGATACAAGATCTGATTCTAGATACTAGGTCTGATTCTAGATACTAGGTCTGATTCTAGATACAAGATCTGATTCTAGATACAAGATCTGATTCTAGATACTACGTCTGATTCTAGATACTAGGTCTGATTCAAGATACTAGGTCTGATTCTAGATACTAGGTCTGATTCTAGATACTAGGTCTGATTCTGGATACTAGGTCTGATTCTAGATACTAGGTCTGATTCTAGATACTAGGTCTGATTCTGGATACTAGGTCTGATTCTAGATACTAGGTCTGATTCTAGATACTAGGTCTGATTCTAGATAATAGGTCTGATTCTAGATACTAGGTCTGATTCTGGATACTAGGTCTGATTCTAGATACTAGGTCTGATTCTAGATACTAAGTCTGATTCTAGATACTAGGTCTGATTCTAGATACTAAGTCTGATTCTAGATACTAGGTCTGATTCTAGATACTAGGTCTGATTCTAGATACTAGGTCTGATTCTGGATACTAGGTCTGATTCTAGATACTAGGTCTGATTCTAGATACTAGGTCTGATTCTAGATACAAGATCTGATTCTAGATACAAGATCTGATTCTAGATACTAGGTCTGATTCTAGATACTAGGTCTGATTCTAGATTCGAGGTCTGATTCTAGATACAAGATCTGATTCTAGACACTAGGTCTGATTCTAGATACTAGGTCTGATTCTAGATACAAGGTCTGATTCTAGATACAAGATCTGATTCTAGATACTAGATCTGATTCTAGATACTAGGTCTGATTCTAGATACAAGATCTGATTCTAGATACTAGGTCTGATTCTAGATACTAGGTCTGATTCTAGATACTAGGCCTGATTCTAGATACAAGATCTGATTCTAGATACTAGGTCTAATTCTAGATACTAGGTCTGATTCTAGATACAAGATCTGATTCTAGATACTAGGTCTGATTCTAGATACTAGGTCTGATTCTAGATACTAGGTCTGATTCTAGATACAAGATCTGATTCTAGATACAAGATCTGATTCTAGATACTAGGTCTGATTCTAGATACTAGGTCTGATTCTAGATACTAGGTCTGATTCTAGATACAAGATCTGATTCTAGATACTAGGTCTGATTCTAGATACAAGATCTGATTCTAGATACTAGGTCTGATTCTAGATACAAGATGTGATTCTAGATACTAGGTCTGATTCTGGATACCAGATCTGATTCTAGATACTAGGTCTGATTCTAGATACTAGGTCTGATTCTAGATACCAGATCTGATTCTAGATACTAGGTCTGATTCTAGATACTAGGTCTGATTCTAGATACTAGGTCTGATTCTAGATACTAGGTCTGATTCTAGATACTAGGTCTGATTCTAGATACAAGATCTGATTCTAGATACTAGGTCTGATTCTAGATACCAGATCTGATTCTAGATACTACGTCTGATTCTAGATACTAGGTCTGATTCTAGATACTAGGTCTGATTCTAGATACTAGGTCTGATTCTGGATACTAGGTCTGATTCTAGATACTAGGTTTGATTCTAGATACTAGATCTGATTCTAGATACTAGGTCTGATTCTAGATACTAGGTCTGATTCTAGATACTAGGTCTGATTCTAGATACTAGGTCTGATTCTAGATACTAGGTCTGATTCTAGATGCCAGGTCTGATTCTAGATACTAGGTCTGATTCTAGATACTAGGTCTGATTCTAGATACTAGGTCTGATTCTAGATACTAGGTCTGATTCTAG
Organism: Megaustenia siamemsis; assembly: GCA_032433765.1. Lineage (NCBI taxonomy): Eukaryota > Metazoa > Mollusca > Gastropoda > Stylommatophora > Ariophantidae > Megaustenia > Megaustenia siamemsis. Next base: position 39,336,016 of record JAVIAB010000051.1, on the reverse strand, counting down.
ATACTAGGTTTGATTCTAGATACTAGGTCTGATTCTAGACGATAGTTCTGATTCTAGATACTAGGTCTGATTCTAGATACTAGGTCTGATTCTAGATACTAGGTCTGATTCCAGATACTAGGTCTGATTCTAGATACTAGGTTTGATTCCAGATACTAGGTCTGATTCTAGATACTAGGTCTGATTCTAGACGCCAGGTATGATTCTAGATACTAGGTCTGATTCTAGACACCAGATCTGATTCTAGATACTAGGTCTGATTCTAGACACCAGGTATGATTCTAGATACTAGGTCTGATTCTAGACACCAGGTCTGATTCTAGATACTAGGTCTGATTCTAGACGCCAGGTATGATTCTAGATACTAGGTCTGATTCTAGACAAAGGTCTGATTCTAGACACCAGGTCGGATTTTAGACACCAGGTCTGATTCTAGACACCAGGTCTGATTCTAGACACCAGGTCTGATTCTAGACACCAGGTCTGATTCTAGACACCAGGTCTGATTCTAGACACCAGGTATGATTCTAGACACTAGGTTTGATTCTAGACACCAGGTCTGATTCTAGACACCAGGTTTGATTCTAGACACTAGGTTTGATTCTAGACACCAGGTCTGATTCTAGACACTAGGTTTGATTCTAGACACCAGGTCTGATTCTAGACACCAGGTCTGATTTTAGACACCAGGTCTGATTCTATACACCAGGTCTGATTCTAGACACCAGGTCTGATTCTAGACACCAGGTCTGATTCTAGACACCAGGTCTGATTCTAGACACCAGGTCTGATTCTAAACACCAGGTCTGATTCTAGACACGAGGTCTGATTCTATATATTAGGTCTGATTCTAGACGCCAGGTCTGATTCTAGATACTAGGTCTGATTCTAGACACCAGGTCTCATTCTAGATACTAGGTCTAATTCTAGACGTCAGGTCTGATTCTAGATACAAGGTCTGGTTCTAGACACCAGGTCTGATTCTAGATACAAGGTCTAATTCTAGATACAAGGTCTAATTCTAGATACAAGGTCTAATTCTAGATACAAGGTCTAATTCTAGATACAAGGTCTAATTCTAGATACAAGGTCTAATTCTAGATACAAGGTCTAATTCTAGATACAAGGTCTAATTCTAGATACAAGGTCTAATTCTAGATACAAGGTCTTATTCTACACACCAGCTCTGATTCTAGATACTAAGTCTGATTCTAGACACCAGGTCTCATTCTAGATACTAGGTCTGATTCTAGATACCCTGTCTGATTCTAGACACCAGGTCTCATTCTAGATACTAGGTCTGATTCTAGATACCCTGTCTGATTTTAGACACCAGGTCTCATTCTAGATACTAGGTCTGATTCTAGATACCCTGTCTGATTCTAGACACCAGGTCTGATTCCATATAGCACTGAACAAATTCGCTTATCGTGCTGAGTAGTAAACCTCAGGGCTTGAATTGTAGATTCTCTTGTATCGCTGTTGCATTCCTTTTTAATAACAAATTAGAACATGATTTGTCCTTCTGGTGGGACAATTGTGACAAAGAGAGATAGCAGATGATATGCGTGCAGGCAACAAAGCAGAGAGATTTGAATGTAGGCAGTCATTGGGCGAGACAGAAAGACAAACAGATAAGTTCTTTGATTTACAGACATACATAGATTGGCATAATCGTATACAGTTCAGCCTACTGAACGTGGAGTGTTTCAGCCACAGCGTAGGCTTAGTGGATGAATCAGGACATATGCGCATATACAAATACTGACCAGCTCACTGTGTGTCATGATGTTGCTCTTACCCCTCCATCATAAAACAGGGCAAAGAGTTAAGTTTGCGTGATCACAAGACTTGGATGCTGAAGAAGAAGAAGTATGCAGTTTAGTAGAGAGATGTATAGACATTCACAGATACAGACGCCATGCAGACAGAAGAGCACACAGACAGAAATGCAGGTGTCCAGACAGACATACATACAATAAGGCATTAAGTCAGGTATAGAGACACCCAAACAGATTAAAGACATTGAAGCAGTAGGTGGATATACAGACAGACAGACTAGTAAACAGATACACAGACAGTTATAGAAATCGACAAACAACAAGAGATATATACAGTCATACTAAGAACAGTTATGGTTATGGTTATGGAAGGCCCTGGTATCACTGCAAACAAATTAAAATCCATAATAGCTCAACCGCCTGTGCCAGTGGAATCATCCGAATTACTATTTCATCTCCCAGACAAAGAAAGGTAGCTGTAGTCCCCATCATAACAGTCTCAGCATACGCCAAAAGACATAAGGCGAAACCGCACAGAAACATGAACACAGCCATCTGTTCTCCATAATACGATACCATCATTCATCGTAAACAATCGAAATATCAAAACACGATCAAAATAGATGAAACACACAGCTCACAATGTGCACAGAACACTTAACTCAGTGGCTCTTGCAACAAACCGGACTTGCATCAAGCAACACTTATCAGACATAGCCTTTAATGGTTCCTGTCGCCTATCCACCATATTGATTGGAAGTTCACGTCCTCCTGAAAATGATGATCGTCATTTTAAAAAAAATGTATAGCACTTGATGATGCTAGTACATCATCCTGACTCCAAATGCGAACACACGAAACACAGTTAGTCATCGGACTATCCCCGTCACACATCAAACAACAGACTGTAAGATCTCCCTGTAATATGAATCGGTGAAATTATGAATCCCTCCTGACTAACATGAACCTCCGGGAGTGACCCGGTGCTGCCAAGTCATATACGAAACTCAATTCAGTCTTTCACTATTAGCGTACGGCCGTTTTAGGGATATACAATCAGCCATTGGGGTGACGTAGCACACACAACAATGACTGCGCCCATAAAATCCCAATTACTCTAATAAATGCAGCCAACAACGCACGAAAAGATTATGCACAATCTCTAAAGTGAAAACTGCGATTGACTTGGCAGTGCAGTCCATATTAATGAGTTGTAACATGTAAATAATTGACGTCAAACAATTCCAACGATGGTCTTGGAACAGTACTCAATGTGTTGACATAAACCGCATATCAACTCTTGACAGGGGAAGGTCGCATTCACAGACTTGGACTTTTCAAAGAGGAGCATTGACGTGTGTACGACTCTGCATTATCGGCTAAATTTGTTAAGTGGATCATCAGATTGACTTTAACGCAGAAAATTCAATTGAAGAACCGAAACTAATCAGTCCACAAATGCAATTTATGCAGCGGTCCAGAGAAGATGAACACGCTCCACTATGTTGGAAACGGAAGTCCAAGAACAAGTATACAGAGAGTCATGCATACATAGATGCAAATATACAGATAATAAGAGAATTATAGAAACAGGCAAAGAACAAAGTATACAGGCGACTGGCTGGCAAACAGATTTACAGACAAACATGAAAACAAGAAAGCAAGCAGATAGACATGGAGATTTATAACTGAACCTAGAGATGGGCACTCAGGTTAACCGGCAAATAGACGTCCTGACAGACCGACAAAGAACTTAAACATAGACAATCAAATATGTTAGCAAACAGAAAAAGCAAACATACAGATAACCAAAGAACGAAAATGTAAGCAGACATGTAATATAAATGCAGACAAACATACATAAGATGCGATTTGTTTAATGAGGTGCCTACTCAAACACGAGATATAAAAAAATAAATTTATTGGTCCTTTTTTTAAATCAATAAGCATACATCTTCATTCATAATGCTCTTTTTGATGTAGTAGCGACTTAAGAGATTTCGCTCAGATCAGGCACCGAGAAGTCCGTCGAAGGCCCATGTATCTTTCTTTCATCCTTAAATAAAGCACATTATCCACAGCACTGTATTCTTGAGTTCTCCTCCATGTATCTTTCTTTCTTCCTTATATAAAGCACATTATACACAGCACTGTATTCTTGAGTTCTCCTCCATGTATCTTTCTTTCATCCTTATATAAAGCACATTATCCACAGCACTGTATTCTTGAGTTCTCCTCCATGTATCTTTCTTTCATCCTTATATAAAGCACATTATCCACAGCACTGTATTCTTGAGTTCTCCTCCATGTATCTTTCTTTCATCCTTATATAAAGCACATTATCCACAGCACTGTATTCTTGAGTTCTCCTACATGTATCTTTCTTTCATCCGTATATAAAGCACATTATCCACAGCACTGTATTCTTGAGTTCTCCTCCATGTATCTTTCTTTCATCCTTATATAAAGCACATTATCCACAGCACTGTATTCTTGAGTTCTCCTCCATGTATCTTTCTTTCATCCTTATATAAAGCACATTATCCACAGCACTGTATTCTTGAGTTCTCCTCCTGGACGTACGATGCCGAGGGCTTAAATTTGCTAACTCCTGGTGGGGATTTAAATGGAGATGTGTCCAACTACAAAAACAGCACGGAGTGGGAGCTGGTCGGCTTCATCCAAGAAAGAGAGGTTTGTTACTCATTTTGTTTTCTTTCTTTATTAACTTAAGTAAGGTCGTTTTACTGTCGTTGTAGGTTGCATTTTCTTGAGTGTGTGAGTGTGTTATATGGGGTGAGGGGGTGCCCTTGTGTTTGCTGCGACCACTGCAACTTTTAATATTCGTCGGAAGATTGCATTATTTATTTTCAGAATTTTGTTGAAATAAAAAGACAGATATTTTAAATTATACGAGTACATTTAAAAGAAGTATTTAAAAAAAAACTGTGACAGGGTCATTATCAGACTGGCCAGGTCTTGGAAAAGATGATGACAAGCAGCAAATAAAATAATAATAACATGACTCAATTTTTAAAAAGCCTTACGTTGAAAAGTAGATGAAAAGAACCCAGATAGAGTTCAAGGATATAACTATCTTAGACATGCTATTACAGTAATGGAAAATGTAAGACAGAAATAAACAAAATAATAGGAATGGCAAAAACCAATTTAGACAACATGAAAAATATAACGACATCTAAATATTTAACATCGGAGCTAAAGCTACCAATTTTATAGGGCTACATTTACTCAACAATTCTCTATAGTGCAGAAACATGAAAGAAATGAGGCTGTAATAATGAGGATACGGGGGTCGCTGTCAGATGTGTAAGGATGTAGTGCTGGGAGAAGATCTCACAATCACAACCGATACCATTCGCACAACACTTAAAAGGTCAAACCACTGCTCCTGGTCCAGATGGTGTTCGGTACGACGACATAGGCGATTTAGCTGACGACGACTTGAAAAAAAACTGGCCAAAAAGTTTGTTGCCAGCATTCGGAATGACCAGGATAAGGAGGAGTGGCTACACAGCTACTTACTATCGCTACCGAAGCCAAATAAGGACCATTCTCAGATCAGTGCCTACAGAATCATCACAATACAGAACACTGCGGGCAAGCTACTGGAGAAAATAGTTGCCCGTATCCTCACCTGTCACCTTGAACAGAAACGCGCATTCCCATCAACACTCGGAGGTTATAGATATAACAAAGTGACATGGCTAAATGCTGCAGTCTTCGCCTACGACGTCTTCGAAGGCTTCCACAGACGAGAGGAGACATGTGCTGCTGCTATAGGTCTCGAGGATGCATACAACAGGGTACTATTTGAATACCTAATGCATATGCTCCTCAAACTGGCGGTGCACCCCTTCCTCATTAGATGGGAGCCAGTGGCGGGGTGTGCTAAACACTCCAAAGTATGGTGGCAGCTTTATAAGGAAGGAACACAACACAATACTGACGTTTCGGCCTGTGACCTTCTTCAGAATACAAGGACAACGACAACAAACGGTGAAGCACAATTATCTATAACTACATGTTAGATGATCAAGTGGAGGGCGAGGAAAGTAGAATGTTGAAATAAGAACGGAGAGAGAAGAGATAAATGAATGCTACACGAGGAAAGTAGGATGTTGAAATAAGAAAGGAGAGAGAAGAGATAAATGAATGCTACACGAGGAAAGTAGAATGTTGAAATAAGAAAGGAGAGAGAAGAGAGAAATGAATGCTACACGAGGAGAGGTAGGGTGAGCGTCAAGATATATAAAATAGAAAAAGAGAAAAATGTATCATAAAAGGCACTTTGCTTAAAGTAGCAAGTCTGTGCTCCGTGATGGAACACATTAGAATGACTTGGAGCGTTAAGGCTGTGTCTAGAAAGTAACACGTGACGGAAACACGCGAGTATAGAAGAACAAAGGGCCTTTCTTCCCCACCATCCTTATCCTCTTCTCTCGTACTTGGCCCCACATTCTCGCTATTTCCTAACTTTCCTCTTTCTATTCTTGGCTTCTCTATACATTTCCACCTAAATTAGATGGATCGCTGCTGCACTGTTTCAGGGGAAGGTGATACTCAGATGTGGAAGTTGGTCTTCCGAGCCAATATCCATTTGTCCAGGGCTGCCATAAGACTCACCATTGTCACCAGTTCTATTTAACGTGTGCACAACACATTAACGATCACGTAACAACAGCTGGATGGGAGGGGAAGAACTATAACTTTTGCTGATGATATTCTGGTATATCGACAGGGAAGAGACAGAAGGGAGATCGCCTCCATAATGCAAGACGAACTGGATCGCATTTCTTTCTGGTGGCGGCTTTCGGGTGCCTTGGTTAATCCTAATAAAGCATCAGTTTCATGGTTCTCCCTTAACAATCATATCGTTAATACGGACACACCGGTAGTACGAATGGGAGTTGAGGTGACCAGGGACAAGTTGATGACATACCTTGGAGTTAAGTTTGATCGCAGCCTGTGTTTTCGGGACCACGTCGACCATGTGATAACAAAATCCCGCAAAGGATTAGCCGCCTTGAAGGTCATGGCAACTGCCAACATCGAGCAGAGACTACTTACTCTTTTATTCCAAGGATTAGTCCTCGCACCAATCGAGTATGCCCTGGCAATTCTTACTGTCAGTACGACTCAAATTGATAGGCCGGAGAAAATACAAAATGAAGCCATTCGCATTATCCTGGGATGTACGAGGGAGTACTTCCCTGTGTAGCAATGAGGTAACTTCTTGACTTTCCAACCATGGATGACAGAATCAAGATCTGGAGGGCACGAACATACCTGAAGATTAGTACAGATAAAGAGCATCCATTGCACCACGTGCTCAACACAGGGAAGGTGCCAGGCTAAAAAGAGGCAAATCATGGGTGGGCCGAGCAGAAGATGTTATCAAACAGGTCTGTGGGCTTACCAATATCAGCGTTGGTGAGGAGTGGATACCGGTGCCTACGTCATTCAGGAGCATAATCTCGTGTATTGTCACACTTTACAGGAAATGTAGGTAACAGAACTCATTCGTGGTCAATGCGGAGGTCAACGGTCTCATCTTCGATAACACCGATGAAAAAGATACAGTCATTAAAACAGACAGATCTGTAATACGACACCAAAGAAGTGTATGGGCATTTACAGCACGCTCGGCAGACAGAATGGTCAAAGAAGACAGCGGTGCATACATCATGACCACGAGTAGCATGACGATGGAGGTGACGACAGTGTCCAGGGCATTTAAATGGTTAGAGTCACAGTAGAAGTCCAAAATACGTAAGGTCACCTTTGTCTATATCCCTGGACATTCGGGAGTACGGGGAAATGAAAGAGCGGACAGGTTGGCTAGCTGCGCTGTCGTTGAGGACGGTCAACCAATGGATTGGGCGGACATCATCAATGCCCTCCGAAATGTGGGAAGAGCACAGGACTTCGACGACCACAAATCCACGTCATTCCTTTGGATGAAAGAGATGGGAGTTAAGATGGGCACAGCCAGAAATGAGAAACTTAGTGGGCGTGTAAGAAGACTTAGCAAGCAACACAGAACTGGAGTCGTCAGTCGCTGGACACTTCGAGACTTGCTGAGGAACGGGTCTGAGCACCTATGGACATGTTTGGAGTGCAATGATGACCCGCAAATAACACACACACACACACGCACGCACGCACCCACACACACACACACACAATGGACATTAAATAAGAAATCAGAGCCAAAAAAAATAAAGCCTTTAAAATGTGGATCTATAGTAAAATGGGGAGAATTAGATGGAAGGAAAAGAAGACAAACACGGAAGGTCTAAATCAGCTGACAATGAAAAGAGAACTAATTAACTATCTTGACGACACATATTACCATTGCTCGTGATAGTCGGGGGGCACACGATAGAACCAGATGGATAAAGGTCGCTTGATCAAAGCAGTCGCCACAATGTGTGAGATTCAGGATGTTTATTTCACCCCCTTGGAAAAAAATCATTTCAGTCCACTGCGGGTTTCGAACACCGTACGAAGGGTTTTCAGCGCCAGCAAAACAGTGGTTTTTAGTCACGAGCGCCTCCAACTACTTAATACAATTCAGTAAAGACAACTTATTTGTAGAGCATGAAAGAGACACGATACTTTATTAAAAGCCATCTTAGAAGGGAAGGTAGAATGTGGACGAGGCAGAGCAGACCAAGACTAAAGTGGACTGATAATATCAAAAGGTGGACAGGTGAACCTATGGTAACATGCACCAGCAAGACAAGAGACAGAGTAAAATGGCGCTTAATGACTCTATAAAAGCGACTGTATACATGTTTAATTACGACATCATTTCATGAGAAACTCTTGCTCAGACCTGTCAACTATGGTGAAGTAGCATAACTGGGAACGGAACACGGACATTCGCGAATTTCCAAAAAGATTCAAGTTTTTTTCGTTATTCGAATCTTACAAATGTAAACTTAAGAAACTGTATAAACTTTGGAGGGGTTAGTTTAAACTCCAATGGTGTCCATTAGAAATGTATACTATCAAACAAATACGTTTACTTTTGATGCAATTACTGTGGTACATGGATCTGACAGTCCGGAATTCCCAAATGTTCTCAGGGCGCCACCTAGCGAAATCTTTCTGAACTTTTTAATAATCAGACTTGCCGAACGCTGAGCTCTCTTGAAAATTCTCGAAACTAACTCTCGGTGATTCTGGAGTTTTCTAACAACTCATTTATATAGAACCTGCGTCACGAACATGACTCAAGCTGTCTATTAACTTGACCACTCAGGACTACTCAGTCTACACTCGGTGTTATCCTGTTTGTATATTTTGTCTCAATCTCAGCGTTTATCACGCTCTATTGGGACTTTAGGTATTCAGAAAAAATATCTTAAATTGGAATTATTGCTCAAACATGTTATGGTCAAGTTACGCTGAGAAAATGGAAATAAACTTCAAGAGTTTACATTTTTACAGATGTAAAACTATCTTCTTAACATATACGAGTATATTATTTTTAAACTGCTTTATTTAATTTGTTTTCACTAAAAACAGATTTCAAATTTTGCTTCAGTTAAAACTTTTAACTTTAAGTAGCCGTATTCCCCCCCCCCCCCTCCTTTTTTTATTATTATTATTATTATTGTTATTGTAGTTATTACTTTTTAGTTAAAGAACTCAAGAGGTTCTAGATTTGTGAGATTCAAGAGATTGGAGAATCATTTAGCTATTTTATAGAAAGTAGGATTGGTCCAAACTCTAAACATGACTTTAGGTATCCATTATGTACAACAGCGTCGAGTCGACGAGGCATAGAAAAAGGCGCTGCCAGAGATGTTAGAATGATGAACATGCACCTGTAGCAGATAGGATAGAATAATGAACATGCACCTGAGGCAGATAGGATAGAATAATGAACATGCACCTGAGGCAGAGAAGATAGAATAATGAACATGCACCTGAGGCAGATAGGATAGAATAATGAACATGCACCTGAGGCAGAGAGGATAGAATAATGAACATGCGCTTGTAACAGATAGGACAGAATAATGAACATGCACCTGAGGCAGAGAAGATAGAATAATGGACATGCACCTGTGGCAGAGAAGATAGAATAATGGACATGCGCTTGTTGCAGAAAGGACAGAATAATGAAGTTGCACCTGTGGCAGAAAGAATAGAATAATGAACATGCACCTGTGGCAGAGAAGATAGAATAATGGACATGCACCTGTGGCAGAGAAGATAGAATAATGAACAACCACCTGTGGCAGAGAAGATAGAATAATGAACATGCAACTGTGGCAGACACTTTTACACAAAAATGTGCTTTCACATTCATCTCCATACAAGCATGAGAGTTACTGCTACAGAAGACTGTGGTTATCATCATCGCTTGCGGCAGACGGCCATTAGTGTAAGGACGACTGAGTCAATATATACTATTTAGTCCCAGGCTAACATTTCCAAAGGACTTCGTATTAAACTATTTCTGACAGAGAGTGGAGGAAGAGTAAGGAGGGAACTCACTGAAAGTCTAGGGTGCTCGTCTCACGCTCAAGCGCGGCCTCCTTGAATGAACGTGGCTTGCGCGATTGTAAATGACCAATGTGTTCGACTTACGCACGATCGAGTGTCTGGTCTTTTAGTGGTCAAACTATGAACCGTGGGTCAAATGTTCAGGTTTAGTACGTAATAGAACATTTTGCAGCTGAAAATCTAGAGATTAGGTGATATGTTCTGGCTTCCTTTTAAACACAGCACTTGTGTAAACCTATCATCCAACACTTTGAAATTGGCAAAGTTGTCCCTTTAATAGCACTTGTGTTGTTGTTGTTGTTGACGGATTGCCACGAGTTGATGCGGGCAGATGGCTTTTTGACTCATTGATGTGGCGAGCCGTAATGGCTTTCTTAACATTCCCGGCTCTTACTGGAGAAGTTGGAGTTCGTCTATCCCAGGCTACGCTGGGAAACAAATAGTCCAGCCCAGAGGTACTGCAATACTGGGTCCTCTATATCAGTAACAGCCACCACTACAGGGAACACGACGATCCTAGTTTCTGTTAGCCAGTCTGTTTTGACGCAGACTGTTACCAGGGGAGACCACGATGAGGTAGAACTGGGGGCCTCGGTAGCCTAGTTGGGAAAACCACCCGACTGGACTACCGACGTTCGGACAACCCGTGTTCAATTCCCGCTGGGAGCAGTGTGAATTGTACTCGTGGTTGGAATTTAAAAAAATACCCCCACGGTCGACCCAGCCGTTGGAAGAAATTGGTACCAGGGTATATTATCCTGGGAAGGTGAGGAATGTCGCTTCGCATCTGAGTTTCGATGCTTGAGGCTACACTATACAGAAATATCCGAACATTTCTGGATAGGCGGCCGAGCACATATGGGTATATACTCGCGTGCTAAGACGCCGGTTCAAGTCTCGTACTTTACCTTTACCTTTACCTTTATGCAAGCCTCATAAACAATGAGCTGTGAAAGAAGACATACAAGCCTCATAAACAATGAGCCTATGAAAGAAGACATGCAAGCTACGTATCTTGGAGTTAGATTTGATAATAGACTATCTTGGAAACAACAGATAAATAAGGCAACCCAAAAAGCAAGGAGAAAATTGGCTATTCTAAGAAAGTTGTGTGGAACCACGTGGGGTGCACGTGGGAAAATACTCAGTAAAGTTTACCAGCAGAGTATACGCCCACATTTAGAATATGGATCATCTGCATGGTTCTAAGCATCAAACACCACACTGCAAGAACTGGATAAAGTACAAAACCAGGCACTTTGGGTCATCACAGGAGCAATGAAATCAACACCAATATTGGAGATGGAGAAATTGTGAAGGATACCAGCATTGAGAGAACGGAGGGGCACAAAGGTGCTGATACAGGCAGAAAAATTCGCATGCATGCCGAGACATCCAATGAAGGACCGATTCCAAAATCTTGCATTGGAACGACATAAGAGAAGCAGTTTTATCCACCAAGCCAAGCGTATTTGTAGACAAACACCAGACATGCCAAGAGTTCTTAGCCCCGTACTGCCCATACCAGAACAGACTCCCTGGACAGAGGAATCAGGATTATCAATACAAATACGGACAGAAGTGAAAGGAATAGTTGACAAAGAGGAACATAATAGTCTACAGCGAAAAACAATAACTCTCAGTTTCCTGGATGAAGAATACCCACAAGACCTATGGATTCGTGTGTACACAGATGGATCAGCACAGAATGCAGTAAAGAATGGGGGAGCAGGTGCATATATAGAGTACCCAAATTATACTAGGGATATGAATACAATAGCAACAGGGAAATATTGTCACAATTATGATGCAGAAATTCAAGCAATAAAGTTGGCAATAGAAAAACTGCTGAACAGTAATCTTAGCCCACAACCTGTAGTATTTTGACAGATGCAAGATTAGTACTCCAGGCAATACAATCTAGAAAATTACCACATCTGCAGACCTTATTGACTGAACTCTGCAAGAACCATAGGGTTGCCCTGCAGTGGATCCCATCTCACTGTGGAATACCAGGAAATGAGAAAGCAGATCAGTTGGCAAAGGAAGGTTCAACAGGCACACAACTAGATACACCAGTTACATACCATCATAAGAAACAGATAATCAAATCAATCAGAGAACTACAAGCCCCAAATCAGGATGCCTTTCATAATATGAATAGATATGAACAAGTTATCATTATACGCCTCAGAACAGGACACAATCGACTTCATAGTCACATGTATACAAAATTCAAGATCGACACCTCAACTACATGTACATGTGGATAGGCGTCCCATACTGCTGAACACATACTCAATAGCTGCACTGAATATAGTAGACTGAGGAAAATCCATTGGCCCATAGATACAACACTACAGACAAAACTATATAGGCCACTACAAGATTACAAAAGACAAAATTTATACAGGAAACGACATTGCAGATATAGACAATACTTGAGGCGAACGAAAGATAGATAGATTGATATATTTTTATTATTATTTTTTTTTTAATTAATTTTTTGTTTATTTAATTTTTTTCTTACCTTTTCCTCCACTTAGAGAGCAACTATTTCTTTTAGTTTAAAACCAGATTCTCCAGAAAAAGTAGCAAATTTAAAATAGGGTCAAACCCGGTCTCCACCGAGAACCCCTGTGCACCGAGATGTTCTGGGAGACTATGCTCGACCCTGGCGAGAGAATCTTGTAGATGATGACCATCCACTCTTGTAGCAAGAGGGTCATCCGGACATCAGGAAGGGCAGCGGAAGGTGACGTTCACACGGTCTTTGGGCTCCTTCTGCCCTTCGACTCGTGTTTAGCCAGCGCCGGCAACCGGCAGTCTCCCCTCAACTGCCACATCACAACCGGCAGTCTCCCCTCAACTGCCACATCACAATCGCCGGAAAGGTGACCAGATAAGCATTAATCCACCATTGGCGAACCAGCCTTCAATGTTATTTTGGCCGCTGTACAGGTTGCAGATATCAATGACAGATTTTGCAGGAGATCATTAGCTCAAAATTCTATGTTGAAGGCCTGAAATGGTTGCTAGGCCTGCTCCCTGTAGAGTACCTTCCATGATTCATGCGGCCTGCCACCGGAGAAACAACTATTCTAATGTACTAGCAGTTCGGACTATCAAGAAAGCAACACAGTCCTAGTGACGTCATTTGTGACGCACTATAAAAACCTGGACCCGCCTTATTTCTGTTTTATGTCGGGAAAATATGCAGTTCCCGAAATCGTTGAACTCTAGCAATCTGGGACACAGATGGGTTGATTACTAGGCACGTACGGAGGTCGTAGGCTTTCACGGTTCATGTTGGAGGTACAACTGTGAAGGATGATGTGATGCTTTCATGGCACATATTGGAGGCAGAACTATGCTCCACATTGGAGTTGAAAGCAAAAAGAAGACTATAATTTCTCGCAATTTCACAAAAAATATGCACATCATAGTGATGAACATAGAGTGCCGTCTCCTCATCGAAGGCTGGCTGTTATGGTGCGCCATACCGCTCTTTCTCTTGCTTTGATGGTGCAGATTGTCATAGACTGACTTGTCCATCTTTTGATGTTACTCGTCCATGCTAGTCTTGGTCAGCCTCTGTCACTTGCTTTGATGGTGCAGATTGTCATAGATTGACTTGTCCATCTTTTGATGTTACTCGTTCATGTTAGTCTTGGTCTGCCTCTGTCTCTTGCTTTTATCTATCTATTGACCTTTCGAGCCGTAACCGGCCCATAGGGCGTAGACCAAGGTACACCTTCTCCTATATGAATTTTTGTTCTAGCAGTTTTCTTTTAAAGATATTTTATCAAATCTCGCCATCTGTCTCTGTTCTGTGCAAGCAGTTCTATCTCATTGAGGGAGCCGATTCCTGCTGCTCTTGCCTCTCTCATCAATGTTCTTCTCAGTGTCTCCCTGGGTCTTCCTCTTTTTCTTTTACCTGTTGTTTCCCATATGAGGGCTTGCTTTGCTATTCGATTATTATCTCTTCTCATCACATGTCCAACGTATGACCATCGTCTTTTCTTTATTACTGAAGATATTCGTGGTTGATTGGCGATTTCTCTAATTTCCTCGTTTGTTTTGAATTCGTTCCATTCTATACCAAGTATTTTCCTTAGACATTTATTTTCGAATGCGTTCAACTTTGTTTCTATATCTCTTGTTGTTTTCCAGCTTTCACACGCATACGTATGGGTTGATAGTACATTTGATTTGAATAGCCTAAGTTTTGTGTTTGTGCAAATGAGTTTTGATTTCCACAACTTTTCAAGGCTTCTGAAAGACATTGCTGCTTTAGCCAGTCTGATTCTAATTTCTTTGCTCGTATCCCCTTCTCGATCAATGTGACTTCCAAGATAGATAAAGTGATCGATCTCTTCTACTGGTTTGTTTTCCATGTATATTTTGTCACTTGTTGGAATTAAACTTTTCATGACTTTAGTCTTTTCATGATTGACCTCAAGCCCAATTTTGCTGGCTATTGATGATAGTTCATTTGTGTTTTCCTGCATCGTTTTTATCTGACTGCTGATGAGAACTATGTCATCAGCAAAGTCGAGGTCCTCCAAATGGTCTCCTTGTATCCATTCGATGCCTTTATTACCAGTGCAGCATTTCTTCATTATGAAGTCCATAACAATTCCAAACAACAAGGGCGATAAAATACATCCTTGTTTAACCCCAGTTTCTATTGGGAAACATTCGCTCAGTCCTTCCTCTGTTCGAACTGCACATGTGTAACCATCATACATGTCTTTGATAATATTTATGATTTTTGATGGTAAGCCATATTGCTTCAGAATTTTCCACAAAGAATCTCTATGAATACTATCAAATGCTTTTTTGAAGTCGATGAAGTTAAGTACAAAAGGTTTTTGCTTTTCAATGTGTTCCTCCAATATAAGTCGTAGAGTGAAAATGTGGTCAAGACAGCTTCTCCCTTTTCTAAACCCAGCCTGTTCTTCACGCATTACTGTATCTATTGAATCCTTTATTCTATTTAGGATGATTTTACAGAATAACTTTGAGGCAACTGACAAAAGTGTCACGCCTCTCCAGTTGTTACAATCTCTAAGATCTTCTTGCTTTTATAGTGCAGATTATTATAGGCTTATTTGTCCATCTTTTGATGTTATTCGCCCATGTTAGTCTTGATCTGCCTCTGTCTCTTTTACCTTGTATTTTACCTTGTATTTTCCCTTCCAAGATTACCTTTAGTAGGCTGTTGTGTCTTTTAACATGCCCCCAAAAATCTCAAGGATGGTTTCACATGTGTGTCCCGCAACATTATTTATGCCAACGACGAAACATGACTTATTTTGGCGTGTCCGTGAGACGTTTAGCGGAAAGATTTAGTGAATATCTTCAGGATGTTCAACAGAGAAGAGATCTCCTTCAACTTTGAGATTCACTTGTATATCCCATTTCACAGCGATTTTACTAACACCCTGAATATATGTAGGTATTATGGCCAGCGACCCGTGCAGGACCCCTCAGTTAACTAACTTTCTGACCAAACTGACCCAAAACCTGCTGACAGCGACCAGGTATCTGTTGTGGATGGAACAGTTAGTTCAATCATCGCTGAGAAATATGTCTCACTTGAGGACCAAATATCTGCTCTCCCAGTTTCTCGTAAACACAAGACATTACACGTGTCACTGCGAGATCTTGACAGATTGGCCTTACAATCTAGGACCTGAAGATGTCATAGTTGCTGCCTTGACTTCTTTTAGGCACAGATTTCACTTCACACGAGTCTCAGGCTTTTCTGGCGAGAAAGAAGTCGCGACAAAGAGAGATAGAGAGATGATGGCATTTATGCGGGAATATAAAACGTTAGAGAAACAGAAAAAGAAAGCGGAAAGAAACAAAGAGATAGAGCGAGAGAAACAAAAGCGATGTGGGAGAAGAAGACAGACAAATCGAGTGAAAGAGAGAGATAAAGTGATGTAGCTAGAGAGAGAAGATATAAAAAATAAAAACATATAAAAACTGAGAGAGAGTGAGAGAGAGATAGAAGGGGACTGGGTGGTTACGTCGTAAGGCGTCGGGGTCCGGACAAAACAGTCCTGTGTTCGAAGCGCGCCGCAGACGGTGGACATTCTTCACTTCAAGTACGTGGTTTTTTCGTGGTTTTATCCTCCCTGATCTCTCGGCAGAGAGATCCGATGTCTAGCCCTTTCTGGGCAGTGAGATCCGATGTCTAGCCCTTTCTGGGCAGTGAGATCCGATGTCTAACCCTCTCTGGCTATTGAGATATGATATCTAGAAAGGTGACCAGCCGTCCCGATTTTTCCGGGACCGTCCCGATTTTTTTTTTACTGTTTTTTCAACCTCTGTGTCATATTTGTTCATCATCATCATCGGGTGCCATCTCAGCAACGAAGATTGGCTACCATGAACGCCATTCTGCTCTGTCTCTTGCTTTGATGGTGCTGATTGTCATAGGATAATTTGTGCATCTTTTGATGTTACTCGTCCATGTTAGTCTTGGTCTGCCTCTGCCTCTTTTACCTTGTATTTTCCTCTCCAAGATTACTTTTAGTAGGCTGTTGTGTCTTTTAACATGCCCCAAAAATCGCATTCGTCTTGTTTAAATTGTATTTAGTAGTTCTCTTTTCATTTTTAGTTGTTTTAAGACTTCCTCGTTTGTTTTCTTTTCCTTCCATCCAATTCTACCTATATCCACATTTCAAAGGCTTCAATTCTCTGTTCTGTTTTCTTGTCTACTGTCCATGTTTCAGCACCATATAAAAATATTGAGAAAATGTATCATTTTGCTATTCTTAGTTTTAGCCCTGGTGTTATTTGTTTTAATGTTAGTATATTTTTCGTGACCTTAAAGTTATTTCTTTCCATTCCTATTCTTTTGTTTATTTCAGTTGTACAGTTTCCATCACTGGTTATAGTATGTCCAAGGTAGTTGTAGTTCTGAACTGTTTCCAGGTCTGTTCCTTCAATTTTGATATCCACTTGTGAGTTTTGAGTATTTTCTTTGTTTATGATCATAGATTTAGTCTTTTTGATATTCATATCTAGTTCATATTTTTTGCTTGTCATGTTATTACATTAAGTAATTGTTGTAGATCTGTAGGATTTTCTGCTAGTAGTACAGTATCATCAGCATATCTTAGGTTATTGATTATCTTTCCATTAATGTTTAGGCATGGCATCTCTGTGATGTTTTTAAAGATTTGCTCAGTGTATAGATTGAACAAGCTTGGTGATAGGATGCATCGTTGTCTTACTCCTTTTTTATATCAATGGGTGTAGAGTTCTCTTTATTATATTTTATTATTGCTGTTTGCTCCCAGTACAAATTACGTATTAGTCGTATGTCTGTGTCGTCTAGATTTATATCCTTTAGGCAGTCTATACGTTGATTATGGTGTATTCTATTGAAAGCTTTGGTGTAGTCTATGAAGCAGGCATATATTGGTTTGTTTACTTCTGTATACTTTTCGATTACTGTTCTCATGCAGAATATGGTATCTTTTGTCCCACTATTTTTACTAAATCCAAATTGCTGCTCATCTAATTCAGTATTGACTTTATTCTGAATCCTTCCTTGTATAACTTTTAGCAAGATTTTTGTAACATGGCTCATTAGGCTTATTGTTCTAAAATCACTGCATTCAATTGCACCATTCCTTTTAGACAATGCAATGAAAGTTAACAAAGTAAGAAAGTAACATCAAAATATGGACAAATCAGCCTATGACAACCTGCACCATCAAAGCAAGAGACAGAGCAGAATGGTGCCCCATGGTAGCCAACCTTCGTTGCGGAGAAGGCACTCGATGATGATGATGATGATAATGAATGAAAGTTGATGTTTTTAGTTCATTTGGTATGAATCATGTGTGGCATATGTCGTTGCATATATATGTAATCACTTCAATGCCAAAATCTTTTAGTGCCTGTATCATCTCTACCTGTATGCTGACAGGTCCTGCTATTTTTCCCTTTTTCGTTGTTTTTATAGCTTTTTCCACCTCAGATGTTAAGATTTTATAGCCTGATGTACATTTTATAACTGGTTTCTTGTCCCTTTGATCATGAAATAGTTCTGTTATATATTCCTGCCATCTATCTATTACATCTTTATTGTCTGTTAGCATTTTTCCTTTTTTGTCTGCAATGCATCCACCTTCTGTGGCTTTTTTATTTTTATTAGTCATTCTCTTTATTTCTGTGTGCATTCCTCTTAAGTCTTGTTTGCTTTCCATAGTTTCGACTTCTAGACATCTTTGGTTGAGCCAGTCTTCTTTTGCCTTTTTGCACATTTTGCGTATTTCATTATCTATTTTATTGTATTGGACAGTGTTCTTCGCTTGTCTCCTGTCTTCCATTTTTTCTAAGATGGTGTTAGTTATCTATTTTTGTTTTTTGTTATTTTCATTTTTTAGATAAGGTGTCGCTGGTTTGTTGTATGCTTTTCTTTATGCACTGCCCTTTGGTTGTGACTTTTTCATCAGGATTTTCTCTTCTTTATTACTCAATTCTTTCTTCTAGCAGCTTCTGATATGTGTTCTTTACTTGTGTTGTAAAAGTATCTTTAACATCTTTTTGACTTAAAGCTGTTATATCTAGTTGTGTTGTGGATGAATTAGTCTTTTGTTTGTTTCTCTTTAGTTTGATTTTCATTTTAATCATTACAGGATTGTGGTCTGAATTAATATCTGCTCCTGGATAGGTTTTGACTTTCTTGACGCTGTTCCGGAACCTATGTTTTATCATTATGTAGTCTATTTGATTACTCTTATTATCTCCAGGGCTTTTCCATGTGTATAGTTTCCTTTTCTCTTGCTCAAAGTAAGTGTTACATATTATCAGCCCGTTTTCTTCACAGAATTGTATTAATTTTTCTCATCTGTTATTTCTTTTTCCTAAACCATGATTTCCTATAATGGTCTTATATCTACCTTTTCCTACTTTAGCGTTCATGTTACTCATTACAATCAAGATGTCCGAAGATTTCACTTGCTTCATAACTTTATTTAGATCTTCATAGTATGCCTCTATTTGTTCATATGCGTTGTCTTGATTAGGTGCGTATGTTTGTATTATTGCTATGTCGAATGGTGTTGCTTTTCATCTTGAGTAGTATAATCCTATCATTGTATGTACAGTGGGTACTTATATATTTTTGTAGCTCCTTTTTTATTAGTGTTCCTACCCCATTTGATGTTTTGTTGTATTTCCTGAGTATATAAATATATATTTTTCGTCCTCTATGTACCCACATTCTTTCCATCTTGTCTCTGAAATGCCTAACATATATATACAAATATTCGTTCTGCTTCTTGGAAAAGATTTTCACATTTTCACATTTTCCTTCTTGGTATAGAGTCCTAACATTCCAAGTACTTAATTTAAGATCTTTCCTCCAACATAAGTTCGAATTCCTTCCATGGCTTTCTCTGGAAAAGTACGTGACGAGGCTACAATATCGTTCACTGTGGTCAGCCACTTTCGTCTTTCGTGTCCTGAACATGCCACTTCTGTAACAGTAAGGGGTTAAGGCAAAGAAATGCAAATGAATGTATAAAAATGCGAAGCTGCAGTAAAGCTAAATGTGAGGGAAAATTGAAAAAAAAAATAGAAAAAATGGTATGGTAAAAGCTTTACGTGATTGGTAGATGACACAGATTTGAACGACGTTTCGGCTCAATAGGCCTTCAGCAGGAACAAACAAACAACACACACACACAGATATGTAAGTAAATAAAACTAATCCTACATAGCTAACTAGTAACGAAACAACCAAGACAAAATAATCGAAATCGGTTAAAGAAAAGAAAAATGACTTCCCTCTGTCGTGGACCGTGGACAGAATGGAAAAGGAATGGTCACCCGGGTGTAGCTGTAAGTATAGCCTCTGGTCAGGTGAAGGGTTCTAAAAATACACGAGTGGGGGGAACGCTGTCTGGGTTACCTCGACCGCAAAGACACTGACAATGTCTGAAAGTATCTAAGGGCCCATAAATACATGTATACACACACACAAATGCGTGTATACATATATACACGTACAAACAGACATGCCAATAATTATACATATCAACATACACATACATATATATATATATATATATATATATATATATACACATACATATATATGTATATAAACAAGCACACACATACATGCATATATATCTATACCAATACCTAAACATATGAACACATACATGTATGTGCACATCCATACGGGGACAATCATATATGTGTAGAAATGTGCGCATAACGCGCACATAACCAGAGGAGTTCACACCGGGGTCAGTGTGCAAACACAAAGGAGAAAGAAAAGAACAGTAGAATAACACATATTCAAAAGGTGGAAAGAGTGAGATGTCAGAGGGTGGGGTACAATAAAAACATATGAGGGGTAAGTAGCACAGAAAAAAGAGGTATAGGAGAGCACCGAAGTGTCTCAATGGGGACTAGTGGAGAAGAACTATTAGTAGCATGGTTTAGTAGATAGACTAAAGAGCCCAAGCATGGGCAGTAGAGAAGGCTATGCAAAAGGGAAGGAGTAACCGAAAGGAAACTATGTGTACGAGTGTGAAACGTTCATGCCTCGTGGGGTCAGCGAACCATACTGGACTATAAGGCGAATCTCAAAAGCAAATCTGCTGCGATCGCCAGAGTGACAAAAGACAATTCCAGTGATACGAACGTCGTCTTCGCCCTTGCGGTCTGGGGAGTTGAAATGGGAAGACACTGGAGTGTCAGTATTCTGTTGAACATCGCGTAGATGTTCACAAAATTCTTTCTTCGAGACACAAAATCTTTCCGGAGACGATTAGCGGAAAGATGTTGTGAATATTTACGCGATGTTCAACAGAATACTGGCACTCCAGTGTCTTCCCATTTCAACTCCCCAGACCACAAGGGCAAAGACGACGTCCTTATCACTGGTATTGGCCTTTGTCACTCTTGCAATCGCAGCCGATTTGCTTTTGAGAATCGCCTTATAGTCCAGTATGGTTCGCTGACCCCACGAGGCATGAATGTTTCACACTCGTACACATAGTTTCCTTTCAGTTACTCCTTCCCTTTTGCATAGCCTTCTCTACTGCCCATGTTTGGGCTCTTTAGTCTATCTACTAAACCTTGTTATTAATAGTTCTTCTCCACTAGTCCCCATTGAGACACTTCGGTGCTCTCCTATACCCCTTTTGTCTGTGCTACTTACCCCTCATATGTTTTTACTGTACCCCACTCTCTGACATCTCACTCTTTCCACCTTTTGAATATGTGTTATTCTACTGTTCTTTTCTTTCTCCTTTGTGTTTGCACACTGACCCCGGTGTGAACTCCTCTGGTTATGTGTACGTTATGCGCACATTTCTACACATATATGAATGTCCCCGTATGGATGTGCACATACATGTATGTGTTCATATGTATGGGTATTGGTATAGATATATAAGCATGTATGTGTGTGCTTGTTTGTATGCATATATATGTATGTGTATGTATATATATGTGTGTATGTTGATATGTATAAGTATGTGCATGTCTGTTTGTACGTGTATATATGTATACACGCATCTGTGTGTGTGTATACATGTATTTATGGGCCCTTGGATACTTTCAGACATTGTCAGTGTCTTTGCGGTCGAGGTAACCCAGACAGCGTTCCCCCACTCGTATATTTTTAGAACCCTTCACCTGACCAGAGGCTATATTTACAGCTACACCCGGGTGACCATTCCTTTCCCATTCTGGCCACGGTCCACGTCACAGGGAAGTCATTTTTCTTTTCATTAACCAATTTCGATTATTTTGTCTTGGTTGTTTCGTCACTAGTTAGCTATGTAGGATTAGTTTTATTTACTTAAATATCTGTGTGTGCGTGTTGTTTGTTTGTTCTGCTGAAGGCCTATTGAGCCGAAACGTCGTTCAAATCTGTGTCGTCTACCAATCACGTAAAGCTTTTACCATACCATTTGTCTATTTTTTTTTCAATTTTCTCCCACTTGTGTAACACACACTTTGCTGCTTTCGCTTTCTGGGCCGTTGATCATTGCTGACTCTTCCGCCCCATCCACCGTCACAGACTTTGTACAATTCGGAAAGGACATTTCCGTCTACCTGGTGCGACAGTTAAAAACAATGACCTATCACCGATAGGTCTATTACGAATGAAAAGAAGATAAATACCCACTTAACAACAAGAATTTCCACCGTCCACCAGCTTGTCAGACGTTAAACAACCACAACAGGCATGAGCAGAACATTAAATCCAAGAAGCACACACCGCGTATAACCGGCGTATTTCGAAACAACACACGCTGTAACTGAAAACACTGTCCACATGCGGACGCCATCTTGAATAAAATTCAAGATTTGTCACTGTCCCGTATTGTCCCGATTCTGGCCGATTTTTTAGCTTTTTGTCCCGGATTTGCTAAAGTACCTTAGGGACACACGTGTTTACCAATTTTGCCAATATGGTAAACGTCTCTTCGACTTAAAAATATAATTATTCCGTTGTTTTGTAGAAAATGTTAAACTGGCTGTTAATTTGGTGAAACAGTAACAATAAAATGCACTCCAAGATTCTGGATAAGTTTGAAACATGGCTTATTTTTGTTCACAATCAAGCATCCTCTTTCCATGAAACAGTGTAAAATGTAAAGGTACAGGTGGTCACTGTTTGTGAATTAATTGACAACATCAATGGGTTGAGAACTATCTTGGAGCCCAAACTGGAAGATGGTTTCTTGCCGTCAAGAGTTAAACTAATTCTTGAGAAGTTGAAAATGAAAGGAATTCCACAGGATGATGTGAACAAGTTTAAAGCCGGTGTTTCTTCTTTCTATGAAACAGCTTTAAATTATTTGAAAATGGGCTGCAAAAAATGTTCAAAACCTCGAGGCCTCAGCTGGGTAATGGAGAACAGAACACCAACTTGGGAAGATATTAAGAAATCTTCATCATTAGTGAGTCAAACAGTACCTTCAGTCGACTTTCCAGAAAATGAAATGTATGACGAATATGTTTACATGGAGCAGTTTGTTACTTCTCAGAAAATTAATGAGTGGAGTATTAATAAAACATTACAAGGGCAGCGTTGGATTGAAATGGCTTCCCACTTCAAAAACAGGCATGTGCCAATTTCACATATTCTGAAGTTGGCAGAGTTTGTGTCTACCGAGAACAAATGCTGCAACGGAAAGATTGTTTTCACTGATGAACAGCTTGTGGACAAATGATAAAACACATCTAAGTGTGGACACTTTAAAGGCCATGTTGATCACCAAAGTGAACAATGAGCAAACATGTGTTGAATTTTTTAAGATGCTCCAAACAAAGAAAGATTTTTTTTAAAGAATCCACTCATCAGAAAATATAGCAACTGCTTCACCTTCCATTTAAGTGAGTCTCACTAATGTTTTTTTTTATATCTCCTGATAACGTTTTGTAAGCCTATATTGTTAGGTGTTTTAATTAGTTTTAAAATATATGTTTTATTCACTTGAAAAAAGGCGGAATAAATGTCATTTTATTGATGGAAAATTTAAGTCAAATTAATCCGTCCTGGATTAGGGTTTCAAAAACATGGTCACCTTAACTAACTATCAAGTGTAGGAACATATCTTAAAATAAATTATCGAGGCTATGACTATTTAGATGTATAGAGAATTGATACATCTGGTAACAAAATTAGCAGACAAATAAAGAGTTTTCTCGAAGGAAAAGAAACGGGAAATAAAGCCAATAGTGAAGATTGAAATAAAAAGAAAAATATCCAACAAAACAAATAAACCAGATATAAATAAGATTGTGAGAAAGCTATAAAAAAAAGGTAAAATAAACATAAAATTACCAGAGAAATAAAACTAGAAATAACATGAGAAATAAAGACATAATTCGAGAATAACGCAAAAAATATCACGAGACATAAAACATGAAAAACACAAGAAATAAAACAAGACACAACGAGAATAATACGACATATGAAACTAAACATTAAAAGACAATAAACCAAGAAATAAAACGAGAGATAAAGCGAGATGCAAAACGAGAAACAGAACGAGAAATAAATGGATAAATGTTGAACAAGGTTATGAGAGGCCTATAAAGAGGCATGATATAATGTTGAAAGTTACACTACAGAGAAGTGTGTGGATTAATTGGAAGGCTAGCAAGAAGACAGTAATGACATGAATGCTACATAAAACAACAAGCAGCAAGAACAACCTGTCAGAGTGCACCAAACATGTAGGTAAATGTGCAGACATATTACGGTCAATGTTCGACATACACACATCATCCATTATAATCAGTTTATGATTTTACAGATGTTTGAGTGTTTTTGTCTCTGTGAGTGTATATGTGCCATCTTCATAGCCGTTATTGGCTCTGGAAGAATATATGCTTAACTCTGAAGTTCTTTGCCAAAAATATAGTTTATAATCAACTTCTCAATCTTGTCGTTTATTGTCCTTGGCTGGTAATGGTGACCATTGGTCTCATCCTGTTGCTAGAATATTCTGTGTGCAGATACGACAGTTGCGCCGATGAATAAACTAGGGCAGTGTGGACTTGTAATAGTTGCTAATGGTAGGGGATCTATTTCTTCGAATCATTTTAACATGTCATTTAGTCGACAGAAACAACGACATTGTACTGGCCAGTAATGACATAATTTCACATTTTTTTTTCTTATTAGTGGTTTTTCGTTTGATCTGAAATCTTGGCTGAAGTGTCATGGCTTGCAATTATGCTATAGCTTTTTGCGCTGTTCCACCTGGCACATCCAACCTTCACCCGACAATTGGCAGATATAAAGTAGTCCAATCATAGTAGGCCTTCGATCTGGATGAGCAGCCCTTTTCCTGGACCACCATGTGAATGTGAACTATGATCTTGATCAACTACAGCTCACTCGTCCTGATGACCGCATTCAAATATAAGTCAACATCCTGCCTTCAACTCAACAATCGCATCTAGGTCTGCTAGCTAATTGCACATCTTATTTGTTACTTCGTGGTTGTGCCATTTTTAAAATCAACTGTAAATGTGCTATATAAAGTTTGAGTTTTCATCAATAACCGCGCTTTCAAATAACAAAACACGACAACAATTAAAGTCCACACTTTCTGTTTACACGTCACGTGTTTCTGGACTTCTGCATGCTTAAGGCAATTCGTAAAACATTTCTTTGAAGGCAAAATGATCGTCGTGAAGAACTTACGGCACAGTACCAGCTAGGCAGTAAAATTAAAATTACTGAGGACATGTATCTTCACGATAACACCATATGGTTGTGAATCATGGATAATCTCGCAAACAGCACGGAAGGAAGTCGATACATTCGAAGCAGAAAAATCCTTATGATACCTTGGATAAAAAGAGCAATGAAGATATATTTAAAGATTTAAACATAAAAAAGAACCGGCTTATAAACCCATTATACAAAGGAAAGTAAAATAATATGGCCACGTCAAATGACAAACCGAGCTGGAAAGAACAATAATGGAAGGCACGGTTCCTGGGCGACGCATAAGGGCTGACCAAGAAGAAGATGGTTTCAAGACATTATGGAGACCTTGAACATGACAACAGAAGAAATGGGAGATCTGGCGAGAGACAGGGATTTTTTTACCCAAGCTGTGATGATTGCAACGTTCTGCAAAGGACATCCGACCTGATGATAATGTCATGATCGTGCACACACATACGCACACACATGCACACATACACATACACGTGCGAACATACGGACGCACTCAGATATTTATATTTATATATATATATATATATATATATATATATATATATATATATATATATATAATAAAAGAGTTCTTAAATGTTACGTAGAGCCAGTCTTAACATATGGATGCGAATCATGGACAATAGGACAACAGACAAGAAAATCATTGGAGTCTGTAGAAATGTGGTTTTACAGAAGAATATTGAGAGTACCATGGACAGCTAAGAAGAGTAATGAAGATGTTCTGAGAGAGGTCAAAGCAAAAAGAGAGCTAATTTCCAATATTAGGAAGAAACAATCATCATTTTTTGGCCATGTAATGAGAAGAGAATACTGGAATATATTGTAACAACTGGAAAAATTGAGGGTCGAAGAGATAGAGGGAAGGAAAGAGAAAAAAATAACAGGCAGCTTAAGAGAATGGCTTGGCAGAAGGTCAACAACAGAAATGATAAATAGCTGCCGAGATCGAAAGTTGTGGAGAGACATGATCACCTACGCTAGCAGGCCCGGTACTTGATGATTATATATATATATATATATATATATATATATATATATATATATATACATGTTTATATATATTATCATGGAGAGCATGTATAAGAATGGTATAACATCATTTGAGACTGTGCTACGACAAAACTTAGAAGAGAAAAGACTCATGAAAAAAGATGGAAAACCTTGTGGATCAGTGGGCCTGGCTTGTTCAATCTGTGGCCGTGTGTGTTTGTCAATCGTTGGTAGAATTAGCCACGAGAGAAGCTGTTCGACAAAAACAAAACCTCAAAATAATACACAATAACCTCCACTAGACCGTCTGACACGACGAAAAGGGCCATATATATATATATATATATATATATATATATATATATATATCTCGAGAGAGAGAGAGAGAGAGAGAGAGAGAGAGATACTTATTACAAATGATTCATCCAGTTTTAATGTCCTATAACTTCCAACATCTGGATTGCACTCGTTCGTACTAATCAGCAAGAAGACGGAACATCTCAAATGCTAACAATGCAGTCTGTCTTGTGTCAGATCACGTAGCAGCACAAACTCCATTTGCAAAATGGTGACTAAGCAACAGAGAAAGTTGTAAGTTTTCAGTACGAGATATACGTTGTTAACGTGCGGCGCCCGTCCCGATTCAGTTACTGATGTTGTTTACCTTCCATAATTCAAGGCAACAACGGATGGGTTCCATCATTGCATTACCGCTGATGACTATCAATTAGGAAATGCTAGAATGTTAAAGGGACAGATATGACTACCGTACAAATGTATGTTGTGTGAAACGAGTTATTGAGTTATTAGCGGGTCATCGTCATTGCACTCCGAACATGTCCATAGGTGCTCAGATCCTCTCCACAGCAAGTCTAGCAGTGAGAAACCAGAAGCATACAATGAATATTTTTAGTGTACAACAAAAACTTGGACAACTTCTATTTCCATTAATGTAAATTCATTATTTTTATGTGTGTTTTACGTGCAATACAGCTCTTCAAAATTCGATGAATGATCTGTAATATAGTATGTGTGTTTTACGTGCAATACAGCTCTTCAAAATTCGATGAATGATCTGTAATATAGTATGTGTATTTTACGTGCAATACAGCTCTTCAAAATTCGATGAATGATCTGTAATATAGTATGTGTGTTTGCGTGTGTATGTTTTACGTTTACTGTGCCAGTGAAAAACCTGGAATATAACGAAACATTGATTGATAAATCTGATACTACAAGTACCGCGAATCGATCGTTCTGGAAAATCACTTTAAATTATCAGTAAATGCCTCAATTTCCATTATCCTACAGGATATCGTTGCCGCTGTTAAGACACCTATTATTCCTGCTAAATCTAGTAGAGAAGTCGCATCATGATTTATCGCTCCTTCACTCTCCTCTTTTATTTTATCTCTCCTCTTGTCTCTTTTCTAACTCTCTTATCTGTCTCTTCTCTCAGCTCCTGTCTTTTCTATCGCTCTATCCCCACTCCCCAATCTGCAGACACATCAGATTAGCTTTTACAGTGGTCTTGTTCTACCATAATGGTACCAATAAGAAACTGTAATAGTATTTTGATGTAAATTTTGGTTTAAAGAAACACGCAGTACAAGTTGCACGGTAATTGTTTTTGCTTAAAGAAATATACATTAAATGTTACAAGGTAGTTGTTTCTGCTCACAGAAATATACGTTACATGTTACGAGGTAATTAATTGTTTACGCGTGGATGTGTCGGCACATCACGTCTTTACTATAATGCTGTTGTATAGATGCGTGCATGTTTATCTTTAACACGGGAAAACCCATAAATATGTATTTAAAAAAAAAAAAAACTGTATGTGTGCTTTTCCATTTGCACCTTTAATTCAATGCTTGAAAAGAAAAAAAAAGGTAAAGTACCCCCGTCACGCCAAGTGGCGGCGTATATGGAATATGGTGTTAGTGACCATAAATTTTACAGACCTTCGGCACATGATTTTTGGGGTAATATGGTCGGTATTGGGAGCCGCGATAGCTCAGTGGTTAGTGAACTGGACTACCACGGACAAAGGGTAGGGTTCGATCCCATTCGTCGGATTCCGGGTTCACCCAGCCTTAAATGGGTACCGGATTTTTTTCTGGGAAAGTAAAGCAGCACGGGCGTAATACTGACCACATTACCCCAAAAATCATGTGCTGAAGGTCTGTAAAATATAGGGTCACTAACACCATATTTCCCTATACGCCACTTGGCGTGACAGGGGTACTTTACTTCTTTATTTATGGTCGGTATTACGCCCGTGCTGCTTTACTTTCCCAGAAAAAAATCCGGTACCCATTTAAGGCTGGGTGACCCCGGAAGCCTCCGGTTGGGATCGAAACCTACCCCTTGTCCTTTGTAGTCTAGTTCACTAACCATTGAGCTATCACGGCTCCCAATTCAATGCTTAGCTCTGTATAAATGTGTGTGTGAAGTTGTTGATAATGCGATGTGCATATATCATATGTTTGTTGTATGTACAGTTTATGACGTCAACATTTAATCAGAGCGACTCATGAAAGATTGAAATAATTGACAAGAAAAGTGTTTAAATAGCGAGCAGCTGGAGCTGTCAACCTGCAGGTCTCTGTCTGATGGACCATCTATAGAATTGCCCTTAGTGCTATGACGTCGACCCTTCCCATCAACCAATAGCGATATATTACCCAGTAGAATGAATAATAACCAATATCAGGTAATTAGTTCCCGTTTTGTTTCTTTTCAACATTTCATTAAAAACTGTGTTTATGTTACGTTGACAAGAACTGAATTATCCCCCTTCCTTTTTTTCTTTCAGGTAGTCACGTTCTCCTGTTGCCCAGTGCCGTACGTTTTTATCAAGAACCATATTCGGATTAAAAGACGTCCATTGTTCTACGTTTTCAACATGGTATTCCCGTGCATATTAATCACATTGGTAGCTCTACTTGGATTCTACATGCCGTCAGGTAAGGGGAGACAATCCACCGAGAAATGGGGTTAATTGTAATGTCAGTGTCAGCCACAACATCGTACTGACGATGCAAGGACAGATAATTCTGATTACATGCAATTCGTGCATTGCAGGAAGGTCAAACAAAACCAAAGACTAGGGGGGAAAAGTCTGGCACGAATGTCATGGATGGATGCGTTCAACTGCTAGGAGTAAAAGAGTGTGAGGAAATCCGCTATTAATTTAAGCATATAAAATGTAGAATACGAACAAATGAACATAACTATGCTTTTACCGCTCTTAACTTCAATCTAAATACGAGAATTGCTGACAATCCTAAGCGATCCGGCTGTCCTAAGCTGCTTAGCTACTGGAGTTCAATAGGTGCTTGTCTGCTGTCTATTTTTACTCTCACTATTTGCGCTATCAGCTTGGGGGGCTGGGTAGTCTAGACGTACGATGTCGGCTTCAGGACATAAGGACCTCGGTTCCAGCACACCACAACCGGTGGTGATTTTTTTTTTTTTTTTTAATGAACAATTAATCCGTGGTTTCTATATGACGGTACTCTCCCCTGATTTCGTGGGTAGTGAGACCTGATGTCTAACCCTCTCGAATAACGGTAATAAACAGGATGTCCCGTGTGCACTCGCGCACGTTAAAGATCCATTGGCAGTTAAAATCGAAAAGAAAAGGGTCATAAATATGGCCGCTGCTCAAGGAAAGTTGTCAGCAAAAAACTACCCACACCGTGGTTCCCAGGCTATGCCACGGAGTTCGTGCACTTGGGCCAAGATTCTTCTCGATTTTTCTCGTGCTTCTCGAGGAGAATATCGAAGCACCTATGGATTTGTCCGGTGTGCAGTAATGATAATCCTAATAACAAACAAAGAAATAACTGCCAGCTACCAAACAACCAGATCCATTTTCTGTGATAGCTTTACTGTCTTTGACTCCCCGTATTTACATCCGACTTTCCACAAATCAGTCTGGTAGTTTGTCTATCTTTTCATCCCTCCATACATCATTTACTTGCATTCATCCGTCAATCTCTCCAGCCATGAAACCATCGTTTTTGTTTCCCTAAAAAGCTATCTGTCTTTCCACTCTTATATCAGTTCGTTCATCCATCCATCTTTTCATTTATAAATCGCATTCACTATTCTTTAAATCCATCTTGCCTCCGTTCCATGTGTGCATTCATCAGGTTATCCATTCTTTCATTCAATCGTTCCATTATTAGTTTATTTGCATTTTTGTCAACTCATAACATATCCATCCATCCTTCATTTCGTCCATCAATTAATCTTATATTTCATTCACCCATCCGATAATGTATCATTATATCAGACCATTTGTTCATATTTTCAAACAGTAATTTATCGGCTGATGTCTCCTTTCCTCACCTGCCTGTATATCTTTCAATTCATCACTTAACTATTCATCAATTCATTATTCATTCATACATTCATTCATCCATTCATTCATCTATTTATTCATTCATTCATCCATTCATTCATCCATTCATTCATCTACTCATTCATCTATTCATTCATCTATTCATTCATCCATTCATTCATCTATTCATTCATCTATTCATTCATCTATTCATTCATCCATTCATTCATCTATTCATTCATCCATTCATTCAACTATTCGTTCATCCATTCATTCATTCATTTATTCATTAATCCATTAATTCATCTATTCATTCATCCATTCATTCATCTATTCATTCATACATTCATACATTCATTCATCTATTCATTCATCTATTCATTCATCCATTCATTCATATCCATTCATTCATCTGTTCATCCATCCATTCATCTAGTTATTCATCCATTCATTCATCTATTCATTCATCTATCCATTCATTCATCTATTCATTCATCCATCCATCCGTTCATCTATACATTCATCCATTCATTTATCCATCAATTCATCTATCCATTCATCATTCATTCATCTATCCATTCATCCATTCATTCATCTATACATTCATCCATTCATTCATCCATTCATTCATCTAGTTCTTCATCCATTCATTCACCTATTCATTCATCTATTCATTCTTCCATTCATCCATTCATTCATCTAGTTCTTCATCCATTCATTCACCTATTCATTCATCTATTCATTCTTCCATTCATCTATTCATTCATCTATTCATTCATCTATTCATTCTGCCATTCATCTATTCATTCATCTAGTTATTCATCTATCCATTCATCATTCACTCATCAATTCATTCATTCATCTATTCATTCATTTATACATTCATCCATTCATTCATCTAATCATGCATTCATCTATTCATGCATCCATTCATTCATCTATTCGTTCATCTAGTTATTCATCTATCCATTCATCATTCACTCATCCATTCATTCATTTATCTATTCATTCACCCATTCATTCATCTATACATTCATCCATTCATTCATCTAATCATTCATCCATGCATTCATCTATAAATTCATCCATTCATTCATCCATTCATTCATCTAGTTATTCATTCATTCATTCACCTATTCATTCATCTATTCATTATTCCATTCATCTATTTATTCATCTAGTTATTTATCCATTCATTCATTTATTCATTTATTCATACATCTATTCATTCTGCCATTCATCTATTCATTTATCTAGTTATTCATCTATC
The DNA here is from genome assembly GCA_032433765.1 of Megaustenia siamemsis. NCBI lineage: Eukaryota > Metazoa > Mollusca > Gastropoda > Stylommatophora > Ariophantidae > Megaustenia > Megaustenia siamemsis. The sequence goes on along the minus strand of JAVIAB010000051.1, from coordinate 39,303,824 downwards.
CATTCATCATTCACCCATCCATTCATTCATTCATCTATTCATTCATCCATTCATTCATCTATTCGTTCACCCATTCATTCAACTATACATTCATCCATTCATTCATCCATTAATTCATCCGTTCAATCGTCTATTCATTCATCCATTCATTCATCTATTCATTCATCCATCCATTCATCTATAAATTTATCCATTCATTCATCTATTCATTCATCTCTTCATTCATTCATCTATTCATTCATCCATCCATTAATCGAGTTATTCATCCATTCATTCATCTTTTCATTCATCCATCCATCCATCCATTCATCTATTCATTCATTCATCTATATATCTATACATTCATCCATTCATCTATACATCTATACATTCATCCATTCATTTATCCATCCATTCATCTATCTATTCATCATTCATTCATCTATCCATTCATCCATCCATTCATCTTTACAATCATCCATTCATTCATTCATTCATTCATCCATTCATTCATCCATTCATTCATCTAGTTATTCATCCATTCATTCACCTATTCATTCATCTATTCATTCTTCCATTCATCTATTTATTCATCCATCCATTCATCTATACATTGATCTATTCATTCTGCCATTCATCTATTCATTCATCTAGTTATTCATCTATCCATTCATCATTCACTCATCCATTCATTCATTCATCTATTCATTCACCCATTCATTCATCTATACATTCATCCATTCATTCATCTAGTAATTCATTCATTCATTCATTCATTCATTCATTCATTCATTCATTCACCTATTCATTCATCTATTCATTATTCCATTCATCTATTCATTCATCTAGTTATTCATTCATTCATTCATCTATTCATTCATCTATTCATTCTGCCATTCATATTTTCATTCATCTAGTTATTCATCTATCCATTCATCATTCACTCATCCATTCATTCATTCATCTATTCATTCAACCAATCATTCATCTATACATTCATCCATTCATTCATCTAATCATTCATCTATACATTCATCCATTCATCCATTCATTCATCTAATCATTCATCCATGCATTCATCCATGCATTCATCCATTCATTCATCTATTCATTCATCTATTCATTTTTTCCATTCATCTATTCATTCATCCATTATTTCATCCATGCATTCATCCATGCATTAATCCATTCATTCATCCGTTCAATCATCTAGTTATTCATCAATTCATTCATCTATTCATTCATCTATTCATTCATCAATTCATTCATCTATTCATTCATCTATTCATTCATCTATACATGCATACATTTATTCATTCATTCATTCATTCATTCATCATTCATTCATCTATTCATTCATCTATCCATTCATCTATCATTCATTCATGCATTCATCTATCATTCTTCCATTCATTCATCTATTCATTCATCTATTCATTCATTCATCTATTCATTCATGTATCCATTCATCTATTCATTTATCCATTCTTTCATTCATTCATCCATTTATTCATCCATGCATTCATCCATTCATTCATCCATTTCTTCATTTATTCATCCATTCATTCATCTATTCATTCATCTATTCATTCATCTATTCATTCATCCATTCATTCTTCTATCCATTCATCCATTCATTCATCTGTTCATTCATCCATTTATTCATTTATTTATTCATTTATTCATCCATTCATTCAACCATTCATTTATCAATTCATTCAGCCATTCATTCATCAATTCATTCATCCATTCATTCATCTATTAATGCCAGATATATATTACTTTTTTCTCTCTTCTAGTCGTAATAAATCTAATCTTAGCAATAATTCAAGAACTCTACAATTAGAACACACCTATTTCACCACAATAATACATATGTCAAAAATAAAATGTATTCGCTGTTAATATTTGTTTTCAGTTCCATTCTTATATGTTATAGTTTTATTTCGTCTAGTTCAAATCCCGGCTACACCAGTTGGGATTTTTATTTGTGATTTCTCTTTGCCGCAACCACCCCTAGTCTCGGCAGCGAGGCCCGGCTTGAAACGTTAATTACTCATCGACAGAAAAAATACAAATACATCCAAGGACGGAGTTATCTGCCTGTACGACGAGGGACCCCTGTGCACACGGCTAGAGAAAAACGAATTAATACGCAAAATCCAGTTCCTAGTCCCTAGGGACTTCGATCTAAGTGATAGCTGGCTAACGCAAAAACGTTTCAAGTAAATACTAAAGAAGTTGATGTTAACAAGTTTGAGAGTCGGAATATAGATATCTGTAGAAATGTCACTGAAATGCATGTCGATGTCTTCCTTTCAACACAGAACTCTATGACAGCTGATCAGCGCAAGCAACGTCAGGAGTGGTTAGTACTTGGATGGGTGACCGCTTAGTGGAGCTGCGATAGCTCAGTGGTTAGTGAACTGGGCTACAAAAGACAAGAGTTAGAGTTCGATCCCAACCGACGGCACCGGTTCACCCAGCCTTTAATGGGTAAAGGATTTTTTTCTAGGAAAGTAAAGCGGCACGGGCGTAATACCAACCACATTACCCCAAAAATCATGTGCCGAAGGTCTGTAAAATGTATGGTCACTAACACTATATTTACTAAACGCCACTTGGCGTGACGGAGGTACTTTGCTTTTTTACTTTACTATGACAGCTACCACTTGATTTCCTTTTCAGATTCCGGAGAGAAAATAGCTATGGGTATCACCACTTTGCTGTCTATGACGGTGTTTCTAATGATCGTCGCTGACAAGATGCCGCCAACAGCGGAGGTCCTGCCCCTTGTTGGTGAGTATCTCAACGTTTTATTCAGTTTATCATAAATGAAATGCTGAAATGATGTGAAATGTTGTGATCCAATGAGGACATTCTCAAAGAGACCAACGCAAAAACAGAGCTCATAAATTAAAGTAAGAAAGAAACAATCAATATTTTGAAGAAATTGAGAGTTGGAATACTTGGTTACAACTGGCAAAATACAGGGAAAGAGAGATCACGGACGATAAAGAGAGACGGTACTAGATAGTTTACTAGATAGCTTTGTGTAATGTCATGGGAAACAACATAATTGATATGATACACTGTGGACAGAAAATTGTGGAAGGACATGATCGCCTACGCCAACCGGTATGGCACAATATGATAATGATCGTTACGGTAAAATAATGTACAACACCATAACGTCCGATGCACGATGATATTGAAAATGTTAAATGCACTCTCTCTCTCTCTCTCTCTCTCTCTATATATATATATATATATATATATATATATATAATGTCCTTTTTACAGTTTATATTTTATATATATTTTTAGCATTCCAAGTTCCTATCTTGGGAGAGGAGTTTCATATTCTTAACTTCCTTGCAGTCATTTGTTTATCATTAAATTTCATCTACAGTATAAGATTGCTATAAAACATGGTGAGCATCACAAACAAAACTCAGAAGAATACAGACTTACATGAATGGATGCTTACTTAGAATAAAATTATAGAGATGGCAGGACAGAATTACCAAATTATGATTATTGGAAAGTACCAGGCAAACACCAGTGCCAATATGATGTGACAAAGACTATGGTGCAGAATAAAACACACATTGGGGAACAAACCGAATATTACACGACAGCCGGTTTTTGGAAGTCACAGGAGAGGAGATAAAGGAGAAAACCAAAATACACTTGAAAATGAGTCATAGAAGCAGAGACGGAGAAGATAGTAATGGGGTGATCTTACGAGAATAGCACCAGACAGGACGGTTTGGAAATTGTTAAAAGACCTCTATAAAGAGGTAAGCAGAAAGAAAAAGCGCATGACGATCCCTACCTAAAGAGGGTGTTCCATTTGAGTTGTTATTCACGTCGTTGTTCGAAAGTTTGAAAGTGTGAACAGTCGTGACTGTATTAGGGGCTGAACAACGGTGGCTTCCCTTTTCCTTCCGATTTTTTGCTGGCGGTTGTTTTCGCTAGCCTTTACCTGCAACGGCTCACCCACGTGGGAATGGGACTGTTTTCCGTTATTATATGCACCTATATGGTGTATGGCTACCGGCGCCCAAGGCAAGGCAAGTATGTGAGTTACTAACGCCATACGCAGGGCAAGTATGTGGGTTACTAGCGCCCCAGGGTGGGCAAGTATATGGGTTTCCAGCACCCTAGGCAAGGCAAGTATGTGGGTTACTAGCGTGCTAGGCAAGGCAAGTATGTGGGTTACTAGCGTACTAGGCAAGGCAAGTATGTGGGTTACTAGCGTACTAGGCAAAGCAAGTATGTGGTTTACTAGCGTACTAGGCAAGGCAAGTATGTGGGTTACTAGCGTACTAGGCAAGGCAAGTATGTGGGTTACTGGCGTACTAGGCAAGGCAAGTATGTGGGTTACTGGCGTACTAGGCAAAGCAAGTATGTGGGTTACTAGCGTACTAGGCGAGGCAAGTATGTGGGTTACTAGCGTACTAGGCAAGGCAAGTATGTGGGTTACTAGCGTACTTGACAAGGCAAGTATGTCTGTTGCTAATGCCTTAAACAGAGTAACTAAGTGGGTTTCAAGTGCCCTAGGCAAGGCAAGTATGTGGTTATCAGCGCCCTAGGCAAGCCAAGTAAGTCGGTTACCAAACGCCCTAGGCAAGGCAAGTATGTGGTTATCAGCGCCCTAGGCAAGCCAAGTAAGTCGGTTACCAAACGCCCTAAGCAAGGCAAGTATGTAGTTATCAGCGCCCTGGGCAAGCCAAATGTGTAGGTTATCAGCGCCCTGGGCACGGTAAGTATATGGTTATCAGCGCCCTGAGAACGGCAAGTATGCGGTTACCAGCACCTGGGCAGGATAAACACTGCGGATTACCAGTACTCTGGGCTAAGCAAGTGTATGGTTACCAGAGCCCTGGGCTAAAGAAGTATATTTGTGTTACCAGTGCCCTGGTTAAGTTAAGTATGTGGGTTACCAGAGCCCTGGGCTAAAGAAGTTATTTGTGTTACCAGTGCCCTGGTTAAGTTACGTACGTGGGTTACCAGGGCCTTTGGCAAGGCAAATATGTTGGTTAACGGTGCTCTGGATAAGACGTGTGTGAGCTATTAACGCCCCGTATAATGCAAGCATTTGGTTACCAGCTTAGGGTAACTGCCTCTCAGTTCCCCAACGCTATGTCATTGACTTCTTCAGCCATTTGCTCTTTTAAGCACGAATGTTTGACAATGGGGCTGTAGATAGTACTGTCTACTTCATACAGTAACATGTAAATTAATTGACTTGACCGTGGATCATCATAGTTGACCACGCAGTTTAGAAGAGAACAATTGAAGCATGTAAATTAAAACTATAAAAGTCGAGGGAAGAAAAGATAGAAAGAAAGTGGGAGAAAAGATATAAGATAAAATTGTAGGCAATAAACAGCAGACATGATAAACAAATTAACAGACAGAACGTTTTTGAAAGGCTTGCTCACATACGTCAAGTTGGTATGACAGATGAAGAAGATGATACAACACAAGACAACGTAAGAGCTTCGCGAACAGGTCAAGACTAATTAAAGTACCAACTTTTAGACCGAAAAGTCTTCAAATTATACAAAAATAAACAAAAGATAATACAAATCCTTCTTCTTATTCTTCATTTTCATTTTCTGTGACTTCTTCATCTAATAACCCAGTGGGTCGTTAAGGCGCTACTGACTTAATCAAGCTTGTTCATTTATCTATATCCCTAGTTATTCTTTGAGACTCTGCGAAGTCAAGGCCTGCCCATTCTGTAAATGTATATTCTCGCCTGTATCTCTGTCCACATCTCATACTTCCTCATTTCACAATTCCTGACATAAATGATGATTACCAGGTCGAGATGATCGAGTGAAACCATTTAATTTTACGTTTCTTCATAATAGTCAAACTGAGCCTCGGAGCCTGAGTGATTAATGCGCTCATTCCTGATCCCATCGATCCGTGTTCAATTCTTACAAGTGGCGGTTTTATCAAACCAACAAGGCTCTGAGATTAACCCCGCCTCTAAAAATGGGTACCGGAGAATTTTTTGGTGAAGTAACCGCGGTCTGGCGTGATACCGACCACATCACCCAAAGATGTGGAATGGTCATGAAAAAAAATGTATGATCACTAACATTATATTCCCCATACACCTAGAAAGGTGTAGAGGGATCCTCTACTTTCTTTTCACAATAGTCAAAAGATCAACATGTTCTCCGATTGCTTGTGTATTCTTTAAAGAGATTTGTTTTCTATTTCTGATACAATCAAAGTAAGAGATTTCCAAAACGTTACAATAGCATTTCATTTCCATAGCTTGTATTTTCTTGTGTTGCTCTGTTGTAAGGGCACATGTTCGCGCGTCAGCAGTGATCTTCATGCCATATGCCCTCGATGTTTAATCCAGTCGTTGTATCAAGTTTGTTAGTTCTTCTAAGTAGTGACAATATATAGTAATAGGAAAACACATTTTTTTAAATGAAAAACTTCATAGATGAAGACATTTCGGTCGAAACGTTGGTTTTTTTTTTTAGTCTTGACTTATTCACATGCAATTTATGTCTTTTATTAAATCTTATCCAGCCTTACAGGGGTCTTACATTGTTTCTCTTGTGTATTGTCACGACATATTTATTTAGATCATGTCTCCTTCATTTGGTGTATTAATATCTAAGTGGTAGTATATATTCGCCTTATCTATCTATCTAGTCTGTCTGTCTGTCTGTCTGTCTGTCTGTCTGTCTGTCTGTCTGTCTGTCTGTCTGTCTGTCTGTCTGTCTGTCTGTCTGTCTGTCTGTCTATCCATCTATCCGTCTATCTATCTATGTCTGCTGTAACAGATCATATAGTCTGACATTTCAGGGATGACTATTCTGGTTTGATATGCTCTATCTCAGGATTAATTTTCTGGATTTAATGTAGAATTTTATTCACTTGCGATTGTGCCGGCAACATTTGGTTTAACGTCACCATGAAACGTTAGAATGCAGTAGACTCCCTCACGAGTGCTAATTTTGGGTTCTCATCTACAGGTTTGTATTACGGCATTACCATGACGATTGTGTCCTTTGCTACAGCTATGACAGTTTTTGTGCTCAACATACACCACAAAGGGTCGAGAGGGCGAGAAGTCCCTAAAATTGTCAAAAGAATTTTCTTTGACGGCGTAGCAAAAGTATTTTTCATTTCTCTGGACTTGGAGCAAGAGACACAAGGCAACTCTCCAAAGACCCCAGGTTCTAAAGTGGTCAAAGGAATGGTTTGTATTTCTTATGTTTTCTTGAAGGACGTTAGTGATATAGTCTTTATATTTATTTTCATTATTTCTTTATATTCATTATTCTTCATATAGAGCTCTGATAGGGGAGACAATTTGATCATTAGAACACAAGTTTCCAGCGTTGGCCAAGAGTTTCAGCGCTTTAGCCTCTTGACATACTAACCACCTATGTCATGGCTTCCAGCCACAACCTAAACAACATTCTTGTCCCAGATCTGCATGCAAAGTACTCCACTTTAAATTGTTCCTTTCAAACGTGGGCCAAGAGTTTCAGCGCTTTAGCCTCTTGACATTCTGACCCCTTGTGTCATGGCTTCCAGCTACAACATAAACAATATTCTTGTCCCAGATCTGCATGCAAAGTACTCCACTTTTAATTGTTTCTGACTACAGCTACTTTTTATTATTAGATTCTCTCATCGCGTCACGGACGCCAATTCTCTTATTTCGATAAGCTCTGGTGATTCTATCCAAAATTGTGTCAAAATCATGACTCTATCAGACAAGCCAACATCCAGCATCTCAAAAAAGTGCTCAAAATTACCGTCATCTTCAAATTTGGGGCGCGTACTGGTTTCCTTTCAATGCCAAAACCAGTCCATGTCAACAACTTAAACTGGTAATATTTAGATTGTCACATTTTCCGTGTCAACAACTTAAACTGGTAATATTTAGATTGTCACATTTTCCGTGTCAACAACTTAAACTGGTAATATTTAGATTGTCACATTTTCCATGCCAGCAACTTAAACTGGTAATATTTAGATTGTCTCATTTTCCATGTCAGCAACTTAAACTGGTAATATTTAGATTGTCACATTTTCCATGTCAACAACTTAAACTGGTAATATTTAGATTGTCACATTTTCCGTGTCAACAACTTAAACTGGTAATATTTAGATTGTCACATTTTCCGTGTCAACAACTTAAACTGGTAATATTTAGATTGTCACATTTTCCATGCCAGCAACTTAAACTGGTAATATTTAGATTGTCTCATTTTCCATGTCAACAACTTAAACTGGTAATATTTAGATTGTCTCATTTTCCATGTCAACAACTTAAACTGGTAATATTTAGATTGTCTCATTTTCCATGCCAGCAACTTAAACTGGTAATATTTAGATTGTCACATTTTCCATGTCAGCAACTTAAACTGGTAATATTTAGATTGTCACATTTTCCATGTCAGCAACTTAAACTGGTAATATTTAGATTGTCACATTTTCCATGTCAGCAACTTAAACTGGTAATATTTAGATTGTCACATTTTCCATGTCAGCAACTTAAACTGGTAATATTTAGATTGTCACATTTTCCATGTCAGCAACTTAAACTGGTAATATTTAGATTGTCACATTTTCCATGTCAGCAACTTAAACTGGTAATATTTAGATTGTCACATTTTCCGTGTCAACAACTTAAACTGGTAATATTTAGATTGTCACATTTTCCGTGTCAACAACTTAAACTGGTAATATTTAGATTGTCACATTTTCCATGTCAACAACTTAAACTGGTAATATTTAGATTGTCACATTTTCCGTGTCAACAACTTAAACTGGTAATATTTAGATTGTCTCATTTTCCGTGTCAACAACTTAAACTGGGCATGGGCATTTACAGCACGTTCGGCAGGCAGAATAGCCAAGGAAGACAGTGGTGCATACGCCATAACCACGAGAAGCATGACAATGGAGGTGATGGCAGTGACCAAGGCATTCAAATGGTTAGAGTCACAAGACTACATCCACATGTATACTGAGTGATTCGATGAGCATGATAAAAAAAGTGGAGGCGGGCTTTGTACGCATGCAATGGGTAGAGTCGTTGCAGAAATCCAAAATACGTAAGGTCACCTTTGTCTATGTCCCTGGACATGCGGGAGTACGGGGAAATGAGAGAGCGGACAGGTTGGCTAGCTGCGCTGTCGTTGAGGACGGGCAACCGATGGATCGGGCGGACGTCATCAATGCACTCCGAGATGTGGGAAGAGCACAGGACTTCGACAAACACAGATCAACGTCACTTCTTCGGATGATGGAAATGGGAGTTAAGATGGGCACAGCCAGAAATGAGAAACTTGGTGGCCGTGTAAGAAGATTTATCAACCAACATAGAACTGGAGTCGTCAGTCGCTGGACACTGAGGGAATTGCTGAGGAGGGGATCTGAGCACCCTTGGACATGCTCGGAGTGCAATGATGATGACCCGCAAATAACTCAACAACAATAACTCAATAACACAGAAAACGAAAATCCAAACTAGTTAAAATAAAAGCAACCACACAGATGTAAAACGAGTCTTCAACAACAACATCAAATACACGTTTTTTAAGCATAATTACAAATTATCACATATACTCAATTTAAAAAAAAAAAAAACATAATACTCTAACGTTCTTACTGCACCTTCGCCAATCTGTAAAGAAATTGATTAATTAACCAGAAGACGAACACGAATATCAATGCTGACTACATAGATGCAGTATACTGGAAGTATGTTCGGGATCCTACAGCAGCTAAATATGGGCTATACGATTTTCCCGAGTAAAGTGCTTTGATATTGAAAGCTTGTGAAAAACATTAAAAAGAACAAGTTCATTATTTTCGGAAGACTTTTGTACGTAGAAGAAGATGATAGCCAGGACTTATAACAGCAAAATTCCTGACAAAAGAGTGAACAGAGGACGACATAGAAAGAATATCAATCTAACATCATGGTTCCATGAAGTCACACACAAAAAAAAATGGACTAAATAAAAGCAGGAAGATTACAATAGAGGCCAAATTTCGCTGATGACGGTTGTCTGGTACAGACAATAAGGATGCATTTCATTACAAATATTTATCATATATCTATTAAACATTATCATATATCTATTAAACATTTATCATATATCTATTAAACATTATCATATATCTATTAAACATTATCATATATCTATTAAACATTATCATATATCTATTAAACATTATCATATATCTATTAAACATTATCATATATCTATTAAACATTATCATATATCTATTAAACATTTATCATATATCTATTAAACATTATCATATATCTATTAAACATTTATCATATATCTATTAAACATTATCACATATCTATTAAACATTATCATATATCTATTAAACATTTATCATATATCTATTAAACATTATCATATATCTATTAAACATTTATCATATATCTATTAAACATTTATCATATATCTATTAAACATTTATCATATATTTATTAATCATTTATCATATATCTATTAAACATTTATCATATATCTATTAAACATTTATCATATATCTATTAAACATTTATCATATATTTATTAAACATTTATCATATATCTATTAAACATTTATCATATATTTATTAAACATGTATCATATATCTATTAAACATTTATCATATATCTATTAAACATTTATCATATATTTATTAATCATTTATCATTTATTTATTACACAAACATTTATCATATATATTATTAAACATTTATCATATATCTATTAAACATTTATCATATATTTATTACACAAACATTTATCATATATTTATTACACAAACATTTATCATATATTTATTACACAAACATTTATCATATATTTATTACACAAACATTTATCATATATTTATTACACAAACATTTATCATATATTTATTAAACATTTATCATATATTTATTAAACATTTATCATATATTTATTACACAAACATTTATAATATATTTATTAAACATTCATCATATATTTATTACACAAACATTTATCATGTATTTATTACACAGACACAAATGTTTTGGCTCCTGTCTCTTTTTTTTTTTTTTAAGTTAAGTGAAGCTTGTACTAACATTATACAGAAAATAGGAACTAAGTAGAGGAAGTAGTAAAAGATGGGAAAAAAGAAGGAAGAAGAAGGAAGAAGAAAAAAAAGACAAAAAAAAAGAAGAAAAAAAAGTGAAGAAAACAGACACGGAAGAATAAGAATGAGAAAGAAGAAAGTAGAAGACGATGGAGTAAGATTAAGTTGGAATTGATGGATGAAGAGGAAAGTTGGAATACTTGGTTACAACTGGCAAAATAAAAGGAAAGAGAGATCACGGACGACAAAGAGAGAAAATACTGGATAGTTTGGTGCCATGGCATGGAAAATAGTCAACAACAGAACTCATACGATGCACTGTGGATAGAAGATTGTGGCATGATCGCCAACGCCAACCGGTATGGCACATGATGATGATGAGGATTAAGTTGGAGGCAAGAGGAGCAGAAGGAAGGTGGAAACGAAAAAAAAAATTGAAAAAGAAGGAAAAAGAAGAATGAGGAAGATGAAAGGAAGAGGAAGGAGGGGGATGGAAAAGAAGGATAAGCATGGACAAAAAGAAGAAGGTGGACGAAGGAAGAATAAGAGGGAGATGGAAAAAGAAGAAAAATAATAATTACAGGAACACGAAATTAAATAAGGGATAAGAAAGAGAAAAATAAGGCGGGGGGGGGGGGGAGAGAGAGAGAATGACGAAGAAGACAAGAAAAGAAAAATTAAGACGGATAAGCAGGAAGAAAGAATAGGAAGGAAGAAAAGGAATAGAAAGAAGTAGGAGGAAGAAGGAGGAGGAAGAATTAGAAGGAATAGAAAGAAGTAGGAGGAAGAAAGAGGAGGAGAAGGAAGAAGGAGAAGAGGAAGATAAAAAGTAAGAAAAAGGAGGAAGAAAAAAAGGAAGGGGGATGGAGGAGGAGAAAAAAGAGGAAGATAGACGAGAAATAGGTAGAAGGAAGAGGAAAAAGAGGAAGTTAGACGAGAAATAGGTAGAAAGAAGAGGAAAAAAGAGGAAGTTAGACGAGAAATAGGTAGAAGGAAGAGAAAAAAAGAGGAAGTTAGACGAGAAATAGGTAGAAGGAAGAGGAAAAAGAGGAAGATAGACGAGAAATAGGTAGAAGGAAGAGGAAAAAAGAGGAAGATAGACGAGAAATAGGTAGAAGGAAGAGGAAAAAAGAGGAAGATAGACGAGAAATAGGTAGAAGGAGGAAGAAGAAAAAAGAGGAAGATAGACGATAAGTAAGTAGAAGGAGGAGGAAAACAAGAGGAAAATAGATGAGAAATAAGTACAAGGAGGAGGAAATAAAGAGGAAAATAGACGAGAAGTAAGTAGAAGAAGGAGGAAAAAAAAGGAAAATAGACGAGAATAAGTAGAAGGAGGAGGGAAAAAGAGGAAGATAGACGATAAATAATTAGGAGAGGAGGAAGAAAAAAACGAGGAGGAGAAAGAATAATATGGAATATATCAAACAATGTAAGAGACAACCATGGAGACTAACACACAAAGAGAAGTTATCCATAAATATGTTCTGCTCAAAGTAATCTACTTTTTTCACTCTCTTTCTCCTTCCTCTCTTTAATTTTTTTTTTATCTTTCTTTCTTTGTCTCTTTCTTCTAAGCCTCAGTCTGTGGCAGTGTATCTATTCTTCCATCCATCCGTCTGTCTGTCTGCCTATCCGTCTGTCTGCCTGCCTGTCTGTCTGTCGATATGTCTGGCTGACTCTAGTATTTATTTCAAGTGATCATCAGAGAACGCATCCCATATTTTACAAGCAAAAAAATCTCCCCACAGACGTAAACACATATACATGTATATAGATCTAGGAAACAATATTGACACTAACGGCTCAACAGAACTAAACTCAGATGGGAATTCAATGCTAGCACGGAAGTGTTTTCTCGAGCACACATGAATGAATGGTAATAAGACGCATTCTAAAACAGAATTACAAACACACGTTCTGGCTATGATATGATGTATCTACATTAGCTGGAATTAGCAAGACGGAACGATACAGCTGCACGTTTTATTTTATTTTTTTTTCAACTGCGCTAGGAAATAAATAAAGATCTCAAAAACAAAGACACACTGATGTAAAGATGTGCTTAGTCCGTTTTCGCAGTTGTTTTTACAATATTTCTGATACATAAAAATTGTTAACGTTTTATACATAACTTTAGTTACATAAGTGTTGATAATATTTGATCAATAGAGTACTTATTATATGTGTGTGCAGAGAAGAAGATTACCAATGCCAGACCTGAACCCTAGAGGCAAGAACAATAAGGAAAATCTGAACCCTAGAGGCAAGAACAATAAGGAAAATCTTAACCCTAGAGACAAGAACAATAAGGAAAATCTGAACCCTAGAGGCAAGAACAATAAGGAAAATCTGAACCCTAGAGGCAAGAACAATAAGGAAAATCTTAACCCTAGAGACAAGAACAATAAGGAAAATCTGAACCCTAGAGGCAAGAACAATAAGGAAAATCTTAACCCTAGAGGCAAGAACAATAAGGAAAATCTGAACCCTAGAGACAAGAACAATAAGGAAAATCTTAACCCTAGAGGCAAGAACAATAAGGAAAATCTGAACCCTAGAGACAAGAACAATAAGGAAAATCTTAACCCTAGAGGCAAGAACAATAAGGAAAATCTGAACCCTAGAGACAAGAACAATAAGGAAAATCTGAACCCTAGAGGCAAGAACAATAAGGAAAATCTGAACCCTAGAGGCAAGAACAATAAGGAAATATGAACCCTAGAGACAAGAACAATAAGGAAAATATGAACCCTAGAGACAAGAACAATAAGGAAAATCTGAACCCTAGAGACAAGAACAATAAGGAAAATCTGAACCCTAGAGACAAGAACAATAAGGAAAATCTGAACCCTAGAGACAAGAACAATAAGGAAAATCTGAACCCTAGAGACAAGAACAATAAGGAAAATCTGAACCCTAGAGACAAGAACAATAAGGAAAATCTGAACCCTAGAGACAAGAACAATAAGGAAAATCTGAACCCTAGAGACAAGAACAATAAGGAAAATCTGAACCCTAGAGACAAGAACAATAAGGAAAATCTGAACCCTAGAGACAAGAACAATAAGGAAAATCTGAACCCTAGAGACAAGAACAATAAGGAAAATCTGAACCCTAGAGACAAGAACAATAAGGAAAATATGAACCCTAGAGACAAGAACAATAAGGAAAATATGAACCCTAGAGGCAAGAACAATAAGGAAAATTTGAACCCTAGTGGCAAGAACAATAAGGAAAATCTGAACCCTAGAGGCAAGAACAATAAGGAAAATATGAACCCTAGAGACAAGAACAATAAGGAAAATATGAACCCTAGAGACAAGAACAATAAGGAAAATCTGAACCCTAGAGACAAGAACAATAAGGAAAATCTGAACCCTAGAGGCAAGAACAATAAGGAAAATCTGAACCCTAGAGGCAAGAACAATAAGGAAAATCTGAACCCTAGAGACAAGAACAATAAGGAAAATAACCTCTACTGAGATTAAATGTGTTAATCGAACGACAGGAAACACCCTGAGAGATAAGATCAGAAATGAAGAAGTGAGAAAAAAACTGAGAATAACCCTCGCCGTAGAATATATAAAGAACATCAGATAAAATGTGTTGGCCACGTGAGAAGGAAGAAAGTTCAAAACACAACACAACGAGCCTTCAATAAACACTGTGAGAACACCAGACCCAATGGCCGACCACGAATTAAAACTGGATTGGCGAAATATTAGAAACACTAGAAAACATAAACAGCAGCATAGGCGAACAGAAGGGCAAACGAACGCAAATTGTATCTCCCCTCGACGCTGAAAGGTAAATAAGGAAGGAAAGAAGAAGAAGAGAAGAAAATGGAGGCCCTTGAAATGTTAATTTATAGAAGTGAAAGAATTGCGTGGGCAGAGGTGACGGCAAACAATGAATTTTTAAGACATTTGAAAATGAATAAAGAACAT
Organism: Megaustenia siamemsis; assembly: GCA_032433765.1. Classification (NCBI taxonomy): domain Eukaryota; kingdom Metazoa; phylum Mollusca; class Gastropoda; order Stylommatophora; family Ariophantidae; genus Megaustenia; species Megaustenia siamemsis. The sequence continues at coordinate 39,288,767 of JAVIAB010000051.1, read as the reverse complement.
TTAAACAAAAATCAAAGAAGACATTACATTTGTTTCACATAAGTAGGCACATACTGAAAGTCATTTTAGAGGGGAAAATACAAGGCAAACGAGGCAACGATAGACAAAAACTAAGTGGACAAAAAACATCTGACGGTGGGTAGGAGAATATATGAAAACGTGCACCAAGGCGAGAGAGAGAGAGAGAGAGAGAGAGAGAGAGAGAGACATGGCGACCCTGAAAGAAATCGACATTTTATACGGAGACGGCATATAATGACTGATTGATGTTTGTGCTCACACTATATTATAACTCTAGCACTTGTTATATTTGTGCGATAATGTTTCATTACTCTAGCACTTGTTATGTTTGTGCAATAATGTTTCATTACTCTAGCACTTGTTATGTTTGTGCGATAATGTTTTATAACTCTATTACCTGTTATGTCTCTACTATAATGTTTTATAACTCTAACACCTGTTATGTCTCTGTTGTAATGTTTTATAACTCTTACACCTGTTATGTCTCTGTTGTAATGTTTTATAACTCTTACATCTGTTATGTCTCTGTTGTAATGTTTTATAACTCTTACACCTGTTATGTCTCTGTTGTAATGTTTTATAACTCTTACACCTGTTATGTCTCTGTTGTAATGTTTTATAACTCTTACACCTGTTATGTCTCTGCTATAATGTTTTATAACTCTTACACCTGTTATGTCTCAGCTATAATGTTCTATAACTCTCTTTATGTTTGTGCTGATATTTTAAAACAATAACACTTCCTATATATAAACTGTCTACTATTTACAGCAGCCGGTGCCACAGAATGACTACTACGCCAGGTATGACATTGACAAGCATCCAGAAAATGGTGGAATCTCTCCCAGGTTCACTCGCAAATTCACGCCCAACCCTTCCTCGCCTAGCGGTGATAACACCGAGAGACAGTTTTTGCGAGTACTACAGAAGGTATTGTTGTGTGTCTTTGTGATTGCCTGGTAGTCATAGTGACGTAATAAAAGTACAGCAGCTCCCCGATTAACGTAATTTCATTCAAAGTTGTTTCGTTTTAACGAAGTTAAGAGTTTAAAAGGAGAGGAAACGTCCAAGAGTATCAAATATTTGGTGCTAACGAATGACAACATAAGATGTCATGTGTGTTTGTTATTGTTTGGCGGTGTTTCCTCGCTTTAAATCAGCCTTGTCCTTCACGGGGCCCACACCTACACGCCCATCAGTCGGGTATGCCCCAATATATAAACAAACTGGACATCGATGCCTTAAATGTTCTTTTAGTACCCTGTGGTAAATGTATCCAAGGGCAATTGACGCTAACTATGGAAAATTGAGTGATTGATTGATTGATTGATTGATTGATTGACTGATTGATTGATTGATTGATTGATTGATTGATTGATTGATTGATTGATTGATTGATTGATTGATTGATTGATTGATTGATTATCCTTTTAGACCAAAAATGTCTCGTATGGCACAGGTCATAGTTTTCCACGTTCGACGGTGAACCTGCTTTATTTCCTTGACAAAGGACATTAAAATGAATAAAATACACACTCTACGGAGACTTTCTTCTGACACTCAAATTGTCTTTTCTTGGAACATTCTTTCAGTGAGTTCCCTGTTACTTAAAACACATTAGGCTTCATTGAACAGTCTCGACTGGATGGAGGCTAGGTGGTCTAGAGGTAAGACATCGGCCTCTGGACGGGAAGATTCGGGTTCAAATCCCACCATAAGAAGTAGGAATCTTTCCAAATTGAATCCGTAGTTTCCTCGTGAGTTCACTCTCCCGGGTCTATGGGTAGTGATGTCCATTGTCGAACCTTCTCGGACACCGGTTAAAAATAGAAAGTTCCGTGTACACTTGCGCATGTCAAAGAAATCTTGACAGTTAAAAGTCAAAAAGAGTAGGGCAAAAGTCGTTAAGCAAATCTACCCAACCGAAGTGTCAGGTCGAAAGACGCCAATATCTTGTCAAGCATGCACTACTTCTGTGGTCACAAAAGAAATATAAAAGTATAACGTCAGAAGTTAAATTGGATGTGTTAAAGAGACTTAAGAGAATGGTCAGTAGCTCTGAACACAGCAGTCTATAACTAAAAGAACAATCCGTGGAGATGCAGAAATTATTAAATTATGTGCTCAAAAATTGCCATATTGCTAACTTGTTACAGAGTATAGCGGAAAATATGGATCGGTTTTAAATCTGGAAAGAAGACAAAACGTCTGCTTCGATGCCGATCGACGACTTCTAGGTTCACCCAACCTGAAATAAATGCTGTTTTTTCTGGGACCGAAAGGCGGCACTGTTGTCATATTGACCACGTTACCCAAAAATGTTCCCCCCTCCCCCCTAAAAAAAAATAAATAAATAAAATAATCGTGGCATAAAACTATATTCTCAATAAGTGTCTTCCGCCTTTATTTACAGTAAAATTGTTCCACGTGAACCAGTTTCAGGTAAAGTCGTGATTTGCATAAAATTAACCGCGATCTTAATTGAGGACGACCTATAATCTTTTTGTTCGTTGTCTTATCGGTCAATTACGTCACACTGTATTTTGTAGATTGTTGACCAGCGCATCCGTCTTTCATTACCAAGTATGTTTGAGACTGCTTCAAAACCTTTGTAACGTAATAATGGTTTTGAACTAGAGAAGCGCCAAAATGTGCAAAATATCGTAATTTGTTGTAAACAACAACAGACCGCAGTTTAAAGTCCATTTAACGTCCTTTTAAAAAAAAAGACTGAAGAAGAATAGTCACTGGTGAATACAAAATAAGAAGCATTTGGAAAGGAACGCGTACTAAGCAAAGCAACATAAAAGGAAAGACATAAGGTGAGAAAAATGATAAAAAGGTATAAGACAGTATTTGCGAAATAGATTATATCAATCATGCCTTCCATACGACCAGATTATCGAGTTCTACATTTATCAACTTGTCAAATATGTTTTGTTGTATATAAGGACGGAATATTAGAAACACTAGGAAACACAACAGCAGCTGAGGGGAACAGAAGAGCAAAGGACTGCAAATTATATCTCCCATCGACGCTGAAAGGCAAATGAGGAAGGAAAGAAGAAGTATAAAAGGTCTTTTTAGGGGGAAAGGGGGGGGGAGGTTACATTGTAATAAATATGCGAACTGGAAATCATAAAGAGCCGTTTAGTTGTAGAAGCAGACAGATTGTAGAAAGAGACAGAAAAATATATTAATTGGTTAAACAATCAGCTATTCAGACTCAGAACATGTCATTGTGGCCTGAAAGTACATCTACACAAGATAGGACTCAGTGACTTTGCAAAATGTGATTGCAGAGCATCCGTACAAACTTCTGAGCATATCTGCATAACTCCAAACACCCTAAGAACACAAATATGTCCCACAGAAGCAACACTACAGGACTGCATCACTCCAAACACCCTAAGAACACAAATATGGCCCACAGAAACAACACTACATGGCTGCATCACTCCAAACACACTAAAAACACAACTGTGGTCCACAGAAACAACACTACATGGCTGCATCACTCCAAACACCCTAAGAACACAAATATGGCCCACAGAAACAACACTACATGGCTGCATCACTCCAAACACACTAAAAACACAACTGTGGTCCACAGAAACAACACTACATGACAGATTATGATGATCACAACCAATAATTACCTCAAACTTGTCTTGTTCGTGGCCCTAGCTGGTCTAAACGTCTAATCACATACCAATAGATGATCTTGCTCGTGACCCTAGCTGGTCTAAACGTCTAATCACATACCAATAGATGATCTTGCTCGTGACCCTAGCTGGTCTAAACGTCTAATCACATACCAATAGATGATCTTGCTCGTGACCCTAGCTGGTCTAAACGTCTAATCACATACCAATAGATGATCTTGCTCGTGACCCTAGCTGGTCTAAACGTCTAATCACATACCAATAGATGATCTTGCTCGTGACCCTAGCTGGTCTAAACGTCTAATCACATACCAATAGATGATCTTGCTCGTGACCCTAGCTGGTCTAAACGTCTAATCACATACCAATAGATGATCTTGCTCGTGACCCTAGCTGGTCTAAACGTCTAATCACATACCAATAGATGATCTTGTGTAATAGAGTAAGCTAGCGTAGCATGGGGACGAGAATAAATACTGTTATAGTAATTACAGACTTTTTATTGTAATTGTATCTTGATGTTATTGTTCACAGCACATCACATTTATTTTAGTTGATTACAACAGGTAATTCATGACAGACTCTGTTTCTCTCATTATATAATCATAGTCAAGTTTATTGATCTCTAGGCACAATGATCGACTAGTGGTGGATTCACTTATCTTAAATTAATGTTAATTAATTCGGAACTTCTCTGAGGCTACCGCCGATGACTATGGTCCGTTCCAAGTGCACATTTTGCATACAACATTATTCAACTTACGTTCATGAGGAATGTGAAACACAACATGAAATACTCTTAAAACACTTCACGACTCTAATGTTCATATTCTCATTGTTATACCCCTATTATTTATCAACTTCTACTAATAACTTCTCAACTGACTTGAACTACAACTTGGAGATTCTAACTTCCTAAGTAACTGGCTTCACTTTCTAATCTTAACTTTCTAACTGTTCTGATTGTTCTAACTCTATCTAACTGCCCTCGGCAGTTCGGCCGAAGCCGGACTAAGCTTACTTAGTCTACATCTTGACTATTCTCATTCCTGACTAATTTAATCCTGTGTCAAACCAATAGTGTTGAAGTTTAAATACTCCAACCTCACACTTTGTGTGACATATCTTCAGCCAATCAAACCTTTTAGCCAATCAATTCTCACTACAACAATTCCATCGCCAAATTTTTATTTCCGAACTGTGACTCAAAGTTCAACTTATGTTCAAGACTTGACCGTTCCTTGACTTCAGTCTAAAATTGGTCAAAACAAACTATTTGTGACCATCATCTTCATGATCTGACCCGTCCTGGTAGCTGTTTACCGGGCAGTAAAATCATGCAGTCAAATCATGCACGTATTGTTATTTCCCCAACCTGCTGTTGGAAAATTTCCATTGACCTAAACTATCTGTATAATTCTACCTTCCTTCCTCAGTCATGCAGTCCAATCATGCACGTATTGTTATTTCCCCCAACCTGCTGTTGGAAAACTTCCATTGACCTAAACTCTCTGTATATCCTACCTTCCTTCCTCACTTCTGTGTGTCCACTACCCACTATAAACTTTTACTCCCTTAACTTGTTTCTACAACTTATCTGGCTGGACATTTTCCATACTCTAATTTTATGTCTTAACACTGATGGTCGCTACCATTTGTTACTGCTATTGTCTATTGAGAAGCAGGTAACAACTAAGTTACTCGTCCTCATGCTTCGCTAGCTTACTCTATTACACTTGTTCGTGACCCCAGCTGGTCTAAATGTCTAATTACATATTAATAGCTGATCTTGTTCGTGACCCTAGCTGGTTTAAATGTCTAATTGCATATTAATAGCTGATCTTGTTCGTGACCCTAGCTGGTCTAAATGTCTAATTTCATACCAATAGTTAATCGCTGAAGAAGAAGAAGTTTAAAGGATCACCATCATTGTACTCGGGCATCATCTTTAAGAATCCCATCTCTTGACTACTCAGGAAGTTCAAAGAACAGGGCACAGACTCCCATAACACCGGCGTGGGTTTATGTGGCAATTTGATCATTTCAGATTAAAGTTGGAAACATTTGGTTATTTTGTCACCGCAGCGACATACATCCTAGACTCCCTGTAAATATCAGTTACTAGTTGTTCTATAACAATCTCAGCTTCTCCATGTGGGATTTGAACCAGACACACCTGACCGCATGCTGGCGCCGCCGTGCTACACCATCATCCTCCTCCCCTTAGATATGAAAGTAAATGGTCAGCACCACGCTAGCTTGCCCTTCTTTAGTACAAACATATGACACTAATTTTCCATTTTCTGGGTTAGCTTCGAGTTCTGTCGGTTGGGAGGGAAAGCATTCAGAAGATAGATATCTAGCGCACAATAGAACACAGCTAGCTGTATTACAATACAAATTAAGATAACTAGATCAATATTAATGGGTGGAATATAATTAGCTGGAGTAATGTTACACAATCATATGTGAGCAAGACGAGATAAGGACACTGCTAAGGAGACAAAGAATCGTTTCCTGAGATGCGATAAATTAGACGAAGAAATTAGATTTCGTTGAAACTGTTGCAACACAACGATCATCAAAACCGTGGGTACGTTTCCTAAATTATTGTTGGGAGTGATTGATGGGAGTAGGAGATTTAGTGAGAGATAACAATATCGGAAGAGAGAAGTTCTGAAGATGAAAACGAGTATGATAGATATAGAAGAATGCACCGTGATCAGCCACAAAGATTATCGGTGTTGGTGTTTTCTCTAGCACACCGAATGGAACGAACATCTTATCCGTTTCTTCATTCGTTCCTGCCTACTTGCGCGATTTCGAATTCTTACAAAACAGATTTCAAAATGTAAGCATTGCAAATTCTCGCAGAACAAATTTATACATTTAAAATGTGTGCATTCAAAACATGTGCAATGCAAATATCGGCATTTCAAGGTTGTGCATTAAAAATTCATGCATTTCAAATTGTCTAATTCAAATTGTTTGCATTCCAAACTCGGAACACTTAGATACAGAGCAAGAATACGTGAAGATGATGAGACTACGGAACATTCTACGGAGATCTAGAATCTATTCTATCATTGCCATTAGAAACTAACGTTTGAAATGAACAAGACATAACAAGTGACTTCCTGGGTATCGCCAGTTTGGTTCTGAAAACTGGTGTTTCTTGTGTAAATGTGAACTCTTAACTTAGGTACTGGCGTTGTATGAAAGTGTTTTAGTGATCAGCAAGTTCAATTTATCCCACAGTTGAGGACATTCGATGATCGTACTCTTGAACTAGCTAAGTTCATAATAATGTGTATGTTGTTTTACATTGTTCAAAAACTCTTGGATGGTTTGTTCCGGCGGAATGTCATGAGCGTGCTTCTTTGGACGGCTGTTCACTAAAAAAAGAGGGCGTCAAGTCAAAGCTGATATCATCTATCATGCGCTGACTGATGGACACTGGCCCTCTTTTAAAATAGGAGCTATTTTTTTAACTGCAAAAAAATATGGAGCCGAATCAGAGATTAGCTGTTAGAGAACTGGTCTACTTGGGACAACAGGTCGAGTGCGATACACCTCGATGGCTTCTAGGTTCACCAGGCGGAAATAACTTTACAATATTTTTTGGTGAGCGCAGGGGAGGGGAGGGGAGGGGAGGTGCGAGTAATGATCACCACATTATCCATAAATGTGTGATATTTTAAAAATTAACACGTCATATTTCCTAAACGTCTCAGCTCGTGATGGGGGTTCTTTATTTTCTTTCTTTGGGAGCAGAGTACATGAGAGATCGGTGAAGATGTACGTTAGTGGTGGTGACAGGGATAAGAGAGATCAGTGAAGATATACGTTAGTGGTGGTGACAGCGATAAGAGAGATCAGTGAAGATGTACGTTAGTGATGATGACAGGGATAAGAGAGATCAGTGAAGATGTACGTCAGTGGTGGTGACAGGGATAAGAGACATCAGTGAAGATGTACGTTAGTGATGATGACAGGGATAAGAGAGATCAGTGAAGATGTACGTTAGTGGTGGTGACAGGGATAAGAGAGATCAGTGAAGATATACGTTAGTGGTGGTGACAGCGATAAGAGAGATCAGTGAAGATGTACGTTAGTGGTGGTGGCAGGGATAAGAGAGATCAGTGAAGATGTACGTTAGTGGTGGTGACAGGGATAAGAGAGATCAGTGAAGATGTACGTTAGTGGTGGTGACAGGGATAAGAGAGATCAGTGAAGATGTACGTCAGTGATGATGACAGCGATAAGAGAGATCAGTGAAGATGTACGTCAGTGATGATGACAGCGTTAATAGAGATCAGTGAAGATGTACGCCAGTGATGATGACAGCGATAAGAGAGATCAGTGAAGATGTACGTCAGTGATGATGATAGCGATAATAGAGATCAGTGAAAATGTAGGTCAATGCTGGTGGCAGCGATAAGAGAGATCACCGAAGATATACGTAAGTGATGATGACAGCGATAATAGAGATCAGTGAAGATGTACGTTAGTGGTGGTGACAGCGATAAGAGAGATCAGTGAAGATGTACGTTAGTAGTGGTGACAGGGATAAGAGAGATCAGTGAAGATGTACGTTAGTGGTGGTGACAGGGATAAGAGAGATCACTGAAGATGTACGTTAGTGGTGGTTACAGCGATAAGAGAGATCAGTGAAGATGTACGTTAGTGATGATGACAGGGATAAGAGAGATCAGTGAAGATGTACGTCAGTGGTGGTGACAGGGATAAGAGACATCAGTGAAGATGTACGTTAGTGATGATGACAGGGATAAGAGAGATCAGTGAAGATGTACGTTAGTGGTGGTGACAGGGATAAGAGAGATCAGTGAAGATATACGTTAGTGGTGGTGACAGCGATAAGAGAGATCAGTGAAGATGTACGTTAGTGGTGGTGGCAGGGATAAGAGAGATCAGTGAAGATGTACGTTAGTGGTGGTGACAGGGATAAGAGAGATCAGTGAAGATGTACGTTAGTGGTGGTGACAGGGATAAGAGAGATCAGTGAAGATGTACGTCAGTGATGATGACAGCGATAAGAGAGATCAGTGAAGATGTACGTCAGTGATGATGACAGCGTTAATAGAGATCAGTGAAGATGTACGCCAGTGATGATGACAGCGATAAGAGAGATCAGTGAAGATGTACGTCAGTGATGATGATAGCGATAATAGAGATAAGTGAAAATGTAGGTCAATGCTGGTGGCAGCGATAAGAGAGATCACCGAAGATATACGTAAGTGATGATGACAGCGATAATAGAGATCAGTGAAGATGTACGTTAGTGGTGGTGACAGCAATAAGAGAGATCAGTGAAGATGTACGTTAGTAGTGGTGACAGGGATAAGAGAGATCAGTGAAGATGTACGTTAGTGGTGGTGACAGGGATAAGAGAGATCAGTGAAGATGTACGTTAGTGGTGGTGACAGGGATAAAAGAGATCAGTGAACATGTACGTTAGTGATGATGACAGCGATAAGAGAGATCAGTGAAGATGTACGTTAGTGATGATGACAGGGATAATAGAGATCAGTGAAGATGTACGTTAGTGATGATGACAGCGATAAGAGAGATCAGTGAAGATGTACGTTAGTGATGATGACAGCGATAATAGAGACCAGTGAAGATGTACGTCAGTGATGATGACAGCGATAAGAGAGATCAGTGAAGATGTACGTCAGTGATGGTGACAGCGATAAGAGAGATCGGTGAAGATGTACGTCAGTGATGGTGACAGCGATAAGAGAGATCGGTGAAGATGTACGTCAGTGATGGTGACAGCGATAAGAGAGATCGGTGAAGATGTACGTCAGTGATGATGACAGCGATAAGAGAGATCAGTGAAGATGTACGTTAGTGATGATGACAGCGATAAGAGAGATCAGTGAAGATGTACGTCAGTGATGGTGACAGCGATAAGAGAGATCGGTGAAAATGAACGACAGTGATGGTGACAACGAATTAACTTTATTTGTACACTAATTACATAAAGTAATTACCTCAGTTACAACGAATAGTACACCATCTAGAAGAGCAAACGTCACAGCTGTCTACTGCCCTGAGTAAGGTTGAGAGACCTATTCATTGACCACAGTCTATTTCAACAAATTCAGACAGAAAAACTGGATAAAACCAGATATTTGGATCATTTTATGCGAATAACTCGAATGCACGCAAATTCATAAATTGTTTGGAAAAGAAAAACATAATGATGAACGGTACGACGGCCATCTTTCTGATTCTATTTGTGTCGCATATGTGGCTGTCATATGGAGCTTTAGAAAACAGCGATGCTGTTAATATTGGCATCTGAAATCCGCAAAAGACCAGAACGACGAAAAGAAAATCTAGATTAATGACAAATAAATAAATAAAAATAGACATGCACATACGTGGGAGGACAAAGAGAGAGTGAAACACCTTCTTCACATCTGTCGGTTCTGCGAGACAGCAAATTTTATTAGAAGAACTCTTTCGATTTCACTGAGTGCCAAACCCTTCGTTGAGAACACAAGAATGCTTGTAGCCAATTATCTTAATGAAATTGTTGACGCTTTATGAGCGTGAAGAAGAATATCAAGTAGAAAAAAGAAGACGATAAGGAAGAAAAAAAGCATGATGATAAGAGAGAAGAAGATGAATTTGGTAAAAAGAGAAAAGGAGAGAGATGTTTGTGAGACAGTGTATACAATTTATGACATATGCATAATGTGCATGTATTTTTATGTGAAATGATGTCTTGTGTATAAAATGTTTGTGTGGTGCGTATAACATATGTGAAATGTGTACAGTGTGAGGTGATATTTGTTATCATTGATAATTCATGAACTAATTAAAGCGATGCTTACACGAACTAGGCAATTGGAGAATGTGTACGGCTCTCATTTTTGCTAAGTTTGAGCCGTGTTAGTTATGGGCTGAGGGCGGTTAGCAATAATTTGAGCTGATAAATATTATTGTATAGATGGGATATAATTATCATCATCAAGTACCGGGCCTAGTGGCGTAGGTGATCATGTCTCTCCACAACTTTCGATCTCGGCAGCTATTTATCATTTCTGTTGTTGACCTTCTGCCAAGCCATTCTCTTAACATGTCTGTTATTTTTCTCTTTGCTTCCCTCTATCTCTTCGTCCCTCAATTTTTCCAGTTGTTACAATATATTCCAGTTGTTCTCTTCTCATTACATGGCCAAAAAATGATGATTGTTTCTTCCTAATATTTGAAATTAGCTCTCTTTTTGCCTGGCCCTCTCTCAGAACATCTTCATTACTCTTCTTAGCTGTCCATGGTACTCTCAATATTCTTCTGTAAAACCACATTTCTACAGACTCCAGTGATTTTCTTGTCTGTTGTCCTATTGTCCATGATTCACATCCATATGTTAAGACTGGCTCTACATAACATTTAAGAACTCTTTTTCTTGTTTCTATTGTCAAAAATGGATTGCATAGTATCTTCCTCATTTTTTGGAAAGCTGCTTTTGCCTGAGCCATTCTGCATCTCACCTCTTTTGTACATCTTCCGTCTGAGGTTAACAAAGTTCCCAAATATTTAAATTCATTTACCTGTTTTAATATTGTTCCACTTGTCTTTATTTTGCACTGAGGTGATGTCCTTTTCTTTGTTGTTACCTTTACCTCTGTCTGTTTGCTATTAAGGCTGAGTCCTTTATTTTTGCTTTCTTTCACTATAATGTCCAACATTTCTTGTAACTCATTTTCACTCTTAGCGATTAAGACTGTATCATCAGCATACCTTAGATTATTTATATTATGACCTCCAATTGTTATTCCAGGCATGTCCCTTATGGATCTTAAAATAATCTCACTATAAATATTAAACAAATCTGGTGACAGCACACAACCTTGTCTAACACCCTATTTTATTTGTTGAAACATTCCCAATTGGTTTCCAGTTCTTATGGCTGCTGTTTGTTGTCAGTACATGTTCTTTATTATTCTTAGATCTTTGCTGTCTACGTTTATTCTTTCTAAAATGTTGATTATTTCTTGGTGCTTTACTTTGTCAAATGCTTTGGTGTAATCTATGAAACATAGGTATGGATCTGTTTTCACCTCTATGGCTCTTTCTACTAAAGATCTTATGATATAAATGGCATTGCTTGTTCCTTTATCTCTAACAAAACCACACTGTTCATCGCTAATTTCTGGACTGATTTTGTTTCGCACTCTTTGCATGATGACTCATAAGGCTTATTGTGCGATGATCATCGCATTCAATCGCACCCTATTTCTTTGGTAGGGCTATGAATATTGATTTGAGCATGTCGTCTGGTATATATCCGCTGTTGTAGATATCATTCACTATTGTTTTTATTATTTCTATTCCAAAAATCACCCATGGCTTCAATCTCTTCTTTAGTTATATTATCTGATCCAGAAGCTTGCCTGCTTTCATATTGCCGCAAGGCATTCCACTTCTTCTCTGAGTATTTCTGGTCCTTCTCCATTATCATTTATATTTACTTCCGTTCGTTCATCATTATAAAGATCTTTAATATATTCTGTCCATCGTTCCCTTATGTTTTCTTGATCAATCAACAGTTCTCCTTCCTTTGATCTTAGACATCCATTTTTTATTGCGTTTTTCTTCCTGTTAATTCCTCAATTTGTTTGTACATAGCTTTAGCATCTCCTTTTTGTTGCATTTCAATCTCTTTGCATCTCTCTTTTAGCCATGCTTCTTTTGCTTCATTGCATTTTACTACAATTTCTTTATTTAATCTCTTATAAAAAAAAAATAAAAAATAAAGTACCCCCGTCACGCCAAGTGGCGTATAGGGAAATATGGTGTTACTGACCGTATATTTTACAGACCTTCAGCACATGATTTTTGGGGTAATGTAGTCGGTATTATGCCCGTGCTGCTTTACTTTCCCAGAAAAAAAATCCGGTACCCATTTTAAGGCTGGATGAACCCTGAAGTCGTTATTTCTATTGTGGCGATTCATGATTGTACAAAGAAGTTACGACGGTGATTTTCTGTTGCCTTCCGTCGGTTTGTTTACGGTTGGCTCCGCTAGTCTTTGACTAAAAAGTCTCACCCACAAGGCAGTGGGGTTGTTTTACTTCGGGGTACCCTCCCTTAGCCTTTTACTCTCCCGAGCTTACCTGCAAGGCAGCAGGGCAGCCACTGGTTGTATTGTTTACTGCATACAGTAGCAGGTAAAACTACCTGATCTGACCTGACCTGATGGGATATAATAATCGAACAATATAGATGGGATATAATAGAACAATATATATGGGATGTAATAATAGAACAACATAAATGGGATGTAATAGAACAATATAGATAGGATGCAATAGAACAATATAGATGGGATGTATATAATGTAATAGAACAATATAGATGGGATGTAATAGAACAATATAGATGGGATGTAATAGAACAATATAGATGAGATGTAATCATAGAACAATATGGGATGGAACAATATAGATGTAATAGAACAATATAGATGAGATGATAGTAGATATGAACAATATAGATGAGATGTAATAATAGAACAATATTATAGATGAGATGTAATAATAGAACAATATATAGATGGGATGTAAAACATAACATAGATGAGATGTAACAATAGAACAATATTATAGATGAGATGTATAATAGAACAGTATATAGATGAGATGTAATAATAGAACAGTATTATAGATGAGATGTAATAATAGAACAGTATTATAGATGGGATGTAAAACAATAACATAGATGAGATGTAACAATAGAACAATATTATAGATGAGATGTAATAATAGAACAGTATTATAGATGAGATGTAATAATAGAACAGTATTATAGATGAGATGTAATAATAGAACAATATTATAGATGGGATGTAAAACAATAACATAGATGAGATGTAACAATAGAACAATATTATAGATGAGATGTAATAATAGAACAGTATTATAGATGAGATGTAATAATAGAACAGTATTATAGATGAGATGTAATAATAGAACAGTATTATAGATGGGATGTAATAATAGAACAATAATATAGATGGGATGTAATAATAGAACAATATTATAGATGGGATGTAATAATAGAACAATATTATAGATGGTTTGTAATAATAAAACAATATTATAGATGGGATGTAATAATAGAACAATATTATAGAGGGTTTGTAATAATAGAACAATATTATAGATGGTTTGCAATAATAGAAAAGTATTATAGATGGGATGTAATAATAGAACAATATTATAGATCTTCTTAATCTTCTACTTCTTCTATCCTTCCTCTGTTGCCGTTGGCGTCGAGGGGAGAAACAATCAGCGATTCTTTGCTCTTCTGTTGGCAATATTATAGATGGGATGTAATAATAGAACAATATTATAGATGGGATGTAATAATAGAACAATATTATAGGTTGGGATGTAATAATAGAACAATATTATAGATGGGATGTAATAATAGAACAATATTATAGATGGTTTGTAAAAACAGAACAATATTATAGATGGGATGTAATAATAGAACAATATTATAGATGGGATGTAATAATAGAACAATATTATTAGATGGTTTGTAATAATAGAACAATGTTATAGATGGGATGTAATAATAGAACAATATTATAGATGGGATGTAATAATAGAACAATATTATAGATGGAATGTAATAATAGAACAATATTATAGATGGTTTGTAATAATAGAACAATATTATAGGTGGTTTGTAATAATAGAACAAAATTTACAGACCATGTCGCCAGCATAGCTTGTAAAACGTGTGTCTTCTGTGTGCTAGTAAATAATGTCACGGTTGTACTCGTATCTTAAGGAAGAGATAAATTACATTCCTTGAGATTTAGGAGGGAGCTGGCAGATAAATACAGTGTTGCAGTAAAGCTGGTAGCAAGGAGCTAATAGTAGGGTGTAACACTCCTACAAGGTATGGTGACAGCTTTACAAAAGAGGAACATAACAAAATACTAACTTTTCGGCCTACATGCGGCCATCTTCAGAGAACGAGGACAACGATAACAAACGATGAGGCACAGAAAAATGCTGCTCCATCCAGGCATCCAGGATGATAAGGACGGGCAAGTGAAGGAGAAGTGGACAGAGGGATAAGAGATGAGATGGTGATACGAGGGAGAGAGATGTGCTACATGTTGGTCAAATGTGGAAATATAAAAGTATAAGTAAAAAAAATGATTATATATAAAAATTGAATTCATCATCATCATCATTGAGTGCCGTCTCCGCGTCGAAGGTTGGCTACCATGGAGCGCCATTCCACTCTGTCTCTTGCTTTGATGGTGCAGATTGTCATAGGTTGACTTGTCCATCTTTTGATGTTACTCGTCCATGTTAGTCTTGGTCTGCCTCTGCATCTTTTACCTTGTATTTTCCTTTCTAATATTACTTTTATTAGGCTGTTGTGTCTTTTAACATGCCCCAACAATTTCATTTGTCTTGTTCTAATTGTGTTTAGTAGTTCTCTTTTCATTTTTAGTTGTTTTACATTTTCATCGTTTGTTTTCTTTTCTTTGCATCCAATTCTAGCTATTCTTCTATAAATCCACATTTCAAAGGTCTCAATTTACTGTTCTATTTTCTTGTCTAATGTCCATGTTTCTGCACCATACAGAAATTGAATTATCTGGTAGAAACTGAGAGAGCAGAGGTATGGTTAGTTTTGGCTCTGTCCTAAATATTAGTCTAAAGTCTAAGACAATGAGGTATTGTTAGCATTAAGGGAATCTATAGAGGACATTAAATGTGACCGAATGAACATCACAATAAGGTCACTCAATGACCACCATTTGCATGTCAGGATGATCTGAAGCTTAGATCTGTGGCTACAGAAATTTGGATTTAAATGTTACTGCTAATTTAGTACTAACTATATTCCTTTGAGACAAAAACGATGCACAGGGATAGCAAAACTTGGACACTGGGATGGCAAAAACGGGACATTGGGGTGGCTGTAACGGGACATTGGAATGGCAAAAAAAACATACACAGGATTGGCAAAAACCGATACTCTAGGATGGAAAAACGGTACTGTGGGATGGCAAAAACGGGACATTGAAATGGCAAAAACGGGACATTGAAATGGCAAAAACGGGACATTGGGATGACAAAAACGGGACTTTGGAATGGAAAAACGGTACAGTGGGATGGCAAAAAAAGGACATTGGGATGACAAAAACGGGACATTGGAATGGAAAAACGGTACAGTGGGATGGCAAAAACGGGACATTGGGATGGCAAAAACGGGACATTGGAATGGACAAACGGTACAGTGGAATGGAAAAATGGGACATTGGGATGGTAAAAACGGGACATTGAGATGACAAAAACGGGACATTGGAATGAAAAAACGGTAAAGAGGGATGGCAAAAACGGGACATTGGGATGGAAAAACGGGACATTGGGATGGTTAAAACTGGACATTGGTATGACAAAAAGGGATATTGGGATAGAAAAACGGCACATTGGTGTGGCAAAAATCGACACTCTGGGATGGCAAAACGAGAAGAAAACGGTTATGTTATAATATTTACTCACCTAAAATCATCAAATCGTCACCATCATAAATATAAACAGAACAAATCTAAAACAAGTGCAACGCGTCAAATACTTGGGCACAATAACATCAGATAGAAGATACACCATGGAAACAAAAAGAATAGCTGAGGCCAAAATAGTATTTCATAAAATGAAAAACGTTCTTGTGCAACAAATCTATGTCAATAGAAGTGAGAAAGAGAGTTCATCGTTGCTATGTTTAGCCAATTCTGCCCTATGGAAGCGAATCACGGACAGTAGACAAACAAATGAAAAGACGATTAGAGGCCACAAAGGTGGGATTTTTCAGAAGAATGTTGAGTGAAGAATGACCGGTTCTCAGTCTGCAGATGGTGGTTTAGTCTCTTCTTTTTAGGTTGTTTATGTTGCCATGGGGTTTTTGTCCTGACGTGTATTTAAAAGGATTCTTGCCTGTTTTTTTTTTTCCATGGCCCATCCATTCAGCCAATCTTCTCTACTGTTAGAGTTTATGATTTGTTTGGCTATGTTTAATAAGGTGCCGTGTTAATTGTTCCTATCTGGACCATCTCTTAGCCCATGTATCTGCCGTATAATTTCCTGGTGTGTCCTGACATCACTAGCATTAAGGCATGTGTATTAATGAGTTTATCTATGTCAATGGTGAGCTGTGTGAGTTCTTGTTTGTTTGTGTTGTTTTCTAGCACCTGCAGGGCTGACTTGGAATCAGTAAAAATGACTATATTTCTTTTCTTTGAATTTATGGTATCAAAAACAGTATTCAGATGGAACACTGCTATTTCTAAAGCTGTTATTTCTGTTTCATAATTGTTGCAGATTTCACCACATGGACCACATAGTTGTTCTGATGTCTCATAGTTGTACTAATGTATCAAAATCTCATATCCGACTTTGGTAATTGCCTTTGTGACTACACCTTCAGTATATTCATGTATCCAGCCATCTGGATAAGTACCATAACAAGTTTAGGTTGACTTAGAGGTTAATTACGATCATGCCATGTGTAACATCTCCGGTGATGTAATCTAGTGCAGCAAATTTGTCTTACAGCCAGAATTTTTTTCAGCAGAAACGCCTTTCGATAAACTTCCATGATTTTAATTGTTGCGAGACATATATTTTGTACCAAAGTTGGATAAGTCTGCTTCTTGTTTATATCTTGACTAGCCTATCGCTAATTATTTATATCAGTCAGAGTTCACATAGAGCACAGCACAACGTATTGACAATGTCTGGATGTAGTCAACAATCACAAACTATGAATAGTGTTATGCAAGTTTATTAATCATCAAGTACACACGTGAATGTATACAGTGGAGTACCTTGCAATTCTAAGATCAATGTTCTTGATTTGGTTGAGCTCACGAGGTTACCACTCATGGTTATGGGGCCATCTCTTGGTACCTATTGTCTGTGACGTTTATCATTCTTTCATTCACAACTTGTCTTGGCATTGCGTTTATTATATCTCTATGTCGTAACTCTTAATCTACTTATAACTACTTACTGTTATTCTCTGGAGCATACAACTTCTGAATATAACTTGAAATATTCCTCAACTAAACTATATCTTCCTGGCTGACTTATCTGGATATTCCTTCTACATCTTCATTTGATAACAGCTGACTAGCTTTATGGAAGTCCATAACTATCACTTCTGCTTTCAGGCAGTTTCGGTCGAAGCCAGTCTTAGACTTTTAGGTTACATTTCTTAATCTTCTCTCGTCCTTGTGCTTCTCTCTTACTTCTAATTCCTTGTGTGCATGATATTAAGTACCTCTGTCTCATTTGCATAAGTTCCTGGCTCAGTCTCCGCGCGGTTAATTCTCAGCCAAAGAATGACTGTGAAGTTGAACTTGTGCGTCAGAATTGTCAAAACAAAAACCCCATCTTGATCAAATGAACCTCTGAGCTCCGAAAACAACACTACCATGAACTCCGAGAGTGACATCTCTCTCATAAACTTGACCTGTCCATGAGTTTGTTTGTCAACCTAATTTCTGGCCATGTGACGGTCAAGTCATGTTACATCTATCCCCACATCTTTACCAATAACATCATGGAACGTTCCACTCCCTCAAATTCCTTAAAAAACTGTCTACTGTTATTCTGTGTCTGAGTTAATTCGGTTACTGCTATCACCTACTAGGTTAAGGGTAACGACTTCAATATCCGACCCAAGTTATATCTTTATCTCCCATTATGTGATCTATTCTACCCAGTCAATATACTATTACAATTTTACTTAGCAACTACTGTAATTACAATTACCAGTTGGTATTGACGCCATTTTTTAAATTTTATGATAAGTTGTTGAGCACTGTGATCGACACTCCGTGTATGCTGACCGCGACTGAGATTCAAGACAAAGCTACATTATTTTGATCTGGAACAACAACAAAAATACGTCGCCTAAATTTCTCACCATCAAAGACACGGTATATGTGTTTGCCTATTTGAAAACAGGAGAATGAACAGTCAGCATTTTTACAGTGAAGTTGTAGGAATAGTTCAAAATTTCAACTTTAAAGGAGAGACCTTAGAGAAGAACAAATGTGGCTCCTTCATTTTGATTCATTCCTTGATAAATGAAAACACACTAGAGTTACAGCCTCACATTTCTGGTATATACAAGTCCTCGTTTCATGGGATAAAATTGTAGTTTCAATAAACTTTTTCTTAGAAAAAAAAATAAATCTGCTTACATAAAAGTCGCTCTTATCTCAACACTTGACCTAGATTTGACCACATTTTCTTCATAACAGAAAATATCTTCTCAACAGGCGCGATAGTTCCTGGAAGACTCACAACGAACTCAACATCATTACAATGTCTTAACTTTTTATGTGTTTTTCATTTATTTAAAAAAAATATATACATATTCATTACATAGAGGAATGTTTACTTCATTTTGTGTATGACATTGCCACCCAGCAATAGATTTTTATGAAAGCCCAATGATCGTATACACACGATTTTTTCTCCACTGTTTCGTTTTGTGTGATTCCGATGTGTTTTAATTTTTTTTTACATTTTCTCCGATTAAATCATTACAAATATCGTTACTTATTAATGTCCCACTTGCTGGATAACCAGGGAATCTTATTAGACCGGAGAACACAAACCGATTGCACTGACGGTCCAGTATGATCCGGTCAAAGTTTTTATTTCGCAGATGGAAAACAAACCGTTTTGCTGCTAATGTGATTCGAATTCAAGCTGTTCTGGAGCACAAAAAGTAATCGATTCAGCCCTCCGCTCTCCATAGTGATCCATGAATATACACAATACTGGTGTCTATGGCATTGATATAAGATTTTAAGCTGCGATTTATGGCATTGATATAAGATTTTAAGCTGCGATTTATGGCATTGATATAAGATTTTAAGCTGTGATTTAAGGCATTGATATAAGATTTTAAGCTGCGATTTATGATTGGCCAGTATTGAAATGTTAACTAAGTAGCCCTTAACAGACAAGATTGCTATTTAGAAATAGAAACTTTCTACAGCCAGACCAGTGGCTTAATAAAGTAGCAAGACAATAAACGCCTTAACATGAGGCGGCTAGTTACGATACAGCTGACTTGAAGGCCAAGCGATGACCTAAGCACTCGCTGACTGAATTATCATACAGTTTATGTAGGCATCAGATTTCACCAGTTCTGGGAAATGTGGAAAGTTTGGTGATTCAGAATGAGACATTTTTGCAATGAGGTCCGCGAACTTCCTACACACAGACTTCAGATACGAGACAGTCCAAATAACCGGTCTCTTCTTCCCCATTCAACTAGTGGGGTAGGCAGACTGGTAGTTAGCGGGAGAAGTGGTAAATCGCACTGTCAAAGTTGCAGCTAGAGTTACAGCTAGAGTTACAGCTCAGTTACATTACATTTGCAGTAAGAGATATATACTTTGGTAGTCTAGAGTGATAGATAGCACTAGGGTCAGATATGTAAGAGCTATCCCTGAGAGATGGTGTCTAGATATAAGGTACCAGAGTTCCTGTGAATTGGTGCTTACGGTAGTTTGGGGTAGCATGTTGGGATGATGTGACAAACAGTAAGAATCTGTACAGTCATTAGAGTACTAATCTATCATCAGACAGTTCCTGAGTTGTGACTTCATCTATAAGTATTGCACATTGTTATGTCTTGTCCTTATGCACGTGTAAAGAGTTCTGGTTCAAACTATATGTTTAGGCTTTTTTTAACGGGACAAAAATTAACATATTTATTGTAACGGGGACTTAGAGAATTACTAATAAAAATAAAAAAGCCACAGAAGGTGGATGCATTGCAGACAAAAAAGGAAAAATGCTAACAGACAATAAAGATATTAAAGATAGATGGCAGGAGTATATAACAGAACTATTTCATGATCAAGGGACAAGAAACCAGTTATAAAATGTACATCAGGCTTTACAATCTTAAAATCTGAGGTGGAAAAAGCTATAAAAACAATGAAAAAGGGAAAAGCAGCAGGACCTGACAGCGTACAGATAGAGATGATACAAGCACTAGAGGATGTTGGCATTGAAGTGATTACAGACATATGCAACGACATAAACCATGCAGGACACATACCAAATGAACTAAAAACATAAACTCCATTGCATTGCCTAAAAGGAATGGTGCAGTTGAATGCAGTGACTTTAGAACAATAAGCCTAATGAGCCATGTTACAAAAATCTTGCTAAAAGTTATACAAGGAAGGATTCAGAATAAAATTAATACTGAATTAGATGAGCAGCAATTTGGATTTAGGAAAATTAGCGGGACAAAAGAAGCCATATTCTGCATGAGAACATTAATCGAAAAGTACACAGAAGTAAGCAAACCAATATATGCCTGCTTCAGAGACTACACCAAAGTTTTTGATAGAGTACACCACACACAACTTATAGAATGCCTAAAAGAGATACATCTAGATGACATGGACATACGACTAATATGTAATTTATACTGGAAGCAAACAGCAATAATAAAATATAGCAAAGATAACTCTACACCCATTGATATAAAAATAGGAGTAAGACAGGGATGCATCCTATCACCAAGCTTGTTCAATCTATACACTGCGCAAATCTTTAAAAGCATCATAGAGATGCCAGGCCTGCAAATTAATGGAAAGATAAATCAATAACCAAAGATATGCTGACGATACTTTACTACTAGCAGAACATTCTAAAGATCTACAACAATTACTTAATGAAATAAACATGACATGCAAAAAAATATGAACTATAGCTCGTTTCAAATCACTTGCCCAACTTCAAAACGCTATTACTCAGTAAACGTTTGTTAAAAACTGTTGAAATTTTCCAAATGTTATTAGAATGCAAAAGACCCTTTAAATGTATATTTAACAAATATCTTGCAGCTGCAGTTTTCTTAAAGCGGTGTATTTCTTTGATGTTTGTCAAAATTGTAAATTGTGAACCCCTAAATAATAGAAATTACCGTAGTTGCTGGTCTATGATTAATTTTCACTAGGTAAAGGCGTGGCCGTAATGGGGAAATAACCTAATAAGACAAAACACCAGGAGAATTATTGTCTTCTCAGTTCGAGGACGGACGATAATATCATGGTATACCTGTATGTCCAATTTTCATAGTTGTGCGGTCCTGATAAGGACCGTTTGTTGAACTAATTTAAGGTAATATAGGGGCCAACATTGTGGGGGCTATATACTTTCATTCTGAATCAGACGAGTCTAAAAGATTAATAACTGTTTGGCGTTAAACATTCCACAAACCATCATTTTTCCAATATTCCTCTTCCTGTTTTAAGACGTGGTCTTCACATT
Organism: Megaustenia siamemsis; assembly: GCA_032433765.1. Classification (NCBI taxonomy): domain Eukaryota; kingdom Metazoa; phylum Mollusca; class Gastropoda; order Stylommatophora; family Ariophantidae; genus Megaustenia; species Megaustenia siamemsis. The sequence goes on along the minus strand of JAVIAB010000051.1, from coordinate 39,266,701 downwards.
TAGCCCAATAATCTTTGTCTATATTTAATAAAGCGAGATTAGCAAGAGTCTTTACATCGCATATTTTGAATGTTGTATTTTCATCTGCCACTTGTCCTTTTAATTTTGCCCAGATTAGTTCTATTGGATTTAAATGAGCATGGTAAGGTGGCAGCCTCAAACTTATATGACCGTGCTCTTGGATAATCTTATCTATTTGAAAAAATCTTTGTCCTTTGTTTTTGCTTTACTAGAGATAGTAATTCAGGTTTTAAGTACATGTTATTAAATTGTATGTGCTCCTTTGTGAGCCATATCTTTATAGCATCTTTTGTACTGGATGACGTCGGGACTTTATCTTCAAGTGCAACAATGTTGTGGTACGCTGCATTGTCCATTATTAGGCAAGATGGTCGATCTAGTGATGGGAGAACAGAATTTTCAATCCAATGTCTAAATATGTGACCATTCATCTCAGAGTGATAATGATTGTCTATGGATTTTGAAAGAAAAATAAGCTCTGCATTCTGTATTAGTCCATGTTGTCGACTACCTGCATGAGCAATTATCAAGCGCTGTCCTTTGCTGCTAGGTATTAATCTCTTAATCTTTCCATCTGATGACTGCCATTCCCTTTGGTTAGTGTGGTGAGCATTGATCCATGTTTCATCCAAGTACACAATATCATAACCTTGCTTGCGCACCTCTTTTACTTCACGTATGTACTTGCTTCTCATGACTACTATATGTGGCTTCTCACAGATGATGTTTCGTCCATTGGAATACTTTCTGAATGTAAAGCCTGCAGCTCTCACATTCCTCCATAATGTAGACTTTGATATTTCAATACTGTTATTCTTTTTCAGCGATACTTTTAATTTTCTTATTGTAACAGTTTCATTCATACCCAACATTTTGCGAATTTCACTTCTAATAAGTTCACTGTCGAAATTATCCAACATTTTTGCTCTTCCTTGTGATTTTGTATATTTTGAACATTGACGGTCACGTGCTTGAATCCAGCGATTAAATGACCGTTTAGATAAATCCAAAATGTGTCTTGTCCTATTCTCAGGGTTTTCTAAAGAATGAAATTATCTTCCTCGTTTAGCCTCTTTGCAAAAATAGTCATACATTTTTATTGCGGTGTTTTGTAAACTGCAGAATTTCATTTTAAGACTCATGATAATTGTTATCGTTCCATGTCTACACCTCTGAAAGAACGGAAATGGAACACACAATTTCTCAAGTGTCTAATTGTGTCACAAAACCAAGGCGAAAGCGTGCAAACACGTCAATTTTACCGTGTATGGATTTTTACTCGCTATTTTTAACTTAAAATACTGTAAACATTAAGTTTTGACTACATCAATGGGTCGTTATAAATTTATATAAATCAAATAAGCAACAATAATAACCAAATGTTTCTTTTTAATGAAATTAATTCCCTGTTGGGTTCTAATCATTATAACTTTACATGCAAATTTGGAACAACTTATACAACAAGCGGTTAAAAAGCTATTGATTTTAAAAGTTGGGCACGAGTTATGAAACAAGCTATAGATATGAATATCAAAAAGACTAAAACTATGATCATAAACAAAGAAAATAATCAAAACCCACAAGTGGATATCAAAATTGAAGGAATAGACCTGTAGACATTTCAGAAATGCAACTACCTTGGACATACTATAACCAGTGATGGAAAATGCACAACCGAAATAAACAAAATAATAGTAATGGCAAAAAGTAATTTTAATGTCATGAAGAACATACTATGATCAAAACAAATAACACCAGGGCAAAAACTAAGAATAGCAAAATGTTACATCTTCTCAATATTCCTATATGGGGCAGAAACATGGACATTAGACCAGAAAACAGAACAGAGAATTGAAGCCTTTGAAATGTGGATATATAGAGGAATAGGTAGAATTGGATGGAAGGAAAAGAAAGCAAACGATGAAGTCTTAAAACAACTAAAAATGAAAAGAGAACTACTAAACACAATTCAAACAAGACAAATTCGATTTTTGGGCCATGTTAAAAGACACAACAGCCTACTAAAAGTAATCCTGGAGGGGAAAATACAAGGTAAAAGAGGCAAAGGTAGACCAAGACTAACATGGACGAGTAACATCAAAAGATGGACAAATCAGCCAATGACAACCTGCACCATCAAAGCAAGAGACAGAGCAGAATGGCGCTCAATGGTAGCCAACCTTCGTTGCGGAGACGGCAATCGTTGATGATGATGATTTTAAACGGAACATAAATTAACATGAGTAGTATACAATGTTGTATTTGAGTCGAATTGTGGCGCTAAATTAACAAAGATATATAGTGTGGTGCGCAGCGCACCACATGTACATGAGAGACAGGGGGAGTTAACCATGACATTTCGTGTCGAGATGTTGACCTCTAGTCCCAGTGACCCCGGAAGTGACCTGTTTATGTCTGGTGTATGCTGACTTTGGAGTTCTTTATGTACTTGATCATTAGTGATAGGTTAGTAGATTATACAACATCAATGAAAAACAATAGCATTAAATATAAAACAGTAAGCAAAAGATATACTTTATTCTTTTATTATCTCAATAGGTGTATAACATACAGTGGATATTATATAACATTACAAACATATTTAGTACACGAAGTAAATATATAGTACAAGGATAGCATTTATTTATAGCTATGTAGTTGGATGTCCGCTTAGCTCTATGTCACAAATGAATCATAAGGGGTGAAACTGTTAGAGGTTGCTGGGTAGTCTAAGTTAGTAGTGTAAATAGTTAAATATCTAGTGGCGTAGTCGAGACGTTATAATCAGCGACCTTTCTTTTTATATAGAAATAGGAAAGAGCATTTCTTGTTTGACTGTAGGAAAATATGGAATTATTTAAGACTTTGAAACCTACATTTTTCCCACCCTTAGCCTTTTGCGTGGCGAGAACCTCTAAAAACATATCTTTATCTAATTTGTTGTGTTGCTTGCTTAACCCTTTACAACTGATTTTATCATAATCCCCACTACAATGGTACGTCTTACTACATAAGCTAACAAGAGCTGTCCCTTCGTACTCTAGTTTAAAAAGCCCGGGCGTTCGTTTGGTGTACGCTTTAACACCCTTACAGTTTATACAGTCTGTCTTGCTAAAATGTTCATCGCAAAATTCGGCAGGAAACCAGTCTTTATATACGCTATTAAACTCAGCCCGCAGACCTGGCTTAACTATGGCCTCTAGCTTAGGTGCACTTAAGGCTAAGTATAAACTATCAGTATCTGTTTCACATAACTGAAAGTTGGACCTATCTACAAACTTATCTAAGAACTCGAAATAAAAATCTAACATACGAAGTTTTGCATATTGATACATGAAGAAACCGATTTGTAGGGGTAAGTCCCAAACAGTTTTCTTTTTCTCCATCTCAATTTCAAAAAGATCCACACCTATTTCAGTCATCTTTTTAAACCGGGAACTATTTATCATTTTTGATATCTCATCCCCTTGAACATACGAGACAGCGCTATGATTGGCCTTATTGGTTAGAGTCTTCCCATAGGCTGAGTTTCCTAAGAGCTTCATCGTGTCGCTTACTATAGATTGATTTTCGTCTAGATCACCAGCCCGCCTAGCGTCAGAAACCATTTCTCCAAACTTTTTAAAACAACTAGACGGTTGATATTCTATCACTTGATAAATTTTTGTTACCTCTAGCCCATGGTCTAAATACCATTTTAACAGTGGTGTTGCCAACAAAATTTTTTCCCCGACATAACTACCGATTAGAGTGCGACGAGGGGTTGACAACAAGTTATGCTTGAGAGCATATTCACCCATAAACGGTCCAATATCATCAAGCGTGACGTCAATATTTTTGAAAATTTGAGTCATCTCACTGAAATGTTCCTTCAGGTGGTCGGGGACGTGTAGATCACATTCCACTAATCCAAAACATGTCCCATCTGAAACAGAAGTCAGGATATGTTTATCACTGAGAGGGAGCCCTTCTTTAGAGTAAGAGGGTCTAGCTCGAGGGATGGCTTTAGAAAGGAAAGCCCTAATGGTTGGGTCAGACTTTTTCAGAGCCTGCCACTCACATTCCCACATAACTTCTACTGGAACTTTGACCTCCTCGGTTAGGTAGGTGTGTATCTCGCATGTTTTTTCAAACAGCTCGAACAAGGGCTTATTATTAACAGGGTTTCTATCTTTATCTTTGGTAAGGGGGCAGTCTTTGTGACCATGGTACAGACAACCATGAAAATTATAGCCTCTTCTATTGGATTTATCCCACCCATCCACAGGGATATTTCTATCACCTAACCGAAACTCCCTCCCATTAAACTGAGTTTTCAACTCCACCCCTTTTTGGTGGGCGACCCACGTTAGCCACTCTCTACTTTGTTGGACATAATAGTTATCTTTTTCAACCCTAAACCATGTCTCCATTCTTCTAATAATTGGGTAATCTGTTGGCATTGGGTTCATCAGAGCCCAAAGATACAAAGCGTTGGCATCGTAACCTTGGATGGATTTGACTACCTTTCCGCCCCTAATAAGCGTTTTGCCCACCTCGTGATACCTATGGAAAATTATAGAGGGACCCCCGACGATATTATCTCTAATCATTGTGTGTAGACTATCCTGTTTGCTCGAACATAAACTAAACATTACACCCCTATCAACGGTCTTAAAAAGATACTTTAAACAAACACCCGGAACCGAAATGGCGTCTTTAAAACAGTCCACACCCCGCTCTCCATAAAAACGAACCTGCTGCTCCAAGGCTTCTAAGAATGGGACTACATCTTTGTTATTATACCAAATCAAAAAGTCCCTAAGGGTGGTCATGTTATTGTGGTGGTAATGTTCTCACCTTCATATCTGATGATTTATATCGTGCAATGTTCTCACCTTCATACTTGATGATTTATATCGTGCAATGTTCTCACCTTCATACTTGATGATTTATATCGTGCAATGTTCTCACCTTCATATCTGATGATTTATCTCGTGCAAGGTTCTCACCTTCATACTTGATGATTTATATCGTGCAATGTTCTCACCTTCATGTCTGATGATTTATCACGTGCAATGTTCTCACCTTCATATATGATGATTTATCTCGTGCAATGTTCTCACCTTCATATCTGATGATTTATCACGTGCAAGGTTCTCACCTTCATATCTGAGGATTTATATCGTGCAAGGTTCTCACCTTCACATCTGATGATTTATATCGTGCAATGTTCTCACCTTCATACTTGATGATTTATATCGTGCAATGTTCTCACCTTCATACTTGATGATTTATATCGTGCAATGTTCTCACCTTCATATCTCATGATTTATCTCGTGCAAGGTTCTCACCTTCATACTTGATGATTTATATCTTGCAATGTTCTCACCTTCATGTCTGATGATTTATCACGTGCAATGTTCTCACCTTCATGTCTGATGATTTATCACGTGCAATGTTCTCACCTTCATACTTGATGATTTATATCGTGCAATGTTCTCACCTTCATATCTGATGATTTATCTCGTGCAAGGTTCTCACCTTCATACTTGATGATTTATATCGTGCAATGTTCTCACCTTCATGTCTGATGATTTATCACGTGCAATGTTCTCACCTTCATATATGATGATTTATCTCGTGCAATGTTCTCACCTTCATATCTGATGATTTATCACGTGCAAGGTTCTCACCTTCATATCTGAGGATTTATATCGTGCAAGGTTCTCACCTTCACATCTGATGATTTATATCGTGCAATGTTCTCACCTTCATACTTGATGATTTATATCGTGCAATGTTCTCACCTTCATACTTGATGATTTATATCGTGCAATGTTCTCACCTTCACATCTCATGATTTATCTCGTGCAAGGTTCTCACCTTCATACTTGATGATTTATATCGTGCAATGTTCTCACCTTCATGTCTGATGATTTATCACGTGCAATGTTCTCACCTTCATATATGATGATTTATCTCGTGCAATGTTCTCACCTTCATATCTGATGATTTATCACGTGCAAGGTTCTCACCTTCATATCTGAGGATTTATATCGTGCAAGGTTCTCACCTTCACATCTGATGATTTATCTCGTGCAAGGTTTTCACCTTCATATCTGATGATTTATCTTGTGCAATGTTCTCACCTTCATATCTGATGATTTATCTCGTGCAAGGTTCTCACCTTCATACCTGATGATTTATCTCGTGCAATGTTCTCACCTTCATGTCTGATGATTTATATCGTGCAATGTTCTCACCTTCATATCTGATGATTTATATCGTGCAAGGTTCTCACTTTCATACTTGATGATTTATATCGTGCAATGTTCTCACCTTCATACTTGATGATTTATATCGTGCAATGTTCTCACCTTCATGTCTGATGATTTATCTCGTGCAATGTTCTCACCTTCATATCTGATGATTTATCACGTGCAAGGTTCTCACCTTCATATCTGATGATTTTTATCGTGCAAGGTTCTCACCTTCATATCTGATGATTTATCACGTGCAAGGTTCTCACCTTCATATCTGATGATTTATATCGTGCAATGTTCTCACCTTCATATCTGATGATTTATCTCGTGCAAGGTTCTCATCTTCATATCTGATGATTTATATCGTGCAAGGTTCTCATCTTCATATCTGATGATTTATATCGTGCAAGGTTCTCATCTTCATATCTGATGATTTATCACGTGCAAGGTTCTCACCTTCATATCTGATGATTTATATCGTGCAAGGTTCTCACCTTCATATCTGATGATTTATCTCGTGCAAGGTTCTCATCTTCATATCTGATGATTTATCTCGTGCAAGGTTCTCACCTTCATATCTGATGATTTATATCGTGCAAGGTTCTCATCTTCATATCTGATGATTTATCACGTGCAAGGTTCTCATCTTCATATCTGATGATTTATCTCGTGCAAGGTTCTCACCTTCACATCTGATGATTTATCTCGTGCAAGGTTCTCACCTTCATATCTGATGATTTATCTCGTGCAAGGTTCTCACCTTCATATCTTCTGTTTTATTAATCTGCCGTCATCTAGATCTACCCTTTATTCCTTTCTCGTTTCTTCTAAGCGGTAATGAAGTGATCAAGATCTGAATCTTCGTTTATCGGTGAACAGGACACCTTTGAGACTGCCGTTACTACAAAGAATTGGCGTTTAAGCCTAATTAAGTTTAAGTAGACACGTGTTTTTATGTCAAGATCAGTTATCAGGGAAGGAACAGTAAGCAGACAGCTGGAAGACATTCTTCTATGCCCACTGACGTGAGGAGACAGGACTGCCTTTAGTGAAAATGTACGAGCAAATACATTTTAAATAATCTCTGAGGGAAACAAAATAATAGTATATTATTCTTTTAAAGAAATCGCTGAAATTTCACATGTGACATTTACCCCGTACATATAATGGACACGCCACTCTCTTAAAATAAATCTTTTTTTTTTCAATGAAATACACGGGGTCCAAGAATTTCCACAAAGCTGTACACACACTTGGCCACGAATTTCCATAACGCTATGTTCTGAGGGTAAACAGGGGTAGACAATCAAAGTCTCGCGGAAAATACCAGGAAGAGAAAAATAAGTGTGGCGGGTGGGTGGGGGGAGGGGGGAATGTTGACGATTCATTGCAGTTACGTTTCTTTAGGAGAAAGATTCGATAGTGAAGGTGTTAACGCACTGGTCTACAGACCGAGTGGATATTGATTCAGCTCACAAACAGCAAATTTTGTTCTGGACAACATGGCTGTAAAGGGACATTCAATATTTTCTCTGGAAAAATAGGGCGGCCTGGCGTTGTAATGGTATTCTCACCCATAGATATATTGATAGTCATTACAAATGAAAATACTAATATCAAGGACACTGCACAATATTTCATAACCTCCACAAGTCCTCAGGGTATTCTTTACTTTTTACTTTTCGGTGAGGAGATGGCACCTCATTTCCGTGCACGTTGAATGGACAGAGAATATTCAGGTTGTTTTCTATTGATCTCCCCTCGTCGCTGACAAACACATGCTTACTTGCTTGCTTGCGTTCGCCCTATGGCTAACGGAATGCAACTGTTAATCATCCGCGCCTTTAAAAGGACGTTGAGTGAGCGAGTCTGCGTTGTGTTGTGGTTAGCAGTATAACTGTGATATTTGCACCTTTCTGCCCAACACATCCGACTTCAGCACATTTCTGAGTACCGGGTTGTTGTCCCTCTTCGATCCCTACTCGCTTGGTCAGACTAGACAGGTTAGTTTGTTACTGGTGGCACTACGGGGAGACGGAGCAGGGTCTGAATGGTTCTAGTTCACCGATCCAAGCGCATGCTATCAGCTGGAAAAGCAAATAAGGAAGGAGAGAAGCTCTGTTTTGTTTTGATCTGCCCTCCCCATCCGCGACGTGTTTGTTTACCTCCAACAGACTCTGTGACACTGTACAACTGTACTTATCTTGTGATTCTCCTTCTTCATCCTCTTCAAATGCGTCCACGCGAAGATTACTCAACTTCATTGTCCTTCTTTAAAAGGACGTTAAAATGGCGTAAATGCATTGTGCAGTAGTTTTAAACTGCGGATATGTCCCTTTTGTCCCAACACATCCGTCGTCAACATAGTATTTGTGTGTACCAGGTTTCCAATCATCTTGATGTCTACTAGCTTGGAGAGCTTCAGTTTCTCCCCAACTCCACCTTAAAGAGGTGAAATAGGATCGTGATAATCCGAAGATCGCTGATCGTGACGTAAGCATTGGTCATAAACGGCATCTTAGCCCCGAAGAACGTGTTTCTTGAACTACCTTGAAACTACGAATAGTTATTTGTAATGCTCTAAAATAATTTAACGAGAGGGATGACTCTTGTAATCGATCCTCCCAAGTGGATTTGTTCCATATTCTTTAAGTGTTATCGGAAATAAACGGATATAAATATTCACCCAAGAGAGACTTTCTGCTAACACTTACATTGTCTTTTGTTGCAACTTTCTGTAATATAGTTCCCTACTACGTACTTCACACTGGGCTTAGTTGAACACTCTCTTTTTGAAGTAGACTGGGTGGTCAAGAGGTAGAAACGTTGGCCTTTGGACAGGAAGGTTCCGGTTTCAAATGCCACCATTAACGGTGGAAATCTTTCAAAATAGAATACGTGGTTTTCTCGTGGGTTTACCCTCCCTGGTCTATGAGTACAATGCCTAGCCCACCCAGATAACGGTGAAAAAAAAGCAGGAAGTGCCGTGTACCCTTGCGCACGTTAAAGAATTTTTGGCAGTTAAAAGTCGAAAAGAATAGAGCAAAAATATTGTCTCTTCCCGGGCAAAAGCTTTCAAGCAAATCTACTCAGCAGAAGACGGATGTGTCGGGTCGAAAGGGGGCAATCTTGGCTTTGCCGTAAACTAGCGACACAACGCAAACATGTCCACTTTTTGCAATAGAGCGCTTACAGAAGAAGAAGAGATGAACAAGAAGAGATGTACAAGAAGAGATGTACAAGAAGAGATGTACAAGAAGAGAAGGACAAGAGAAAGAAAAAGGAGGAAGGAAGAAAAATACGGATGAAGAAGGAAGAGCGTTCATGGAAGTGGCGAGCTGTACATAAATGCATAAATTTGTCAAATATAATATAAGTGGTTGAGAATGAAGAAAGTATTGTTAAATACAACATGTTTTTATAAGAGACAATAATTTACTGAAAGTTGTCTTGGAGAGAAAATACCGGGTATATAAGGGTAGGGCAGACAAGGACTAAAGTGGATAGACAACATTTGATAGGTGAAGTGAAGAACATATGACAGCCTGCAACATTAAGGCAATAGAGAGTGAAACAGCACTCCATACTAGCTAACTTTTGATGCGAAGACGGTACATTATGTAAGAATAACAAAGGAACGCGTTGGAATTAAATATCGCCACGTTTTTTTTTTTATGTTATGATTAACTGGTGGTAAAGGAAATCAATCGCATAATTCGCTCTATCATTTATGCATTATTCCTTACAATTATGACAACAACCACTTTTATTTTGCCCATCAGACCGGTCTAATGCAAGTTTCCTGCAATATGGAACTACATTTTGGAATATCATATGTTTACATAACTGACAAACATCTCGCCCTTCCTGACTGAACGATGAATTTATTTATTCATTTAGAATGGGAGAGAGATGGAATGGTAGGATTATTGCATGCTATAATGTTTGAGCACTTGTTTGGGGTTTGTGTGCGCCATGTTTTATATAAAATTATTTCACAGCCAGTGTTTACCTAACAGTGCGGATTGTCATTGATGTGAACAGACAAGCTTTCTCAGATGTGCATGGAAATATGCCACAAAGAATTAAATGTATGGGTTTTTTTTTTTAAACAATGTAAAACATGTTTTGCTAAATACAAAATAAAAATGAAAACGGTGCGTGACAGAAAGTACGACCGTCAAATAAAGGCAGGTAATTTATCTTGAAAGATGCATCTGCGTCCAACAAACGCTTCGCCATTTTAACTGCTGGATTTGTCGAAACATTAAAAGAGAATTTGACATCGATTCAATAGAATGGGGAGTGGATCGCTTGACACGAAATATCATGTTTATTAATTTGCTGCCTTTTAAACATATGCTGTCTTTTATTGACAAACCAATCCCTGCTGTTTAATTGTGTTTGTGCGTTCTTGTGCGTCTATTTAAGTATGCTTATAATAAAGACGATCAGATCAGGCACTAATACATGGAAACATAGAAGACCTACAAGAACACTTAAATAGACTCAATAGCACAGACACAAAAAACAACATGAAAATCAACGTCAACAAAACAGAAGTCATGAGTATCGCAAAAGAGAAACAGAACATCAACATACAAAAGACGGCAGTCAACTAAAACAAGTAGAGGAATTTAAATACCTAGGAAGTCTAGTGACAAACGACAATCCACAAACAGCAGAATTAGACCAAAGATGCAACAAAGCTTGTCAAATCATTGGACAGTTATCACCACTATTGTCCAACAAGGAAATAACCTTAACTAAAATAGCCTAGGGGCAAACCGGGCACTCTACAATACAATCTTCATCCCAACGGTGTGCTACCAATGCCAGTACTGGACCCTAGATGCAAGAACAATAAGAAAAATAACCTCTACTGAGATTAAATGTGTTAGATGAATGACAGTAAACAGCCTGAGAGGTAAGATCATATATGAAGAACTGAGAAAAAAGCTAGGAATAACCCCCGTCATAGAATATATAAAGAAACAACAAATGATATAGTTTGGCCACGTGACAAGGCAGAAAGATCAAAACACAACACAATGAGCTTTCCATAAACGTTGCGAAAACACCAGACCCAAGGGCCGATCACGAAAAAGATGGATTGACGGAATATTGGAAACACTAGGAAACGTAACAGCAGCAGAGTCGAACAAAAGAGCAAAAGACCGCAAATTGTATCTCTCCTCGACGCTGAAAAGCACATGAGGAAGGAAGGAAGAAAGAAAAATAGAAGAACATTGACCTATAAAGAAAACTGCTGACAAAAATAAAATGGAGAACACAGAATGAATAATGATGAGTGTTATCCTATGCAGATTGTTTCAGTACACAGCTGTTTTCATTCATCTCAATGTTGTATTTTAGTTCTAATCTAGAAAAATTAGCCGTTTGAAGATGGTCTGAGCTTAGTGCATTCCTTTCATTAATAAAACTGATATTTTATGCAGGTGGTTTTACTTTTTGATACTTAACACACTTGTCATCTGGGCCTAATACATTCCTTTCATTAATAAAACTGATATTTTATGAAGGTGGTTTCACTTTGTGACACTTGACACAAAAAGTATTTTTTTTCTAGCTGTAATAAGTATTTTTGTGCGAAAGATATTTTAGTAGTTAATGGTCGAAATAAAAAGATCAAAGATTGTTAAATTTGAGAGCTTTTGGTGTGCAACATTCAATTTTTAACCAGAAAAGATTTACAATTTTAAGATACAACTTCTCATAATCACTTGATATGTTTAATATTAGAAAAAGCGTGTTTATTTTATCTTCATCAAAGAAGCAAATAAGCAAATGAGCTAAATTATCAATGGCAAATAACAATGAGCAGTTGACTACTATTTATCGGTCCGTTTGGTTTAAAATACATCTAATCTCAGAACCGAACATTTATTGAAATATGGGTGAAAAATGGTTCTGAAGATCATCAGAAAAAAAAACAAAGAGAAAGAAATAACGATGACAGGAAGAATTAAACTCCTGCGTTGATTGTTGCAAATATCAATCGCTAGTGAATCTAGCGAATAGTGTGGCTGCACCAAAATAGAATGGGAGAAGCAAGTCATGCGTTTCGTGAACAAATAGAAATATCGCTGACATCAACACAGGTTATGTATTGGCAAATATGAAATAATTTCACGGAGAATAAAGAATCAAAACAAGATTCTCTCATTGTACACGCAGAAAAAGCGAGCATATAAAGAAAAAACCTATACACCATCTCCACTGTCACCATGTATCCTGCCTTTCTCATTTCACCCAAACCTCTGTCTTTTAATACTGACTTGCCTTCCATTCTGCCCTCAGTAAAGCCTGTTTTATAATTTTATTAAAATTGTACACGATCTGAAGATCCGGGTAGTTAAAGCTGCTTTTTCGTCGGCATCATCATCATCATGTGCCACACCGGTTGGCGTAGGCGATCATGCCCTTCCACAATCTTATATCCACAATGCATTGTATCAGTTCTGTTGTTGACTGTTTTCCATGCCATGACACCAAGCTATCCAGTATTTTCTCTCTTTGTCGTCCGTGATCTCTCTTTCCTTTTATTTTGCCAGGTGTAACCGAGTACTCCAACTTTCCTCTTCTCATGATGTGCTCGAAAAATGTTGATTGTTCTTTCTGATGTTCTTTAGGAGTTCCATTGTTGTGTTGACCTCTTTGAGTATTTCCTCATTGGTCTTGTTAGCTGTCCAGGGAACTTTCAACATTCTTCTGAGAAATCCCATCTGTGTGGCCTCTAATCGTCTTTTCATTTGTTTGTCTACTGTCCATGATTCGCTCCGTAGGTCAGAATTGGTTCTATATAGCACCGATGAACTCTCTTTCTCACTTCTATTGACATAGATTTGTTGCATACGATATTTTTCGTCTTCTGAAATGCTATTTTGGCCTGAGCTGTTCTGCTTTTTATTTCTGTGGCGCATCTTCCCTCAGATGTTATTATTGTGCCCAAGTATTTGACGCGTTGCCCTTGTTTCAGATTTGTTCTGTTTATTTTTATGCTGGATGATGGTGATGATGTTCCATTGATATGACCATTACTTCTGCTTTCTTACTATTCAGACTGTGACATTTTGTTGTTGTTATTTTTTAATATTATGTCTATAATTTCTTGTAGGTCATTCTCTGTCTCTTAAGACTGTGTCATCCGCATATTGCAAATTATTTATGTTGTGACCGTTGACTTCAATTCCTTTTTTGTCTACTATTGATCTCTAAATATGCTCGCTGTAAAGTGAAAACTAATCCGGCGACAGAACACAGCCTTGTCTGATTGACTCCTTGCTTTACATAATGGGATTGTCCTGTTTGGTTACTAATTCATATAGCTGCTATTTGTTGCCAGTACATGTTTTTTATGATTCGCAGATCCTTGTCATCAATGATTAATTTCTCCATTATATTTATTATTTCCACATGCTTCACTTTGTCAAATGCTTTTGTGCAGTCTATAAAGCACATATATAGATCTTTCTTTACAATGTTCTTACGATGTATATTGCATTATTGGTGCCCTTTCCTTCCACAAATCCACATTGTTCTTCACTTATTTCAAGCTGCTTTTATCATTACAATAAACGTTTTTTTATATTATCGTCAGTACCCAATGTTTTTTTCTATCTTTGGTCTGGTGTAGTGAGTAAAGGGAAAACAAAACGTAATATGTACTCTAGACTTCACTGATTATGCGAATTTTTTTTCAGCGCATTACTAATCTCCATCCCCCTTCTCCCCCAACTATCATCGCTACTGTCCCATTTTTTCTTCTATAATTGTTATGGTTTTGGTTATGGAAGGCCCCGGCATCACTGCAAACGAATTAAAATCCATAATTGTTCAACCGTCCGTGCCAGTTGAAAAATCAGAATTAATATATCATCTCTCAAACAAAGAAAGTCAGCTGCAGTCCCCATCATAGCAGTCACAGCACACGCCAAAAGACATTAAGCGAAACCACACAGAAAGTGAACGCAACCATTTGTTTCCTGTTATACGATATCATCATTCATCGTAAGCAATCGGAATATCAAAACACACTCAAAACGGATACAACGCACAGCTCACGGTGTGCACAGATCACTTAACTCAGTAGCTCCGCCAACCAGCCAGTTGCTTCTATTTCTTCTCTGTAGATCTGTGGCTGTGGCAAGCACACAACGAGAGCAATTAACACAACACAGAGAAATTGCAAATCCAAGTGTTCAGAACAACACAGGTACTGAACACTTCATGTGATGACTCGAAGAGGCAGCCTTGATTACGTTCAAAAGTTAATTTACACAACACTCTAACTACGCTTCATAAACTCAACTGGATAAATGTTTTTTCTTGCGTATAAAAGTGGTATTTCCTCATTACTCATAAATACATGCTGTGGGCGTCTTTGAATATATAAACTTTATATCGTAGCCTCTTATTGCGTCTACGGCAACTGCCGATGGTTTGACACTCTACAAGTTGTGTAAGTAAATCAACACAAATTTTTTGGCTAACACAAAAACACATACATTATTTTCATTATAATAATCAATAGTTTCATTATACTCTGCGCATATCCTGTAACCAATGATTCTTCCTTCTTTAAAGTCAGTATACACGTAGCCCAGATCTCTCAAAACATTCAAACTGTCTTCCTTGAAAATCCTCTTCTCCGAAAAACTTTGCTTCAACGAAAAATCTTTTTCAATGATCCCTCTAAAAAATACGACGGCTTTCTTCAACAGTGAGTCCATCCCAGCTTAACAATATTGATTAACTATTCTCATTGGTTCAGTCAGTCCCTGCAAACATGGTATTCCCAGGCTAAAATGGACAAAAAGTTTTCATGCAGATAAATCCTGATCAACATTTAATGTCTATTGTACCAATACCAGGGGGATGTACATGTGAAAACTTTCTCACACAGTTCTTTTCTAATCAACATCTGATGTCTATTATTCCAATACCAGGGGAATGTACATGTGAAAACTTTCTCACACAGTTCTTTTCTAATCAACATCTGATGTCTATTATACCAATACCAGGGGGATGTGCATGTGAAAACTTTCTTACACGGTTCTTTTCTAACCAACATCTGATGTCTATTATACCAATACCATATGGGAGCAAAATATCAAACATTCTATAACCGCCTTCTGCTGATCATTTTTAAGATGTGTTATGCCAACATCAGATGAGTGAGAGATATATATATCAAACGTTTTATACAATCTTCAATCCAATCTCCTAATCAATAGTTTGACATATATGACCGGACATAATAACAGGTGGAAATAATAATTTAAAGTTGAAATATATATTTTTTCCTCATAACAGAAGTCGAAAGATTCAGCCAATGTATATTTACAAAAGCATATAGTTAAAATCAATATTTTTAAAATGTCACGAAATAAAGATAACGTATTTTTGTTTAAATAAAGGAAATTCATTTCAATTTCGTTTATCGAAATAAATCGTTCCTCCACAGATTATATCATCAGTTCTAAACTTTTAAATAACAGTATCAAATATTTGATATCAAGGGTAAGAAAATAAATGCGGAAATTGAAAACATTTGCATGTACACAAATGTTACCGATTATTTATACCAGTATGAATTGGCGGGGGTCGGAAACTGGCTCTCAAACAGAACACAAACCAGACCGATTTAATGCACAAAACATTTGATGTTTGTTATACAGGAGACGGATGTGGACCAGAGGCCGCAGTTAATAGCAAAACAAAGACCAATCTCTATGACAATGACTGCACACACACACAATGGAGAAGTGGAACCAATTCTGTTTACTGGTATCTGAACTTTGCAACGCCCCAGAAGACTCACATCATTCGAATCTATCATCGAGCTAGCACTATGATTCGGGTAAAGAATGACACTCTAAGGGCTTTCTCTGACAGTAGCGGAGTAGTGTTCCAGTATAATGATATATCCTACCCTAATTTATCTGTGAACACTATTGTAGTCAAAACGCAAACGTCAATGGCACACATTAAGATTGAGTTCTCACCGACCATTTCGCAGGCCGACTTTGCACTGACGGTATGTGAGGTGCAAACATTTACAGACACCTATTGTCTGGACGAGCAGTCTTGTCGTTTTGTGCAGTGTGTAGTGGGTGTAGTAAAGGCTGCAATGTCATCATCGGTACTTGTCACGGCTACTGTTCACATGGGATCTATGGACACGACTGTTCCGGGTCTTGTCTCAGTGTCTGTCCTTTATTTGAGGAAAAATCTGGAAAATGCCTACATTGTAAACATCTTGGCTATACCTGTAATGACACTTGTCCAGATGGTAATTTTGGGCTACAGTGCGAACAGATGTGTTCTGATGGCTGTGACATCATATGTACTCTCAAATGTCCGGACAACTGTTTCAACGACACCTGTCAACAGTCGATCAGGAATCTGTACATGCAAGAGAACGTTCTATGGGTCAGACTGCACTCTCAAAACTCCGGACAACTGTTTAACGAAACCTGTGATTCCCACGTTCAGAAGAGTCTGCCGACTACAACAAGCCCAAGCATATGGACACTTTAATGTGTTTCTGTGCTAGACATGGTTCATTTCTTGGTGTTTTTTAGTGAAACCATGGCTCATATCTTGCTGTGTTTCTGTCCTAGCCATGGCTCATATCTTAGCTTGTGTGTGTTGGCCATGGCTCATATCTTGGTGTGTGTCATGTTAGTCATATCTCATATCTCGGTGTGTCCGTGTTAATCATGTCTCATATCTTTATGTGTGTCTGTGTTTAGTCATATCTCATATCTTAGTGTGTACCAGTGTTAGTCATATGTCATATCTTTGTGTGTGCATGTCTGGGTTAGTGATATCTCATATCTTTGTGTGCATGTTTATGTTAGTCATATCTCATATCTTTGTGTGTGCATGTCTGTGTTTGTCACATCTCATATCCTTGTGTGTGCATGGCTATGTTAGTCCCATCTAATATCTTTGTGTGTGCATATCTATGTTAGTCATATCTCTTATCTTTGTGTGCATGTCTATGTTAGGCATGTGTCATATCTTTGTGTGTGCATGTTAATGTCATTTATATCTCATATCTTTATGTGCATGTTTATGTTAGTCATGTGTCATATATCTTGATGTATGTCAGTGTTAGTCATGCCTCGTATCGCTGTGTGCATGTCTGTATTAGTCACATCTCATATCTTTGTGTGTGCATGTCTGTGTTAGTCACATCTCACATCTTTGTGTGTGTTAGTCTGTGTTAGTCACATCTCACATCTTTGTGTGTCCGTGTCTGTGTTAGTCAACTCTAGTGAATCGGGCAGATGGTGCTCGTAAACCTGGGAGGGCCTACCATCTAAGGGCAGAATCCCCCTACAGAAAAGATCATCTGCTGCCTTGCAGGAAGATTGGGGACAATCAAAGGCTAAGGAAAGCAAACCCGAATAAAATGCTGGCTGAAATCGGATGCACTGGGCCACTGGCGCAGAACACAGTGCAACGTATTAACGGGTGTTCAGTCAGAGTGGATCTGACAGACTCTAATTGTGATGTTCTGTCTGTGGGGGCGATCAACACACTTAGCCTGACAGCTGACCTCATATGAGAGTCTGGAATCCTTACTCTGATTGAGTCCTGAACGCAGAGAGAGAGAGAGAGAGATACCAGTATGTTCATATGTCACCAAACATTAATTTGATATGGGACTGTAAGTAAATGTTTGTAAAATAAAAACAAAACCCAATGCAAGACATTAAGTCACTCGTGTAGAATGGGTGTTTATATCTTTTGTTTTGTGTTTGTTATGTAACTACGACTATGTGTTTATATTTTTTGTTTATGTTTTTAGGTAGGTATGATTGTGTGTTTATATCTTTAGTTTGTGTATTTGGTATGCAAGTACGATCTTATGTTTATGTGTTTGTTATGTAAGTACGATCTTATGTTTATGTGTTTGTTATGTAAGTACGATCTTATGTTTATGTGTTTGTTATGTAAGTACGATCTTATGTTTATGTATTTGTTATGTAAGTACGATCTTATTTTTATGTATTTGTTATGTAAGTACGATCTTATGTTTATGTATTTGTTATGTAAGTACGATCTTATTTTTATGTATTTGTTATGTAAGTACAACCTTATGTTTATGTATTTGTTATGTAAGTACGATCTTATGTTTATGTATTTGTTATGTAAGTACGATCTTATGTTTATGTATTTGTTATGTAAGTACGATCTTATGTTTATGTATTTGTTATGTAAGTACGATCTTATGTTTATGTATTTGTTATGTAAGTACGATCTTATGTTTATGTATTTGTTATGTAAGTACGACCTAATGTTTATGTAATTGTTATGTAAGTACGATCTTATGTTTATGTATTTGTTATGTAAGTACGGTCTTATGTTTATGTATTTGTTATGTAAGTACAACCTTATGTTTATGTGTTTGTTATGTAAGTACGATCTTATGTTTATGTATTTGTTATGTAAGTACGATCTTATGTTTATGTATTTGTTATGTAAGTACGATCGTATGTTTATGTGTTTGTAAGTACGACCTTATGTTTATGTATTTGTTATGTAAGTACGATCTTATGTTTATGTATTTGTTATGTAAGTACGATCTTATGTTTATGTATTTGTTATGTAAGTTCGATTGTATGTTTATGCATTTGTTATGTAAGTACGATCTTATGTTTATGCATTTGTTATGTAAGTACGATCGTATGTTTATGTGTTTGTTATGTAAGTACGACCTTATGTTTATGTATTTGTTATGTAAGTACGATCTTATGTTTATGCATTTGTTATGTAAGTACAACCTTATGTTTATGTATTTGTTATCTAAGTACAGCTTTATGTTTATGTATTTGTTATGTAAGTACGATCTTATGTTTATGTATTTGTTATGTAAGTACGATCGTATGTTTATATATTTGTTATGTAAGTACGATCTTATGTTTATGTATTTGTTATGTAAGTACGATCTTATGTGTATGTATTTGTTATGTAAGCACAACCTTATGTTTATATATTTGTTATGCAAGTACGACCTTATGTTTATGTATTTGTTATGTAAGTACGATCTTATGTTTATGCATTTGTTATGTAAGTACAACCTTATGTTTATGTATTTGTTATCTAAGTACAGCTTTATGTTTATGTATTTGTTATGTAAGTACGATCTTATGTTTATGTATTTGTTATGTAAGTACAACCTTATGTTTATGCATTTGTTATGTAAGTACAACCTTATGTTTATTATTTGTTATGTAAGTACCATCTTGTGTTATATTTTCTATTTATGTGTTTGTTATGTAAGCACTATCTTGTGTTTATATTTTCTGTTTATGTGTTTGTTATGTAAGTACAACCTTATGTTTAATTATTTGTTATGTAAGCACAACCTTATGTTTATATATTTGTTATGCAAGTACGACCTTATGTTTATGTATTTGTTATGTAAGTACGATCTTATGTTTATGCATTTGTTATGTAAGTACAACCTTATGTTTATGTATTTGTTATCTAAGTACAGCTTTATGTTTATGTATTTGTTATGTAAGTACGATCTTATGTTTATGTATTTGTTATGTAAGTACAACCTTATGTTTATGTATTTGTTATCTAAGTACAGCCTTATGTTTATGTATTTGTTATGTAAGTACGATCTTATGTTTATGTATTTGTTATGTAAGCACAACCTTATGTTTATGTATTTGTTATGTAAGTACGATCTTATGTTTATGCATTTGTTATGTAAGTACAACCTTATGTTTATGCATTTGTTATGTAAGTACAACCTTATGTTTAATTATTTGTTATGTAAGTACCATCTTGTGTTTATATTTTCTATTTATGTGTTTGTTATGTAAGCACTATCTTGTGTTTATATTTTCTGTTTATGTGTTTGTTATGTAAGTACAACCTTATGTTTAATTATTTGTTATGTAAGCACTATCTTGTGTTTATATTTTCTGTTTATGTGTTTGTTATGTAAGTGAGAGATAACTAATCTAATTCGTGTCACTCCATTGACAGGTCTATCAAACCATTGAGAAGAATGAAATGAGACTAGAGGACCAAGACAGAAAGGACGCCGTGAAGATTGAATGGCAACAGCTAGCCCTTGTCATAGATAGACTTCTTCTGTTCATCTTCGTTGTGTTTACTGCGGGCATAACTCTTGCCCTTATTCTGCCTGGCTATTATGCACAGATGGGAGACATAGCCTGATTACGTCTTCATTCGCGACTCCAAAGAGTTCTAGTGTTCATATATTTATACGGTTCAGCCACAATTCGGGACGCCAATGGTAACAGTCACAGTTATCTATCCTTCAACAACAATGTCCCTTTGGCTTTTGCCTAATGATTCATTAAGGAGGTGATCTGACAGAGAACAGATCTTGGTCAAATTTCAAGATAAGATCACAAGCCAGAACGTCAGTATCAATATACAAAGTCTACAGATCAGTCAATGTGTTGTGGTACCAAAGTTCTACTTTTGATAATATACTGACCGTTATTTTTCACCCTTCCCTACACAGGTGTAGACTTGGAGGTACGCCTGTATTATAATTATATTCTACCCAGTAGGTTTAATATGTTTGTAGAGTGCACATTCTTCGTACTTTAGGTTTAGCTTTAAAATAAAGATCTCATCTCTCATGAACATATGTATGCTTTGTCTGCCCATTAATGTACACGGCGCACCGAATCTAATAACGAAATGAAAGGCATAATTGGGACAAAAACCGTTGGTTGTCTGTTTTATCAACTACAAGAAGCGCCCAGTAATTGTAATAATGTCTTCCTTGATCTAATAAACAACAAATATTGACATTTTATTTTTGACAATTTCGCATCTCATTTCTTGGTACATCAAACTCTGATATTGTTGGTAGCGCATGTTAGAAGCGCTCTTTTCTTCCGAGGCATATAAAGGCCAGGTTTCGCAGGCATATACTGGAGTGCTCAGTACGCATGCTTTGTGTAAAGCGAACATGGTTTTTGTGGTCTGCGTATTGTTATTCCACACTCTCTGTGTCAAGCTAGATAAGACAGTATTCTCAGGCCATGCCAGTTCTTACATGTGGTTCTACATCCAGTGGGAGAGAGTATCGGTAATAGTCAAATACAGCCTTCAGTTTGTAACCGCTTATGATAATTTTTGGAAGCCCTGGTGAGTTGCAATATGGTGGAGGAAAGGAAAGAAAAGAAGCTGGCACAAGAAAAAATAAAGAAATTTTCCATTAAAGAAAAACTATGGAGGAAATTAAAAGTTAACGCCACAGACATTAGACTGATGCCAATACTGCATGATTCACTTCGTGAAGTGAACAATGTCAGCGTGATCTTTTTTTACCTATTAATTACAAATCTTTTTAGCAGAAGATCATTGAAAGGAAAATTTTCACTACGGAAATAAGAAATAAACGTACCAGGTCACCAAAATGGATTCTTGAGTGAGGCTAAGGTTCGCGTCATTGCTGTTTCAATGTAGAGCTTGTGCAATATATTCATTTGATATGGCCAGTCAGCTGGACACCTAAATAACTGCATGATACTACTTAAAGGTGTGTTTATCATTCAAGCTAGACCGGAAATGAACTCAATACTCATTAATTTTGAAGAGAGTAGAAGATTCAGAATCATGTATTTCTCTCTTATTCGTTGGCGAAGTACAGAGTTCTGTGTTATAAGGTGCAAGTTGTTTTGTGCTGTATTGTTCTCCTTTTAAGAGCTTATTATATCTTTATATTTTTCATATTGGCAAGTATTTCTCGGTGCAATAATATTAAGAGAATGTTGACCCGAGCAAGCTATCAAATTAACCATTTCCCCAACAAAACGTTTGATCTCACAGCTATCATTGGACTCTATGCAACATTATTGCCCGGTAAAGCAAGTGAAAAACTCGCAATGATAAAACATATGGATCTTATGAAGCATTTGTTAGTAATTTATCCGGCTTTCTGTTATATTTGCGTTCCGTTGATTACATTGACGTAGAATGAGATATAAATGGCCGGAGAAAGTTCTAACATCTTCAAACATTCGTCAATATTCCTTTTGTATGGCGGTTTAGTGACTGGCCTTATACTCGGCTTTTCGCGTGTGTAATAGAATCCCCTTTCCCAGGGCCAATTCTTCTGTGACCGCGTTTGTTGTTGACCTCTTCTCTTCATCTTTATTACGTCTCTACTTGTGCAAGTCCAGTCAGACCGTCTGTCTGTCTACTTCAACTTGGCAAATATCCATAACCAGCCTTTTTACTTTATGTTATTACCATTCTCTCCATTATAATATAGCATATCCATACGCTTTCATAATTTAGTTACTGAATGTAAAATCTGCATAAGTTGCACAGTTCTTTATTATCCCCGCATTTTCGATTATCCATTTGTATTAATTCTTCGAGAGTCCCTCTATATTTTGTTCATTGTATACTGTTCTCACAATAGTTCTGTATGCCCGCCTACACAACTTGAAACATTTTGCTCGGTTCCGTGTTTGAGTGAGCTGTTTAAAAGCTATAATCTTGCCATTATGCTTTTTATTTCTCAGTCAGAAAAAAATACTTAAAAAGCTTTTGCATAATTGTGTGAATAATAATGAGTAAATGTGACATGATCAGTCATTCACGTCTGCTATTTGAACATTTGCATTATGATCTTATATATTTTGTTTACGTGTGTTAGCCTGCACGTCCTACTGTGTGTGTAGCTGTTTTTTTTTTTTTTTTTAGAATTTGGTATCCTCCATTCATAAAATAATAAACTGATACGCCGACAATCAGGAATCAACGCGGGGAAAAAACGTAGATATCTTTGTTTGTGATTCATTTAGAGGATATTAGGAGTAGCGGAGAAGAGAAGTGGAAAGAAAATAAAGGGGATATAAAGAGAAAACTCAGGGGAAAAAAGTAAATGAAATATAGTTGTTAGGAGTACAGTTGCTTGTGTGACTTCTTCTCTTAGCGTTCATCTGTTAAGTGGACGTGCATGCGTTGTGTCGATGCAAGCCTTTCGGCCCTACACATCTGTCTAGCGAGGAGTGGATGCCGGTGCCTACGTCATTCAGGGGCACGTTCTAGTGTATTGTCACACTCGATAGGAAATGTAGGGAACTGAACTCAGTCGTTGTCAATGCGGAGGTCAACGGTCTCATGTGGGATAAAACCGATGAGAAAGATGTAATCATCTATACAGGCAGATCCGTAATACAACACCAAAGGAGTGCATGGGCATTTACAGCACGCTCGGCAGGCAGAATAGTCAAAGAAGACAGCGGTGCCTATGTTATGACCACGAGTAGCATGATGATGGAGGTGATGGCAGTGACCTGGGCATTCATCTGCAGTCACAAGACTACACACACGCCTGCATACTAAATGATTCGATGAGCAAGAAAAAAAATGTAGAAACGGACTCTGTACACAGGCAATGGATAGTCATTAGAAAAGTCAAAAATAAGTAAGGTAACCTTTGTCTAAGTCCCTGAACAGGCGGAAGTACGGGGAAATGAAAGAGCGGACAGGTTGGCTAGCTACGCTGTAATTGAAGACGGTCAACCAATGGATCGGACGGACGTCACCAATGCCCTCCGAGATGTGGGAAGGGCACATGACTTCGGCAAACATGAGCCACGTCACTCCTTCGGGTGAAAGAGATGGGAGTTAAGATGGACATAGCTAGAAATGAGAAACTTAGTGGGCTGTAAGAAGACTAATCAACCAACAAAGAACTAGAGTCGTCAGTCGCTGGACACTGCGGAACTTGCTGAGGAGGGGATCTGAGCACCTATGTACATGTTCGGAGTGCAATGATGATGACCCGCAAATAATTCAATAACAACATCTATCTTCTGCATGGTAAGACTTTTTATTTAACAATAATTTTACACGGCTTCTTTTGGCCTACTCATTTGGACTTTTAACACCGCCAAAGGATTTTTTTTAACGAAAGAGGAAAACACATGAGACTTCATGTTTTACGTCATTAACCGAGAGGGCTAGACATTGGATCTCACAACTGGAGTCCAGGGAAGGTTAAAGTCACAAAGAAACCACTAATTCGAAGTGACAAATTCCCGTTGCAGGGGTTCGAAACCGGGGTCTTCTTGTACATAGGTTGATGTTTTACCTGTAGATCAGCTAGACCCTTGGGTTTGTTTGCTTTTTCCTTGTTGAGACATAATCAGTTCAACTTTAGACCACTTCTTTAGGTTATATAAAACCATAATTGCCATTACAAATTGTAGTGTTACCGAATATGTGTATTAATTATAAAACAGAAATGAGGTAAATCAAGAATTAACACGGAATTTCATCATTGTCTGCTTCTTTCCTTTCTTATTTGTCTTTCAGCGGCGACATAGGCACACATACAAAATATATGTGACATGCGGGATCATGAGTAGAGCCGTAGAAAACATGTAATATATATATATATATATATATATATATATATATTAAACAGCTAAATCTGCAGAGAGGCGAGACAAACTACCACGTTTCGGCAAAAGCCTTCTGTTATAGAGTTAGTTACTTTCGTTTGATGATTGATTGTGTATATCAGACTTCACATCACATTACAGCACAACAAATTTTATAGTCAACGTTTAAGACAACTACTAATCATCACAAACTATTCACTCATAATTCAAATTCAAGTTTATTGAATTTTGAAGAGTGACCAGGATCTATGTTCCTGGAAAAAGAGATAGTTTGCGATCTGATAGTGTTATCTTATATTATTGTTTCCTTGTGCCATGTTTCCTATTGCTTCTAATATTTCATATCAATCCACCTTTTTCATAATCGACCCTTTAATCTAGTATTCATCATCTGGAGGCATGTCCTTTGCAGAACGTTGTATTCACCACAGCCCACCTGAAAGAATCTCTCTCAGATCTCCCACTTCTTCTGTTGTCTTGTTCAAGAAGGTCTCCTTGATGTCTTGAAGCCACCTTCTTCTTAGTCTGCCCTTGATGCGTCGTCCAGACACCATGCCTTCCATTATTGTTCTTTATATCTCGCTGCGTCTTCTGGCTGTCGTGATTTCTCGACAGTCTGCAATCAGTAGTTTTCCGTTGCTTTCTGATTGGTTCTGATCACTTAACACCTTAGGTCCATGCTGTGCCCTGAGACCCTATACCGACCGTTCCAGCCCCTGCCTTCAAGACAGTTGTCGAGTCACTCGATCCTCCGCCCTTTCTACTAGCAGCTGTGTGTACTATAGAAGGGAGACTACCTTCCTTAACTTGTCCTCCGTAGTTTAGCCGACCAGCCAAAGCCGTTGCCCATAGGGTAACGCTGATCTAGAATATTTATAAAACTTTAATGCATGAACCCCCCCCCCCACGTGTGTTTTTCTTAAGTTAAGCCCTTAACTTACGACTGACTCAGCAGGTCGGTAAGCGATATATGTTTTATGCTCAGAGAAATACACAGAGGATGGAGATTAAAGTAGCAACGATAAACATGTGCGGATAAAAAATAAAGACGTCGAACTTATAGAAGAAATGACAAAAAGGAAAATTAAAATACTAGGATTAGCGGACACTAGAGTAAAAGGACAACAGATAAAGAAAACACACATGAAGTACACGAAAATATACTCAGGAGTCGACAACACAGAAAGAGCAAAACATGGAGTAGGTTTTATCATCGACCCAGAACACGCAAAGAACATTCTAGAAATAAAATACCATTAAGAAAGAATTATCACAATTAAACTACTAGAAGACAATCGAAAAACAAATCACATTCAAATCTATGCACCATGCAACAACAATGAAAGAGACAGCGAAGAATTCTACGACACACTGAGTGAAATTATTAACAAGATTGACGAAAGCGACGACATGTTAGTGATGGGAGATT
This sequence comes from Megaustenia siamemsis, assembly GCA_032433765.1. NCBI lineage: Eukaryota > Metazoa > Mollusca > Gastropoda > Stylommatophora > Ariophantidae > Megaustenia > Megaustenia siamemsis. The sequence continues at coordinate 39,240,551 of JAVIAB010000051.1, read as the reverse complement.
TTAATGGAAGGCTTGGGAAACGCAACTGTGAGAACAGTGATATCTTAGGACCCTTTGGCGATAAAACAGCTGAAACAAACGAAAATGGAAGCAGACTGCTGGATCTATGCAATCAAAATGATTTATTTATCACCAACACATTCTTCAAACACAGAGAGTCGCATGTATACACCTGGTACAAATGGAGTGACACAACATGAGAAGCCAGATAAATTTTATACTAACAAGACAACAGAACAAGAAAAGAGTAACCGACAGTAGAGCAATCCCAAATATTACAGACGACACGGATCACAAGATGATTATGATCACACTAAGACAGCCAAAAAATAAAGAGAAAATACGAAAACAAACAAAAGAAGCGAAAAGAACAGACAATAAAAATAAAACAATTAAAAGATAAAGAAACAAGGAAAACCCTAGAAGAAAAACTAACAGAGGAATTCAAGAAACTCCCTAAGGAAGTATGCACAGTAGAAGAAGAGTGGAAACAATTTAAGGAAACAGTAACCAACATCTTTAAAACAGTTTGTGGAACGAAGCTAAGAACAAGAGAAGGGAAAAAGAGCACCCTGTGGTGGAACGAAACAATCAGAGAAGCAATTAAAGAAAAGAAGAAACTGTTTAAAAATTGGAGGGAGAAAAAGGACCAAGAAAAATATGAAAAATATGCTTTAGTTCGAAAAGAATTAAAATGTTGATCAAAGAAGTTTAGCAAAAGAATTGGACTGAATTCGGACAAAACATGAGCAGGGACTTCAAGACAGCCACAAGAGATTTCTACAAAGCAGCAAAAGCCACAAGAGCGAGAAAAGAAAACCATGATCCTACTGAGCTGATAAATGACAAAGACGGACAGCCAATATCAAATAACCAATGTATGCAACAGAGATGGAAAGAATATTTTGAAGACCTGTTAAATATACCAACTACCAATAAGACAACAAAAACCACAATAGAACTCATAAATACTGAACCCAAATGAAAGAGGAAATCGGAGAAGTAATCAAATATGCACCAAGAAATAAAGCATCGGGGATAGATAACATACCAATAAAAATAATAGCAGCAGCAGGAGAAACAGGAATGCAATGGCTGCACAGAATATTTAATGCAGCATGGCACCAACAACAAGCCCCAGAAGACTGGCAACAGGCAATCATCATGCCAATATGGAAAAAGAAAGGTAGCAAAAGAGACTGCAATCAATATAGAGGTATATCTCTTCTCAGCCGTGTAGGAAAGCTATACGCCAAAATCTTGGAAAAAAGGCTGAGACCAATAATAGAACTATAGTTAAGCGATTCTCAAATGGGGTTTCGAAAAAACAGAGGATGTACCGACGCACTATTCACATTAAAACAGCTTGCAGAAAAAACGACAGAACACAATCAAAACTTATACATAGCCTTCATTGACCAGGAAAAAGCATTCGACAGAGTAAACAGAGAACAACTGTGGGAGATACTAACAACATACGGAGTAAGCCAACATCTAACCAACCTTATTAAAAGTCTCTATTTCAACAGCAGCTGCAGGGTCAGAACAGCAGCAGGCTATACAGACCACTTCGAAGTTAGATCAGGTGTAAGACAGGGGTGCGTACTATCCCCCCTACTGTTTATTACATACATGGACCATATATGCAAGCTGGCCAACCCATAAGAGACAGAGGAGATCAACGAGCTTTTATTTACAGACGATCAGGCACTAATACATGAAACAATAGAAGACCTACAAGAACACTTAAACAAACTCAACATCTCAGGCACAAATACAACATGAAAATCAACATCAACAAAACAGAAGTCATGAATGTCGCCAAAAATAAACAGAACATGAACATAACTATAGAAGGCAGACAACTAAAACAAGTAGAGGAATTCAAATACCTAGGAAGTCTAATGACAAACGATAATTCTCAAACAGCAGAGATAGAATCAAAATGCAACAAAGCTTGTCAAATCATCGGACAGTTATCACCACTATTGTCCAACAAGGAAATAACTCTGGAGGCAAAACGAGCACTATACAATACAATCTTCATCCCAACGTTGTGCTACCAATGCCAGACCTGGACCCTAGATGCAAGAACAATAAGAAAAATAACCTCTACAGAGATGAAATGTGTTAGACGAATGGCAGGAAACAGTCTGAGAGATCAGATCAGAAATGAAGAACTGAGAAAAAAGCTAGGAATAGCCCCCGCCATAGAATATATAAGGAAACAACAGATAAAATGGGTTGGCCACGTGGCAAGGCAGAAAGAACAAAACACAACACAACGAGCTTTCAACAAACGTTGTGAGAACACCAGACCCAAGGGTCGACCACGAAAAAGATGGGTCGACGGAATATTAGAAGTACTAGGAAACATAACAGCAGCAGAGGCGAACAGAAGAGCAAATGACTGCAAACTATATCTCCCCTCGACGCTGAAAGGCAGATGAAGAAGGAAAGAAGAAGAAGAAGAATGCAAGAACGGACGATACAAACCATACAAGGGAAAACTTAGAGGAGTTTGTAAAATTAGCGCGTATTACATGAATCATTACTTTGCATAAGAAGAATATAGGGAATGTGTTTACATATATTATATATATATATACATATATATATATATATATATATATATATATATATATATATATATATCAGTGGCGTATTCTCCATGATACCGCAGCTACCGCCGGTAGCCTGAACATATTAAAGAAATACAAAAGGAAATGATAATTTATTTATTTTTTTTAATTATATGTATTACAAATTTTTGGATATTCTATTTCACATTTCGTAGGCCAATATGATTTATTTGCTTTGATTTGCATTTATTAAAGCAAGGTTTCCTCTGGCCACTATAACGTTTGTGAATGAAACGAAACTATTCTACATTGAAACCTCTAGGAGCCAGCGGTACATTTTTTTCTTTATCCGAATCTAGTTAACGACCTTGACATTGAAAAATTCCCGTCAAAATAGTGTACCGGTTGTTGCCGCTAGATGTATGCGGTTTCATGGGTTATTTCTTGCTCTAGCCAATCAGAATCATCACAAAGTGAAAGTGAAACTACAAGTGCTCCCTTGTTTCTTATTACCGGAACTTCCTTAGCTATTTATAACTACGTTATGCGCATCAGCATCTGTAGAAAGAACTTTTTTTGCTCTCAAGAGAATCAATCTTATTGTCGCTCAACTCAGACAGAAGAACGTGTATCTGGTTTGGCATTAATGTCCATTGAGAAATCATTCCCTCAAAAACTTAGAAACCAACCCAACAGTACTTTCAATGACAAAGTCATCAATACATTTTCGTCCCAAACAAGAAAGATAGAGTTTACATATAAATAAGTAAGTAATTTAAAATGTAGTGAAGTCATTAGAAAATATTACTTTATGTTAGCCTATTGAATATAATGTATGTTTTTATTTATTACGTCAACGGTAGCCCAGACCCCAAAACCAGTATACGCCACTGATATATATATATATATATATATATATATATATGTTTACTAGCGACACATTTTTTGGCAATGAGGTTGGGTGAACTATACCAGTTATGATTTCTTTAATGGTACCCATGTAAGGTTGGGTGAACCTAGAAGCCACCAATCAAGATCGAACCCAATATCATTTAATCGGTGGACCAGCTCACTGACCATTGCTCTATCGGCTCCCCTTTTATGTTGTCAGCTAAATCTCAGTCACAATATACCTCAAAGAAAAACAAACTGGAATGTAAATAAATTATAGGTAGAACTAATGATGAGTACCAAGGACAGGAAGATGCAGAGAAGCATGGCCAGTGCATCAGATGGTATGACATATGCATATCGTTCAAGTTTTTCACAATTGGTTTCCAGTTATTTTTAAAATCATAACTGAAAGTGATTTTTTTAAAATTAAATAGGTTATTGTAAAAGTGCTTCTGATAACTGCCAATAGGTTATGTAAAAGTGCTCCCTATAGGGAGATAAGTTATATAAAAGTGCTCCCTATAGGGAGATAAGTTATGTAAAAGTGCTCCCTATAGGGAGATAAGTTATATAAAAGTGCTCCCTATAGGGAGATAAGTTATATAAAAGTGCTTCCGATAACTGCCAATATGTTATTGTAAAAGTGCTCCCTATAGGGAGATAAGTTATGTAAAAGTGCTCCCTATAGGGAGATAAGTCATGTAAAAGTGCTCCCTATAGGGAGATAAGTTATGTAAAAGTGCTCCCTATAGGGAGATAAGTTATGTAAAAGTGCTCCCTATAGGGAGATAAGTTATGTAAAAGTGCTCCCTATAGGGAGATAAGTTATGTAAAAGTGCTTCCGATAACTGCCAATAGGTTATTGTAAAAGTGCTCCCTATAACACCCAAATAGGTTATATAAAAGTGCTCCCTATAGGGAGATAAGTTATATAAAAGTGCTCCCTATAGGGAGATAAGTTATGTAAAAGTGCTCCCTATAGGGAGATAAGTTATGTAAAAGTGCTCCCTATAGGGAGATAAGTCATGTAAAAGTGCTCCTTATAGGGAGATAAGTTATGTAAAAGTGCTCCCTATAGGGAGATAAGTTATGTAAAAGTGCTCCCTATAGGGAGATAAGTCATGTAAAAGTGCTCCCTATAGGGAGATAAGTTATGTAAAAGTGCTCCCTATAACACCCAAATAGGTTATGTAAAAGTGCTTCCGATAACTGCCAATAGGTTATTGTAAAAGGGCTCCCTATAACACCCAAATAGTTATGTAAAAGTGCTCCTATAGGGAGATAAGTTATGTAAAAGTGCTCCCTATAGGGAGATAAGTTATGTAAAAGTGCTCCCAATAGGGAGATAAGTTATGTAAAAGTGCTCCCTATAGGGAGATAAGTCATGTAAAAGTGCTCCTTATAGGGAGATAAGTTATGTAAAAGTGCTCCCTATAGGGAGATAAGTTATGTAAAAGTGCTCCCTATAGAGAGATAAGTTATGTAAAAGTGCTCCCTATAGGGAGATAAGTTATGTAAAAGTGCTTCCGATAACTGCCAATAGGTTATTGTAAAAGTGCTCCCTATAACACCCAAATAGGTTATGTAAAAGTGTTCCCTATAGGGAGATAAGTTATATAAAAGTGTTCCCTATAGGGAGATAAGTTATGTAAAAGTGCTCCCTATAGGGAGATAAGTCATATAAAAGTGCTCCTTATAGGGAGATAAGTTATATAAAAGTGCTTCCGATAACTGCCAATAGGTTATTGTAAAAGTGCTCCCTATAGGGAGATAAGTTATGTAAAAGTGCTCCCTATAGGGAGATAAGTCATGTAATAGTGCTCCCTATAGGGAGATAAGTTATGTAAAAGTGCTCCCTATAACACCCAAATAGGTTATGTAAAAGTGCTTCCGATAACTGCCAATAGGTTATTGTAAAAGTGCTCCCTATAACACCCAAATAGGTTATGTAAAAGTGCTCCCTATAGGGAGATAAGTTATATAAAAGTGCTCCCTATAGGGAGATAAGTTATGTAAATGTGCTCCCTATTGGGAGATAAGTCATGTAAAAGTGCTCCCTATAGGGAGATAAGTTATGTAAAAGTGCTCCCTATAGGGAGATAAGTTATGTAAAAGTGCTCCCTATAGGGAGATAAGTTATGTAAAAGTGCTCCCTATAGGGAGATAAGTTATATAAAAGTGCTCCCTATAGGGAGATAAGTCATGTAAAAGTGCTCCCTATAAAACCCAAATAGGTTATGTAAAAGTGCTTCCGATAACTGCCAATAGGTTATTGTAAAAGTGCTCCCTATAACTACCAATAGGTTATTTCTTGTGAGCATATCAATCGGAGGAGAGCCCTTTCTTAACCAACCTTTTCGTCCTTGGAATTGGACGGGTACTCATTTTCAGCAGTCTACTGAAGAGCATGATCAGTAATTTAAATTATAAGCTTTAAATATTGCTGTTTTTCTTCATAAAAATGCTGAAATTAACTACTTGCTTTTTTGTTGATTGTGCGTTGAATTTACATAATTTATTATTATTTTTTTTTTGGCTTTGTTTTTGTTTTTGTTTAATGAAACAACTTTTCCTTTTGTTTTAGTTCAGACTGTGAACTTTCACCTTTGACCCAAAACAAAGTTAAAGCTTATTTGTAAATGATTTATTTGACAACGAAAGTTCAATTCTCTCCCTCGCATCTCGTATTTGGCTCATGGGAAATATGACGGTGTTAGTGCCAATATTGTTTAATTCCATGACAATTTTTTAACGGATGAAACTTAATTAAATTTTTTTTTAATAATAATATAGTGTGTTCACTATGTTTACCTTTGTTTTTAAAAAAAATATTATATCTCAGTATTAACGAAGTAAAAACTGTTGAAAATAATATAATATATTTATATTATCATCAACCTTATGTCATTATTTTCCCCCTGCTATCATGTAGTTAGGAAATATTATTATTTTGTTTGCTTCTTCGGGATATAGAAATATATCCTCGCTTGGTTACTATTTATGAGTTTCACAGATCATATTGTCGTAGCATTCACCTTAAAATAACGAATTTCAATTTTCTTTTAAGAAAATAATGAACTTGCACATAATGAACGTAATTTCTGGATGCTTTGGAAATTTATGTCAAATGCTTGTCAGTGATCAGAGATTTTTTAAAATTCCAAATTTGTTGTTTCATTAGAATGGCGTTGAAACTTAGAATCTCAAGAATTTTTCATTGAAATTAAATAAATATTTCAAATTTGAGGCTAAACGTGAAAAGCTATTTCAATGTATTTCGAACCCCGAGAAAAGAACAAAACTTGACCTCGGTCTTTAGTAACCAGATAATATCAGGATGACCGAATGAGGATTAAAATGTTTCTACGGATACCAATAGAGAGCTAGTACGGAAATATAAATTGAATAACTTTGACAAAGAAACGATTAAACGAGAGTTATATAGACTTTTGGATGGTAAAGAATTATTGATGCTAAAGAAAGTTGAAAATTGTACTTAGAACCAACTTATGGTTTAACACATCGCAAGTACACAAGCGATAGAAATCTGTGAAAGGTCTCAACTATTAGCTTTGAGAAGTACATATTTACGACAAATTAGGGAAATGCATACAATATTGTTTATATAGATGAAACATATATTAAAATGCATAACATACTAATTCAAAGGAATGACAAAATGCAGATGGAACTGTCAGATGGATTTATGCCACCTAGCAAGGGTCAACAACTGATCATGCAGGTAACAGACGAAATGGATTATTGAAATACGATAACCCGTGTTTATTTCTTCAAAATCTAAAGATAATCTGAATTATCGTGATGAAATGAATGGTCACATTTAAAAAAAAAAACATGTTTGAGGGAACTGTAGTTCTTTTATTAGATGAACCTCATGTCTAATAATGGACAAATGTTGCCTACCATAATGACGAAGAAAGAGCCGAACATCGTCATCTACTAATGAAGAGATTAAAATATGGCTAACAAAGAAGCATACCCACTGTTGGCAATTGTAAAAAGTTCACACTGGAGAAGACTTTCCAAATTGACAAAATAATATAAGATCATGGCCCTAGGTAGTTACTATTACCACCGTACTATTTACATTTAAACCCAACAGAATTAGCTTGGGGAAGGGTTAAGTGTAAAGTGACACATAAAAACAGCGCCTTCAAACTTTCAGATGTACAGAAGGTTATTTATACTACCCTCTCAGACATTGACAAACTGGATCAAATGTGAGGATCATCAAACATTCAGATTGACAAACAAACTGGATCAAATGTAAGAACCATCAAACATTCAGACTGACAAACAAACTGGATCAAATGTGAGAACCATCAAACATTCAGACTGACAAACAAACTGGATCAAATGTGAGGATCATCAAACATTCAGACTGACAAACAAACTGGATCAAATGTGAGAACCATCAAACATTCAGATTGACAAACAAACTGGATCAAATGTGAGAACCATCAAACATTCAGATTGACAAACAAACTGGATCAAATGTGAGAACCATCAAACATTCAGACTGACAAACAAACTGGATCAAATGTGAGGATCATCAAACATTCAGACTGACAAACAAACTGGATCAAATGTGAGAACCATCAAACATTCAGATTGACAAACAAACTGGATCAAATGTGAGAACCATCAAACATTCAGATTGACAAACAAACTGGATCAAATGTGAGAACCATCAAACATTCAGACTGACAAACAAACTGGATCAAATGTGAGGATCATCAAACATTCAGACAGACAAGCAAACTGGATCAAATGTGAGAACCATCAAACATTCAGACTGACAAACAAACTGGATCAAATGTGAGAACCATCAAACATTCAGACTGACAAACAAACTGGATCAAATGTGAGAACCATCAAACATTCAGACTGACAAACAAATTGGATCAAATGTGAGAACCATCAAACATTCAGACTGACAAACAAACTGGATCAAATGTGAGAACCATCAAACATTCAGACTGACAAACAAGCTGGATCAAATGTGAGAACCATTAAACATTCAGACTGACAAACAAACTGGATCAAATGTGAGAACCATCAAACATTCAGACTGACAAACAAACTGGATCAAATGTGAGAACCATCAAACATTCAGACTGACAAACAAACTGGATCAAATGTGAGAACCATCAAACATTCAGACTGACAAACAAACTGGATCAAATGTGAGAACCATCAAACATTCAGACTGACAAACAAACTGGATCAAATGTGAGAACCATCAAACATTCAGATTGACAAACAAACTGGATCAAATGTGAGAACCATCAAACATTCAGACTGACAAAGAAACTGGATCAAATGTGAGAACCATCAAACATTCAGACTGACAAACAAACTGGATCAAATGTGAGAACCATGTATTGAAGGACGAAGAAAATTACTGGCGGGAACATAATAGTATGCGCTATATTCAACCGACGATCAACTTGTTCGGCTCCTGACATTCTAAGTAGGATGTTTTGAGTCTATAAATACATCAGGCACGCAAATGGAAATATTTATTTTAAAATAAATATTGAGGTTTGGACAAAAATATGACGCGTGCATGAAAACAAGGAATTAAGAAAGGCTTGGGAGGGGGGGGGGGTAAAATTGCAACTGCAGACATTTATGAGCGCACTATAGTAACATGTTCTTGTCATGTCATTATTTGTCCAAGTGAGTGGTAGCTACAATTTTTATGATTGATGTGTTATCTCATTCTATAGTTTCATTGAAACATTAGCATATTATTAAATATAGTCTGAAGCATTCACATACACATTAAGAGCAATGATATCTTCCATATTTATTGGTTTTAACATGCATAATGTTGTACGTCTGTCGGAGATGACTACAGAAATCTATGATTACATCTGCCAGAGAATAATTATGCAAAAGTAATTACATCTTTCAGAGATGAATGCTATAATACAGCAATTATTGTACTCGTGATATAACTGTAGAATCAAATAATGAACAGGCTAGAGATAAGTAAGAGTATATAATATAAGATTATATTTGATTCATTTGTCACAGACAGAACATTTGTTTCGTGTCCTGGTTTATCATTATCAGTTTAGTTCAATGTTTTTAGTGTTCATTGCTGATATATGTATGTTTGCAACTAAGGAAAAGACAGAAAGAACAATAAATCAAAGACTAGAAGAATACACAACGGAGAGAAAGAATACAGAAATAGAGAGAGCAAAAGTTAATGATTGCCAGCAAAGATAAATGATTGTAGAGAGATGTCATAAGTGAATGTATGTGATTGCCAGCATTCATTGTTGTAGAGAGATGTCATAAGTGAATGTATGTGATTGCCAGCATTCATTGTAGTATAGAGATGTCATAAGCGAATGTATGTGATTGCCAGCATTCATGTTGTATAGAGATGTCATAAGTGAATGTATGTGATTGTTAGAATTCATTGTAGTATAGAGATGTCATAAGTGAATGTATGTGATTGCCAGCACATATATATCAATTCATTATAGTATAGAGATGTCAAGATTGAAAGGGTATGATCATCAGTAGAGATAAACGATAATGAATAGCTGTTATGAATGAAAGTCTATAATTACTAGCAGAGATAAAGCGTGGTAGCAAAATATTCAAATGAAAGTCTATGATTACTAGAAAAATAAAGCGTAGTAGAGGAATGTCCAGATGAAAGTCTATTACTAGCAGAGATAACGTATGGTAGAGAAATGTCCAGAATGAAAGTCTATGATTACTAGAAAAAAAGTGTGGTAGAGGAATGCCCAGAATGAAAGTCTATAATTACTAGAAAAAAGTGTGGTAAAGGAATGTCCAGAATGAAAGTCTATGATTACCAGAAAAAAAAAGTGTGGTAGAGGAATGTCCAGAATGAAAGTCTATGATTACTAGAAAAAAGTGTGGTAGATGAATGTTCAGAATGAAAGTTTATGATTACTAAAAAAAAAAAGTGTGGTAGAGGAATGTCCAGAATGAAAGTATATGATTACTAGAAAAAAAGTGTGGTAGAGGAATGCCCAGAATGAAAGTATATGATTACTAGAAAAAAAGTGTGGTAGAGGAATGTCCAGAATGAAAGTCTATGATTACTAGAAAAAAGTGTGGAAGAGGAATGTCCAGAATGAAAGTCTATGATTACTAGAAAAAAAAAGTGTGGAAGAGGAATGTCCAGAATGAAAGTCTATGATTACTAGAAAAAAAAAGTGTGGAAGAGGAATGTCCAGAATGAAAGTCTATGATTACTAGAAAAAAAGTGTGGAAGAGGAATGTCAGAATGAAAGTATATGATTACTAGAAAAAAAAGTGTGGAAGAGGAATGTCCAGAATGAAAGTCTATGATTACTAGAAAAAAAAGTGTGGAAGAGGAATGTCCAGAATGAAAGTCTATGATTACTAGAAAAAAAGTGTGGTAGAGGAATGTCCAGAATGAAAGTATATGATTACTAGAAAAAAGTGTGGTAGAGGAATGCCCAGAATGAAAGTATATGATTACTAGAAAAAAAGTGTGGTAGAGGAATGTCCAGAATGAAAGTCTATGATTACTAGAAAAAAAGTGTGGAAGAGGAATGTCCAGAATGAAAGTCTATGATTACTAGAAAAAAAAGTGTGGAAGAGGAATGTCCAGAATGAAAGTCTATGATTACTAGAAAAAAAAAGTGTGGAAGAGGAATGTCCAGAATGAAAGTCTATGATTACTAGAAAAAAAGTGTGGAAGAGGAATGTCCAGAATGAAAGTATATGATTACTAGAAAAAAAAGTGTGGAAGAGGAATGTCCAGAATGAAAGTCTATGATTACTAGAAAAAAAAGTGTGGAAGAGGAATGTCCAGAATGAAAGTCTATGATTACTAGAAAAAAGTGTGGAAGAGGAATGTCCAGAATGATGAAAGTCTATGATTACTAGAAAAAAAAGTGTGGTAGAGGAATGTCCAGAATGAAAGTCTATGATTACTAGAAAAAAGTGTGGTAGAGGAATGTCCAGAATGAAAGTCTATGATTACTAGAAAAAAGTGTGGTAGAGGAATGTTCAGAATGAAAGTCTATGATTACTAGAAAAAAGTGTGGTAGAGGAATGTTCAGAATGAAAGTCTATGATACTAGAAAAAAGTGTGGTAGAGGAATGTTCAGAATGAAAGTCTATGACTACTATAAAAGATAAAGCGTGGTAGAGGAATGTTAAGAATGAAAGTCTATGACTACTAGAAAAGATAAAGTGTGGTAGATGAATGTTCAGAATGAAAGTCTATGACTACTAGAAAAGATAAAGCGTGGTAGAGGAATGTTAAGAATGAAAGTCTATGACTACTAGAAAAGATAAAGTGTGGTAGAGGAATGTTAAGAAAGAAGTCTATGACTACTAGAAAAGATAAAGTGTGGTAGAGGAATGTTCAGAATGAAAGTCTATGACTACTAGAAAAGATAAAGTGTGGTAGAGGAATGTTAAGAAAGAAAGTCTATGACTACTAGAAAAGATAAAGCGTGGTAGAGGAATGTTAAGAATGAAAGTCTATGACTACTAGAAAAGATAAAGTGTGGTAGAGGAATGTTCAGAATGAAAGTCTATGACTACTAGAAAAGATAAAGTGTGGTAGAGGAATGTTAAGAAAGTCTTTGACTACCAGCAGAGAAAAGCCACGGTAGAGAAATGATCTCAATGAGAATATAATCATCAGCATTTATCCTTGTGTCTTCCATTTGTGCCACAATTGTTGCGCACATGTTATCTAATGATATTATTGCATTTACAGTTGTGCTGATGCTGCGAATGTTGCCCCAATGAAAGAGTTCTTCAGTGATAAATGTTTGCTGTATGTCTAGACTAGCATGGATAATGACCAAGAAGGTGCACTTGAGAACTGATGCACTGACTTTTCATAGTCTGTCATGCACGGCTGATTCTGTGGTCATACTTGAGATCGCTTCAGACACATGAATGTTGAATAATTTCTAAGCAAAAATTGCAAGAATTTGTTTTCAGTAAAATTCTGGAGTCGGTTATGATGACAAGATCAGAAATGAAGATATCGGAGAAATATAAAATAAGGGTCAATCAAGCAACAAATTATAAATAGAGATAAGCACAAAGGTCAAGGTAAAGTACGAGACTTGAATCGGCGTCTTAACACGCGAGTTTTTCAACCATATTACTCGGCTGCCTATCCAGAAGTGTTCGGAGACTTCTGGATAGTGTCGCTTCAAGCATCGAAACTCACGATGCGAGGCGGCATTCCTCACCTTCCCAGAGTAATATCCTGGTACCCATTTATGCCAGCGGCCGGGTCGATCGTGGGGGTAGTTTTTTTTTTTTTTGTCCAACCACGATAACAACTCACACTCCTTCCAGCGGGAATCGAACACGGGTTGTATGAACGTGGGTAGCCCAGTCGTGTGGTTTTCCTTAACTAGGTTACCGATGCCCCCAGAGTATATATTTCTAAAGACGTGATGATGATGAATTTATGGAAGCGAAGAGGCAGTGAAGGTGAGCTTATGGAACTAAAGAGGGAGTGAGGGTGAATTTATAGAACTAAAGAGGTAGTAATGGTGAGTTTATGGAACTAACGAGGTAGTAAGGATGACTTTATGGAACTAAAGTAGTGAAGGTGAGTTTATGGAACTTAAAAGGTAGTGAATGTGAATTTATGGAACTAAAGAGGTAGTAATGGTGAGTTTATGGAACTAACGAGGTAGTTAGAATGACTTTATGGAACTAAAGAAGTAGTGAGGGTGAGTTTATGGAACTTAAAAGGTAGTGAATGTGAATTTATGGAGCTAATGAGGTAGTGAGTGTGAGTTTATGGAACTAAAGAGGTAGTGAGGGTAAGTTTATTGAACTAAATATGTAGTGAGAGTGAGTTTATAGAAGTAAAAAGGAGGTGGTGGTGAGTTTATGGAACTAAAGAGGTAATGAGGATGAGGTTATGGAACTAAAGAGGAGGTGGTGGTGAAGGAAAAGATCAGCACAAACATATCATATTGCTGCAAATATAAACTAAAACTAAATATTACGTGAGGCCACGCAAAAAGAGTTTAGCCCCCTTGGATGGAGGGTGCCAAAGTGGGCTATCAGTCGATTCTCCAAGGCGAACCGACTGCGGGTATCCGAGAAGCAAGATACGATTCCAGTAAGCCGGAAGTCTTCAGAGATATCATAGCCTGAAGACCTGACATAGGAGGAGACAGGAGTGCTAGAATCGCGCTCAATGTTGTATGGGTGTTCACGGACCCAATCGCATAAACGTCTATCCGTTTGGCCAATATACGTTTTAAGACAGTGCTGACTGGGAGCCGCGATAGTTCAGTGGTTAGTGAACTGGACTACAAAGGACAAGAGGTAGGGTTCGATCCCAACCGACGGTTCACCCAGTTTTAGATAGGTATCGGATTTTTTTCTGGGAAAGTAAAGCGGCACGGACGTAATACCGACCACATTACCCCGAAAACCATGTCCCGAAGGTCTGTAAAATTTATGGTCATTAACACTATATTCCCTATACGCCACTTGGCGTGACGGGGGCTCTTTACTTTTACTACAGCGCTGGCTAGTAACCGCGGCGTATATAGGATTACCAGATATGCAGGTGAAGCTTTCCCGAATTTCAGATGAGCCATACGGGAAAAGTACTTGATGAGTTTATAGTACAAATGGGCACGTACTAATTGATCTGTCGCAGCGGGACGTGCTCCACAGGCCCTGGCATGGAGAAATGCATGGAGAAGAGAAGTTATGTAAACCCTCAAGAACATTGACCTAGGCTGGAGAGAAGTAAAGAAAATGTCCAAGAATAGAAGTGGCTGGAGAGAAGTAAAGAAAATGTCCAAGAATAGAAGTGGCTGGAGAGAAGTAAAGAAAATGTTCAAGAATAGAAGTGGCTGGAGAGAAGTAAAGAAAATGTCCAAGAATAGAAGTGGCTGGAGAGAAGTAAAGAAAATGTCCAAGAATAGAAGTGGCTGGAGAGAAGTAAAGAAAATGTCCAAGAATAGAAGTGGCTGGAGAGAAGTAAAGAAAATGTCCAAGAATAGAAGTGGCTGGAGAGAAGTAAAGAAAATGTCCAAGAATAGAAGTGGCTGGAGAGAAGTAAAGAAAATGTCCAAGAATAGAAGTGGCTGGAGAGAAGTAAAGAAAATGTCCAAGAATAGAAGTGACTGGAGAGAAGTAAAGAAAATGTTCAAGAATAGAAGTGGCTGGAGAGAAGTAAAGAAAATGTTCAAGAATAGAAGTGGCTGGAGAGAAGTAAAGAAAATGTCCAAGAATAGAAGTGGCTGGAGAGAAGTAAAGAAAATGTCCAAGAATAGAAGTGGCTGGAGAGAAGTAAAGAAAATGTCCAAGAATAGAAGTGGCTGGAGAGAAGTAAAGAAAATGTTCAAGAATAGAAGTGGCTGGAGACAAGTAAAGAAAATGTCCAAGAATAGAAGTGGCTGGAGAGAAGTAAAGAAAATGTCCAAGAATAGAAGTGGCTGGAGAGAAGTAAAGAAAATGTCCAAGAATAGAAGTGGCTGGAGAGAAGTAAAGAAAATGTCCAAGAATAGAAGTGGCTGGAGAGAAGTAAAGAAAATGTTCAAGAATAGAAGTGGCTGGAGAGAAGTAAAGAAAATGTTCAAGAATAGAAGTGGCTGGAGAGAAGTAAAGAAAATGTCCAAGAATAGAAGTGGCTGGAGAGAAGTAAAGAAAATGTCCAAGAATAGAAGTGGCTGGAGAGAAGTAAAGAAAATGTCCAAGAATAGAAGTGGCTGGAGAGACCTTGTCTGTGACCTAAGCTCCAAGAAAGAGTCTAAAGGACTGTCAATGACTGAAACTATTGATCTCTGGCTGCCGATTGTTGTGCGGTCTTGTATTTTGAGCTTGCATTCCATGGTGAAGGTTCGATCAAAGGTGAGAAATCACTTACCAGCACCAGAGATGTTAACGGTTAGGGACTCACTCACTTGACTGATTCACATAGCATGCTTGGCAGGATTGACAAGAACACACTTCGCAGGGAGTGGGTGCGTCTACTCGACCTGTCTCCTGTCAACAGCCTCTTGTATATATTGACCCGGACAAGCGGGAGTTCGTGGCCATAAGATGGCTGACAGTTTGGCGGGGTCTGCAATTGCACAGGAAACCTTAAAATTGAACATTTATGACATTTTTATGGTTTTAGAAGAGCACCTCTCACAGACAAGGAAACTGAGGATAATCCACACGTAAAAAGAATGGTGTAATACAGCGCCACGAGCGGCGAAAGCAGGAAAAGCATTCTCAGTGGCAAAGAATGCAACACGGTCAATCAATGCAGGACAGGAACAATCAGTAGACGAACACTTCGATGGTTGCTCGAACTGGCGGCAGAGTGAATATGGGAATACCCCGACTGCGATGACGTCAATCCGAGCTAAAGACTATAAGCTCAAAGACCGATGAAATATTATAAACGAATCAAATCCAACTCCACTTCTAGGCTCTGCACCTTGTAACAACATGTCTGGAAGTGAGCAGAGATCAAGATGACCCAAATGAGGGTGGGTTTATGGAACTAAAGAGATAGTGAGGTTGAGGTTATGGAACAAAAGAGGTAGTGATGGTTACTTTATGGAACTTAAGAGGTAGTGAAAACGAGAGTATTATAGAAAGTGGGAAACTAAAGATGACGAGGATGCATTTATGGATTATATTAGGTAGTGGGGATGAATAGATAGAAAAAGATGGTAATAAAGAACAACTTATAGAATTAAAAAGGCAATGAGGACGATTTTATGGGATTGTGTGGATAAATAGGAAGAGTTTATACACAGCATTTTGCTTTCATTTCAAAATGATATTTTAATTAAAATCCTACACATGTTGACACCACTTATGGGCAAACATTATCCTAGTTTTCTACATTCTCCTCATTCTTATAACTGATATTTATGGGACTGGTTCAAATTTGAGACACTGCACACACAATTTGACTTATTTTTTTATTTTCTGAGGATGTGTGTGTTAGTAATATTTTAATAGCTTCTTTTGAGAAGGAACATTTTTCTGATTTATATTTGTCTGAGGGTGTGTGTGTTAGTAATATTTGTAATAGCTTCTTTTGGGAAGGAACATTTTCCTGATTGATACATGTCTGAGGATGTGTGTGTGTGTGTTAGTAATATTTGTAATAGCTTCTTTTGGGAAGGAACATTTTCCTGATTGATACTTGCCTATGGGTGTGTGTATGTTAGTAATATTTTAATCGTTTCTTATGAGAAGGAAAATTTTCAAGATTGACAATTTTCTGATATGAAATATTCCACTTTCAACCACATTTTTTTTTAATTTGAAGATATTGCTTCTGCCAATCAACCGGAGTCTATTAAGGAAGAGTTATGAACAGGTTATTTTTATGAAAAGAAAAATGTAAATAAAACAAGGCAACTAAAAATATTAGTGACAAACAACTGTGTATAAAACGAAAAGGGTAATGAGGAAGAATTTATCTAACTAAATTGTACTAATGAAAAAGAGTTTATAGAACAAAATGGGTAATGAGGAAGAATTTCTAGAACTAAAAAGGTAATGAGAGTTATAGAATTAAAAGGGTAATGATGAATAATGTATAGAACTAATAGGATAATGATGAATAATGTATAGAGCTAACGGGGTAATGAGGAAGACTTTATAGAGCTAAAAGTGTAAAGGAAGAGTTTATAGAGCTAAAAGTGTAAAGGAAGAGTTTATGGAGCTAAAAGTGTAAAGGAAGACTTTATAGAGCTAAAGTGTAAAGGAAGAGTTTATAGAGCTAAAAGTGTAAAGGAAGACTTTATAGAGCTAAAAGTGTAAAGGAAGAGTTTATAGAGCTAAAAGTGTAAAGGAAGACTTTATAGAGCTAAAGTGTAAAGGAAGAGTTTATAGAGCTAAAAGTGTAAAGGAAGAGTTTATAGAGCTAAAAGTGTAAAGGAAGAGTTTATAGAGCTAAAAGTGTAAAAGACGAGTTTATAGAGCTAAAAGTGTAAAGGAAGAGTTTATAGAACTTAGAGGGTAATGATGAAGAGTTTGTGCAATTAAAGGGGTAGCTTAAAAAAATTAGTTATGGTTAGTCGAAGGCCCTGGTATCACTGCAAACGAATTAAAATCCATAATTGTTCAACCGTCCGTGCCAGTGAAATCATCCAAATTAATATTTCATCTCATTGAAGGATCTAAACAAAGAAAGAAAATTGCAGTCCCCATCATAGCAGCTACAGCACACGCCAAAAGACATAAGGTCAAAAGGAACCGAAAGTGAACGCAGCTGAATTGTTCTTCATACGATATCATCATTCATCGTAAGCAATCGGAATATTGAAACACAATCCAGATGAAACATGGCTCTCGGTGTGCATAGAGCACTAAACTCAGAAGCTCCGGCAGTAAGCCGGACTTGGAATGTGAAAAAACTGCAACAAGGAACACTTTACAGACTATGTCTGAATGGTTCTTGCCGTCTATCCGCAATATTGACCGGTACTCAATAAGATCATAGAGCTAGTAAGGTTGAGTTTATATAATTAATGGTATACAAACGAATTTATTGGGTTAAGACGTTACGAGGGTGAGTCTATGGAACTAAAGAGCCGTGTGAATGAGTTTAAAGAACTAATAGGGTAATGAAAATTAATTTATGGAATAAAAGAATGTTCTGAGTTAATTTATGGAACTCAGAACATATCTTGTTGACAAAAAGAATGTGTGGAAACAGTTAATTAAATGCATAAATGGCACAGAGCTTTCACACATGTCCATAATAGTTTTCCAATTACAAGGTATGTTCATTCATTATATTTAATGAACTTGTACAAATATTTGTTGGTTTCCTTTTATTTTAACAATTACTGCCAGAAAAAATAACCTCGTGCTACATTCTGTTGTAGTTATAGAATGTGTTTCATGGGCAATTGTTGTTATTCTTTTAACCTCAAATTCTACATGCTTGGGCTGAGCTTTATTTTAGTATTTACCTCAATTCTAATTCTTTGGAGCTCAAGGAAATCCTGTCATAAAAGACAAATAAAAAACTATACAGTAACCACTCACTGCCTTTTTTTTTTATTAATATTATTAATGGAATGATGGGATAACTCTAGGACATGTCCTATCAATTTCGGTGCGGGTTCTTGTGTTGAGGTAAGTCCTACAATTCGATTTGGTTTACACCAATCGTCAGATCATCCTCTCTACATATCAAAGTTGTCCACTTGGATATCCTCTTCAGCAAATCCCGCAGCGACTAAGAGCACCGGCTCTTTGTTGATTGGCCAATTTTCCTATTTACCATCCACACCGTTTCTGGCAACTTTCTTGCTTTTATATCCAAAATATGGGATTAGGAGTCCACATATACCCATGATAATGACCCTTGACGTATCAATTGATGATTTGGTCAGTAACCACATTGGGTTGTATTAATCACCCATAGAAAATCTCTGGTTCCCCATTTTTAGAGTGGGGATCGAGGAGAGGGGGGAATAATCCAACACTACTGGGTGTCAAACCTCTTACCACCTGGTCAGTAGATCAATGCTCTATCTACTTCACCACTATGGCTTCTCCAGTGAAAAAGAAGGTAGAAGAGTAAATATTTTGGCCATCTAGGTTGGAAGATGACATGAAATGCAAAACAGCATGATGAATTCATGTCATGAAGAATAATTACTACAACCAAGTAACAAACAAACAAAAAATAAATTCAATGGAAACAGCGAGGGCTCCAAGACTGGACACTAAGCAAAGCCTATATGACCCAGCACAGTGGTTCACAACCTTTTTTCGAGTTGCGACCCCATTTGATAGAGCCCAAGTTACCCACAACACCTATACATTAAAAATATGCTTTTTAAAATGGTAAGTGAAAACTACAAAAAAACAAACAACAGATTTTTCTGTTCAATACAATCCAAGATAATGTTAACTTGTGGTATATTTAATGTGATAATTGAAACTGTAACTCATTACAAACTTTAAAATTCACGGTTGAGTTTTCATTAATGCCAACAACATGTCATTCTCAACATTTATTTTGTTTCTTGCTGGTTTTCAATTGAAGAAGCGTTGAAAATCCACACTCAAGGAGATATGTAGAAATAAAGGGGAGTAAAACGCGAAACGCAAACATAGTGACATTTGGATATGACCGATACATAGCACACCAGGATTGTGTCAGCAGCTTTTCATCAAATAAGTTGCGTGGCGAGAAATTGTTCCGTAGATTCTATAATTCATATTCTACTAAATTCTACTTCATCGGGGATGCTGGTGACATCAAGGAAGCAGAGAATGTATCTCATACCAGCACAGCTTCTTCCTCCGTCAGATCAAAGAGATAACACTGAAGTTCGTTGTCAAGTGACTCAAGGTGCCAGTAATCTCTTCTTTCAAATTGCCATTTTTGTCACCTTCAGATTCATCTACCAGGCTGCACAGTTTCTCAAACAAGGCAATGCTTTCTAGATTTATTATCTTTCTCCAGTTCTGGAGTTTGGATATAAATTCCCTGAGATTATCTTGTAATTCGATAATAGCTGTCTCCTTTCCTCAGAATTTTAGGTTAAGCCTATTTTGCTTCTCTAACAAGAGCTAGGTAAGCTAGTCTGCTAGGTAAGCAATTCTTCTCAGTCAAGCTTCATCAATAGGCTGCAAGTTCAAGTCACATTAGCTAACCCGACGAACGAGAAATCGTTAAGCAAACAAATCTTTGTGCCGGACATGATGGTATTATTTTCCGATTTCCCTTTTTACAATTTTCATAGCTCACCACTGCCAGGAGACCCCACAGAAACCTTTTGCGACCCCAAGCAGCATCCTTGGGTCGGGAAGCACTGGCCTAGCATAACGATTTATCACAGGGAAAGTGTATTTTTATCATGTTTCTATCTATACTTTGACAGGAACTAACTCATGAAAATTAGATGCTGAAAGATGAACAGAAAAAAAAAAAGCATTATTGGAAACTTTGAGCTAAAATCCATTATTGTTATATAAGATCTCAGTAGATTATAACTGTGCTTGTATATAGAGCCATCATCATATGTCAGTAATTAAATCCTTTTTCTAATCAATTATGAAAATCTTAATACAATATATGAATTGCGTAACACACAAGAGGGTACTTGAATTCAAATTAGAGTGCTAATTAATATAAATTCATATTATTTGGTAATTACTTTTAAGCAAAAGTATTTTTTCGCAGAATAAAAGGATGGAAATGGCAGGACAAAATCACTAACATAGAATTATAGAAATGTACTAGTCAAATACTAGTGGATAAAGAGATACAGCGAAGACGATGGCACTGGATAGGACACACACTGCGGAAGCCAACTGAGAGTATTACACAACAGGCCCTTTTTGGAATCCCCAAGGAAAAAAACAAAGAGGAAGACCACGGAATTCTTGGAGAAGACAGATAGGATCATAGATGAAGATGATGGGGAAGATATGGAACGATCTAAAAAGAATGGCAAGAAACAGAACGGCTTGGAAAGTGTTTGTTGAAGACCTATGCTCCACAGGGAGCTGAAAGGTAGAAGAAGAAGAAGAAGGAGAGAAGTATTTTTTCGGTGTATCAATGAAATAACACATTTTAAACAGCTATTCATAATTGTTCTCTTATTACAGGAATGTTAGCACCTCAATGCCATCTTTGAGTACGCTGAAGAACAAAAATAAAACACATGTTTCGCGCATTTTTGATTGGCATGTAAATATATTTTATTTCATGTATGTATATTTGATTGTGCATAAACATAGTATATTTTATTTGTGCATAAACATAATTTATTTGATGTATGTCAGTTTTATTGCTGCATGAAAATAATTTGTGCATATTTGATTGATGGGCAAACATAGTTCCATTGATTTGTGCAAAGCTGATTTATGCATGAATATAATTTATTTGATGCAACATAATGCATTTGATTTGTGAGCAAATATAATTTAACTAATGTGTGCACAACCGATTGGTGCATGAACATAATTTATTTGATGTATGTCAGTTTGATTGATGCATGAATATAATTAATGTGTGCATACTTTATTAATGCATGATTATATCTGCGCACATTGAATGGTGCATGAAAACATGTTTAGCTTGTGCAAATTTATTTGACGTTCAAACACAATACTTTGATCAGCCCTATGAGGGCCAGCTGGAAGAGCAAAGAGAGCCTGAAGTAACAAAAATATAGAAATGGAGATAAGGTTTTTGTGAATGGAAAAGATATTTATAAATATAGGTTGTGATTCACAATTTGTGTGGTACAGCATATCAGTAAGCAAAATAAAGTGATGATGATAATGGTGATCGATCCACTTCAGCTAGGACCTAGCTTTCTTATTTTTACTTCTTGATTCAAAGTCACCATGAATTATAAGGCTTACCTGCCTGCCGAAGACGGAGTGTGTCATTCACAGTGCAGGTTTTGGGGAAAAATTAGGAGACACATGCATATACAAACAAGTACTGACCATGTGACCAGCTCATTGTGTGTCAGGATGTTGTTCTTACCCTCCATCATGAAACAGGACAAAGAGTAAGTCCACATGATCACAAGACATGAACACTGAAAAAGTAAGATGTAAGACCACCAATCTCTTTCATTTCAAAATGGTGTTCAGATAAGGCATACATTTCTAGCTTTGATTAAGATGTAGGTGATGTAATTAACTGTCACTTTGTGCCATCTCACACACATCCATTCCTGTTTATCATGTGTGCTGTTCTCCACATTTCTTTGTGAGGGCATTATTCTTTGACCTTTTTGTTGAAATCACTAAAACACTGAGGTTGAAGTAATTGTCATTGTTCAAAAGAACCCAGTTCCCGGTGAGATTCAATGGGTTGAACAAAAGATTTTAAAAATGTATTCCTGATCTCAAGATAAATGATTAACCTAGAAGACACAGTCTGAGTTTAGAGTAATTATCACATGTTTGTAATTGTCACATGTAAGTACCCAGTTTGATATGATGCAATCAGATTTTTAAAATGTATTCCTGATCTCAAGTAAAAGTATTCAGTTTGATGTAAAACAATGAGATTTTTTACATTTATTCCCCGGATTCAAGATTTACTGACATCAAGTGCTTAGCCTTATATCAGACGGACAGTAAATTGATGAAATGTACATGACACATTTCAAATAACACTTTTATATTACGCACGGTTGAGGGATTTTTTATGGGCAATGGTGTATTTTTAAAAAAATTAAAGTGCCCCATCATCCCAATGTGGCGTAAAGGGAATATAGTGTTAGTGATCATAATTTTTACAGACCTTCGGCACATGATTTTTGGGGTAATGTGGTCAGTATTACACGTATGCCGCTTTACTTTCCCTGGAAAAATCTGGTACCCATGAAAGGCTGGGTGAACCTGAAAGCTGTTGATCAGGATGGAACTCAAACTCTTGTCCTCGGTAGTCCAGTTCACTAACTACTGAGCTATCACAGCTCCAACAGTGTATTATACGACAGAAAAAAATGCTATTGGCACTCTCATACATACATATGAAAATGAAATGAGATAGAGAGAAAGTCAGAGAAAAATGAAACATGATGATAGTCAGCTTGAGAAACCAAAATTAACTCTATGCATTCAATACTGAACATGACTGTAAAACAGAACAAGTATTGTTTGTAGTAAATACTCTTTTCTTAACTCATTTTAATGTATTAAGACTCTCAATAGTTTGTGCACTGTAAACAACATTAATATATTTTTAAAAAATTATGTTTAAGTTACATTAAGCAAAATTGAACAACAAAATATCTGAATGTATTTTTGTGTTTGCAGTGAACTTATTAGGCATGCTCTTTACTAATGAACCAGAACATATGTCAGACTTGAAATGTGTATAATACCAAATGTTAATGTATGGCTCATTAATTCATGGAATGAATAAAAAAAAGGATGAACTTAAATGAGACAAAAAAATAACATTTGTTTGTTTTGTTTCATATTTCATCCTTCTGCTTTTTAACTTACTAACCATTTGCAGTTTGTGTTGATTGTTCTCATGCATACCATGAGCCAGTGATAATGCTAAATACATTACTTAATACCAATACTAATACTAAATACATTACAACATAGAACTGGAGTCGTCAGTCATTGGACACTGCAGGACTTGCTGAGGAGGGGATCTGAGCACCTATGGACATGTTCGGAGTGCAACGATGTTGACTCGCAAATAATTCAATAACATTACTTAATTAAAGTTAATCTAGCCTCAGCCTGTTTTTTTAATTTAGTACATAATGAGTTAATAATAAATGTTAAATTACAAAGATGTGATCAAACATGTAAATTATAATATCACAAATGAAATCTGATGTTTTCCTAATTCCCAATGTGTACTTTTACAACTAACATGTATGGAAAAAGCTTGTAATAAAATTGTATCACATGGTGATTTGATTGAGAATAACTAAACATAAAAATATCAAACAGCTTTGTATAATTACATAAACAAAAGCATTAACATTTTGACATACAGGCTTTTATCAATGAATGATTAGAGTCTGGCTCTCTTTATCTAGGTCTCTACCAATATTTATTGTACATGGTAGAGGTCACACCTCTGATGCATTTTTCAGCTGACTGGCTATATTACATTAGTAATGTGGGAGTCTGAGAGATAAGATCAGAAATGAAGAACTGGGAAAAAAGCTAGGAATAGCCCCAGCCATAGAATATATAAGGAAACAACAGATAAAATAGTTTGGCCACTTGACAAGGCAGAAAGAACAAAACACAACACAATGAGCCTTCAACAAACGTTGTGAGAACACCAGACCCAAGGGTCGACCCTTGAAAAAGATGGATAGATGGAATATTAGAAGCACTAAGAAACATAACAGCAGCAGAGGCGAACAGAAGAGCAAAAGACCGCAAATTATATCTCCCCTCGACGCTGAAAGGCAGATGAGGAAGGAAAGAAGAAGAATGTGGGATAGATCAATTTGGGAATGTCCATCACTTACACATGAAGACCCTGATGATATGAAAGAAGCAGACAAATTGTAAAAGATTAAAAGCTCAGAATTTCTTAACTGCAAAATGTTTGCCACTAATGAAACTTGTTTGGGACACAAGAAGATTAAAACTGGCTACCAGAGAGGAGATGGGCATCTCTTATCCACCAAAGTTCAAAACCCTTCAAAACGACTATTTTAGAGACTTTGACTTTAGAACAGAGTGACTTCATTACAGGTGAGGCATTCCTATATGAATGATAACAAAAATAAACCAAATACAGGGTCAAATTAATGAATACTACAAGGACGTTAGAGAGTTTAAAGTAATTAACATCAACTATAGAAGGAGACATGATTGCTAATGTCTAAAAAATACAAGACAAGTTTACTAAGACCACAAGTCTTGGAAAGTGAGAGAGAGATGAGAAACCATTAATTTTGTGATTTAAAAAATCTAAGAGAAAACTATCTATCTATTGACCTTTTGAGCTGTAGCTGGCCCATAGGGTATAGACCCAGATACTCTATCTCTTATCTAAATTTTTATTCTAGCAGTTTTCAATCCTTGTAAAGATCTTTTATTAAATCTCGCCATTTGTCTCTGTTCTCTGCAAGAAACTCTATCTCATTGAGGGAGCTGATTCCTGCTGCTCTTACCTCTCTGATCAATGTTCTTCTCAGTGTCTCTCTGGGTTGGCCTCTTTATCTCTTACCTGTTGTTTCCCACATGAGGGCTTAAGGAGCTAATGTAATCTAGGGTTAATAAAAGTCCATTGTCCCATATAAAAAAAAGAAACGATCATTGTTGCATTTACAACATTTCTGGGCTGTGCCGGGTAGTCTGTCAAATAAGGCTGCATGCCCAATGCCTTGAGGATATGACCTTATATCAACAATGTAACAAAAAACATTTTAATAGCATTGAATCTCCACTGATAAAAATGCATTACATATTATCTTTTTAACTCTCTGGAATAGTCTTAGCTGAGATATTCTGCAACTCTGTTGTACATTCACCATCTGAAAATGAAATAATTCCTAGGTTTTTAAATTTATTGACCTGTTTTATAATGTCTCATTTACTATAATTCTACATTTAGGAAATCATTACTTTTCTCTTTTTTGCTGTTAAGGCAAAGGTCTTTATATTTTCTTACCATCACTAAAATGTTAGGAATAGCTCCCACCATAGAATATATACGTGACAAGGCAGAAAGAACAAAACACAACACAACGAGCCTTCAACAAACATTGTTAGAACACCAGACCCAAGGGTCAACCACAAAAAAGATGGATCGATGGAATATTAGAAGCACTAGGAAACATAACAGCAGCAGAGGTGAACAGAAGAGCAAAAGACTGCAAATTGTATCTCCCCTCGACGCTGAAAGGCAGATAAGGAAGGAAAGAAGAAGAAGAAGTAGATTAAAATGTCTATCTTTTTCTGTAACTTGTCACCATTCTTAGTGATTATGTCATCAACATTGAAACAGGATGTTTTTTTTACCAAAAGACATTCTGCAATGTCCATTATTGATCTTAGTATAATCTCACTATACAGAATAAATAGGAATCATCATCAAGTGCCGGGCCTGCTGACGTAGGTGATCATGTCTCTCCACAACTTTCGATCTCGGCAGCTATTTATCATTTCTGCTGTTGACCTTCTGCCAAGCCATTCGCTTAAGCTGTCTGTTATTTTTTCTCTTTGCTTCCCTCTATCTCTTCATCCCTCAATTTTTCCAGTTGTTACAATATATTCCAGTTGTTCTCTTCTCAATACATGGCCAAAAAATGATAATTGTTTCTTCCTAACATTGGAAATTAGCGTTCTTTTTGCTTTGACCTCTCTCAGAACATCTTCATTACTCTTCTTAGCTGTCCATGGTACTCTCAACATTCTTCTGTAAAACCACATTTCTACAGACTCCAGTGATTTTCTTGTCTGTTGTCATATTGTCCATGATTCGCATCCATATGTTAAGACTGGCTCTATGTAACATTTAAGAACTCTTTTTCTTGTTTCTATTGTCAAAAATGGATTGCATAGTATCTTCCTCATTTTTTGGAAAGCTGCTTTTTAAATAGTAATACAATATACAAAATATGATAATAGCAAACAACCCTACCTAACTCTAGTTTTATTTCTTCAAAGATTCCCATTTGACTCGCATTTCTTGTGACTACTATTTGTTGCCAATGCATTTTCTTTATTATTCTCATTCTTATTCTTATATCTTTGCTGTCAACAAGTTTATATCTAAGATTTTTATTTTTTCTTGATGCGTTCTTTGTCAAATTCTTTGGTGTTGTCTATAAAACTCAAGTAAAGATCTGTTTTCACTTATATGGATCTTCCTGCTAATAACCTTATGTTGGATTTGGTGCTGTCCGTACATTTACTTCCAAATCTACATTGTCTGTCATTAATTTCTTGTTTTTCTTTCTAACTCTAATGATTCTTAAGTAACTTAAAGAATGTATGAAAGAAATAGAGGACAGATACATATGGCTGATATGTAACTTATCATCATCATTATGTACCCTGCCGGTTGGCATAGGCGATCATGTCCCTCCACAATCTTCTATCTACAGTGCATCGTATCAGTTCTGTTGTTGACTGTTTTCCATGCCATGACACCAAGCTATCCAGTATTTTCTCTCTTTGTCGTCCGCGATCTCTCTTTCCTTTCATTTTGCCAGTTGTAACCAAGTATTCCAACTTTCCTCTTCTCATGATGTGCCCAAAAAATGTTGATTGCTTCTTTCTGATGCTTTTTAAGAGCTCCCTTTTTGTGTTGGCCTCTTTGAGAACTTCCTCATTGGTCTTTTTATCTGTCCAGGGAACTTTCAGCATTCTTCTGAGAAATCCCATCTCTGTGGCCTCTAATCCTCTTTTCATTTGTTTGTCTACTATCCATGATTCGCTTCCATAGGTCAGAATTGGTTCTATATAGCACTGATGAACTCTCATTCTCATTTTTATTGACATAGATTTGTTGCATAAGATATTTTTCATTTTCTGAAATGTTATTTTGGCCTGAGCTATTCTGCTTTTTATTTCCGTGGTGCATCTCCCATCTGATGTAATTATTGTGCCCAAGTATTTGAAACGTTGTATGTAACTTATACAACCATCAAACAGCAGTGATAAGATATAAGGGAGATTAACTCAGCAGTTCTTGAAGTTTTAATATTAGACATTCAGGGTCTTTTTTATGGATGTGCTTATTCAATCTGCACAGTGAGAAGAATGAAAGATAAGAATGAAAAACCAGGTCTAAACATGAACAGAATGTAGCTAACAATCTAAGATATGTTGATGATACAGTAACTATTGGCAAAAAAGAGCTATAACAATCTGTCACAGAAATCAAACAACAAAGTTAGAGATTATGGACTTTAAACAAAATAGAAAGAACTGGCCAGGTTGCCTTTTATATTCTTCTTGTGACTGGTATCTCAGAGTTTCTCCTGTACATTGATTTCTCATACACTGTTTTTTCTATACATTGATTTCTCAAACACTGTTACTTCTATACATTGATTTCTCATACACTGATTTAAATTTGCACTCGTAAGTTTGACTATTATCAATTAAATTAACAAGAACTTTATAAAAATAGCAAAAATAAATAAATACAAATCATTCTTAAATGTCCAATAAAGAGTAACAGGAGTCATTACAAAACTAAGCAGCTATGGAGAATCTAGATATGAAACATGAGACACAAACAGTGACCTCAACTAAACAAGGGAATTATTTTGGACATCTGCATCGACAAACAACATATTGTATGGTCTGAGCATGTAAAATGGTTACTGGTAAAAAAAAACATTCAACAACAAACATTAACAACCAGATGTAACAACAAAATATGTAGAGGAAGGTCGCTCGAGAAGATGGACAAGCAAAATATGGACAAGCGACACGAGGCACCAAGAGTGAGGCACACAAATAACTCTGTCAAGAACATTCCATTTTCTCTTGATGCTGACAGGCAAAACAGAATCAATCGATGAATCAATTATCCCATAACCTTATCGGTCATTGGGGCACTACAGATAACATTTTCATAATTTACTTCAAATTGTGTGACTTAAAGCAACTCTCTGTGATACAATGAAAGCGATTCCTGTACATTCTCTGATGTTATCCACCCATCTTTTCTTTTGTCCTTCCTGTCTTCTTTAGCCTGGTACTGTGCCTTGCAGAAAGGTTTTACAAGGCCTGTGGATAATATGACGTGCCCATACCAGATCAGTTTCTGTTCTTTTGTTACTGACAATAAGTCTTTTATTGGTCCAGTGGATTGTTGGATTCTTTCATGCACTTCTTCATTGGCAATATGTTCTCTGATAGGTGTAATATCTTTCTATACCATTTCATCTTCAAGGCCTGTATTCTTCTTTGGAGATAAGCAGTAAGTGTCCATGTTTTACAGGCATACATAAATACAGAGGTAACTACTGTTCATAATAGTCTGATCTTCATTATTAGGGGATGTTTTTGTTTGTCCATATATGGTTGAGTCTTGTCATGGCTACCATAGCTTGTGCTCTTCTGACTAGTACTTCTGATCTTGATCCTTCATCAGTGACAATAGAGAATATATATTTGAATTTGCTGACCTCCTCAAGATTTTATCCATCTATGAGTATAAAGATAAAAACAGAATAAAAAAGAAGACAAGATCAATATTTTAGGAAATTAAAGAGGCATGGCACTATGCTGAAGAACATCCTTGAGGGAAAGGTTGAAGGAATGTTGGTAAAAATTATATTGGTGCTAAAGATGAGACAGTAGCACAAAGAGATGGCTACTGACAGCACAGTTAGAGTAGAGAACATTTCTAGTATAATAACTCATCAAAGAATAAATGTACTAATTCAGCCACAAACAATTATGAAAAACATCAAATGTCACAGGGGAAAAACTGAATTATAATTAAATAGTGTACACCAGGTATTCTTTGCTGCAACAATTAATAAAATTGCATTCATGATTGTCTTATTATAATGAAACAAAATCTATAAACAACAACTTTTATTAGTAAAATGAATGTTTCTAGTTTAAACTTCTATTGTGCAGGCAATTAAAAATGTTTAGAATTATAAACACCAAAATTATGATATTTTTATACCGTAACAATAACATAATTATTTTTAAAATCTGTATAATTCTGTATAGAACTGGTATCAATCAAAATCAATCCATGCTGTAATAATATTTGCCAATTTAAAATGGCGAAGAATGGTCTTTCTCAAAATTTATGAAAATATCATTAATGCTTATTTGTTGATCATACAGTCACTTGCATCAAGGAAAAGAAGATATCTATGGTGACTCAAACTGAAAGACAGCTTGTTACAAGATGATAACAAAGAGTACAAATTTTAAAAGGCATAAAATATTCACAGACAACAAATATTTTTTAATGTTTGGAAAAAATGTAACAACAATAAAAACTGTGGGTTACAACTTAAAGAAGACATGAAACTAAGAATGAATGGCAAGATGGTTGGAAAAATACTGAGCACCTCATGTATTGAAATACTAAAAAAAAAAATGGCAAAACTGATTTATAAAATCACTGACATGAAGCTGACAAGGACTGTTTTGGCATGAAATCAGCAAATCATTTTATACATATTCAACTTTTAAATAAACGTACATGCTTTAGACAAAGTTAAATTATTAGTTGTTTCATTTTCCCAACTAAAAAGTCATCTCTGTAGGAATTGTTTCTATATTGTAAAGTAAGCTATTGTAGAATGAAGAAAAGAATACTACATTAAATTAATAAATAGCTAAAACTTGGAGATTGCAGTATGAAGATAAATAGCTAAAAAAAGTATTTTTTTTCAAACACACGGGAAAGATAATATATATATATAAGAATACAAGGCAATAATTAGACAATATTAGAGATCCATTGTGGCTATCTTTGATGTGAAAACAAAACAAATTAATAAAAAATTATGAGCCAAGATATTCAAATTATAATTAACTATTTATGACTTTTCTGCCAGTCCAACTTTTCTGGCCCACTTCCTAAGTTGTTTAATCCCATCATTCTATTTTGGTGATTTAATGAACATTTAAAAGGTGGACATGGGTTTGAATCACAGTTGGGTCAAAACATTTATTATTATCATTATGTGCCATATTGGTATGTATAGGTTATCATGTCCTTCCACAATTTTATATCTACAGTGCATCGTAATCAATTCTGTTGTTGACTGTCGTCCATGCAATGACACCAAACTATCTAGTATCTTCTCTCTTTGTCATTTGCAATCTCTCTTTTCCTGTATCTTGCCAGTTGTAACCAAGTATTTAATCTTTCCTCTTCTCATGATGTGCCCAAAAAATATTTATTGCTTCTTTCTGATGTTTTTTAGGAACTATCTTTTTGTGTTGGCTTCTTTGAGAATGTCCTCATTGGTCTTTTCAGTTGTCAAGGGAAATTTCAACACTCTTCTGAAAAAATCTATCTCTTCGGCCTCTAATCGTCTTTTTATTTATTTGTCTACTGTATATGATTTGCTTTTATATTTTTTATATCTTTCTCACTTCCATTGACATACAATTGTTGCATAAGGCATCTTTCATTTTCTCAAACACTATTTTGTCCTGAGCTATTCTGCTTTTTACTTCAGCAGTGCACCTTCCATCTGAGCTTATTATTGATCCCAAGTATCTGAAGCTTTGCACTTGTTTCAGACTTGTCCCATTTATTTTTATGTTGCATGGTGGTGATGAAAGTTTCTTCAATATGACCATTACTTCTGCTTTTTTAACTATTCGAACTGAGACCTTTCTTTTTTTTTTTTTTTTTAATCAGAGATGAATTAAAAACTCTGACCCAAACATCCTCAAGGCATTGGGCATGCAGCCTTATTTGACAGACTACCTGGCAGACCACAGAAATTGAGTAAATGCAATAATGGTCGTTTTTTTTTTAATGAGACAATGGACTTTTATTAACCCTAGATTACAATAGCTCCTTAAGCCCTCATGTTGGAAACAACAGGCAAGAGGAAAAGAGGCAGACCCAGAGAGACACTGAGAAGAACATTGATCAGAGAGGCAAGAGCAGCAGGAATCAGCTCCCTCAATGAGATAGAGTTGCTTGCACATAACAGAGACAAATGGCGAGATTTGATAAAAGATCTTTACAAGGATTGAAAACTGCTAGAATAAAAATTTAGATAAGAGAAAGAGTATCTGGGTCTATGCCCTATGGGCTGACTATGGCTCAAAAGGTCAAAAGATAGATAGATAGATAGACAATAGCTCTTTATAAGTTATGTTTTTACTAAATTGTCATAAAGTTTACTACTCAAAGAAAAATCCACTTTAATTTGTAGAAATAATATTATTATTGACCATTGGCCAATCTTTGGAACAATTATACTTTGGAACAATTACACTTTGGAACAATTATACTTTGGAGCAATTATACTTTGGAACAATTATACTTTGGAGCAATTATACTTTGGAACAATTATACTTTGGAGCAATTATACTTTGGAGCAATTATACTTTGGAACAATTATACTTTGGAACAATTATACTTTGGAGCAATTATACTTTGGAACAATTATACTTTGGAGCAATTATACTTTGGAACAATTATACTTTGGAGCAATTATACTTTGGAACAATTATACTTTGGAACAATTATACTTTGGAGCAATTATACTTTGGAACAATTATACTTTGGAGCAATTATACTTTGGAACAATTATACTTTGGAACAATTATACTTTGGAGCAATTATACTTTGGAGCAATTATACTTTGGAGCAATTATACTTTGGAACAATTATACTTTGGAACAATTATACTTTGGAACAATTATATTTGAAAAATAATTAAAACAATTAAGGAGGACAGTAAATACAAATATTAACATTTTATGCATGACATATAGTTTTTTATTTTTTACAACAAAATACAAAAGTTTCTTGTCATGTTTTTTTTTCGAATTTGCGGGACAGAGAGAACAAACTATTCATGAGGGACCAAAATTAACTTAATACTCCCTTTTTCAACACTCAAAGCAAAATATAAAGCAAAATCTCTTCAATTTACTATTTTGATAACATTGTATTTTTTATGATGATCCTGTTGCATCCACACAAAAAAATGTCCAGTCACAATGACACCTCATGTCACTGGCATGAGCAATTAGATTAGGAAGGTGCATGGTGGAAAAGAGCAATCGCATGCTGCAAACTGCAGGTTCCTAAAAAATGTGTAGTTTGAGATTGTAATTTTCATGATGTGATCATAACCTAGGGTTAAATAGATGCCGGGCATAGAAAGAACTAATCTAGAAGACATGAACTAATTAACAGACGTTAACTTCACATTTATAGATGTCTTGAAAAATTAAATACATCATTTTTTTATTTATTCTAATGGAGCAACATCGCTCAAACCAAACATACAATTTTAAAAAATATATCTTTACAGAAATCTTAATCAGTTCAAATGTTGCATATCATGATTTCTGTAAACAGCTGCCAAGCAGTTTAAGGTTCATCACATCTATATATGTTCATGTCAATTTCAACATTACTTTCAGTTAGACTTTAAAACATAATCACAAAAAGATTTTTGGTCACCTCTCGCTTTTGTTACCTCTTGCATGAAGTGTCCAGTCCTGTGTCAAACAACTCTTAATCATTTATTAGATCAGCATTATATAACATCCTTAACTTTTTCCGGACCATTAATCAAGATATTTCAGGTTACTAATGAAACCTATCGGACAATAATCTAATAAAGCCTGGTCAAACCCATGGCTTCCTGCCACATTTGGTACATGAGATTCATTTGGGTGGCCCTCGGGTCTCTTCAGCAATTTTTTTTGTTTAAATAGAAGATAAACCAATACCATAATTTTTCATTTGTGCGTATTGAACAAATAAGTTAATCTTTTCTACAGGTTCAAATAGTTCCCACAGAACATAACACTCTGTATTTACGCAACACTGTAGCCCATCTTAGTTTCCGGTTGTTTCCAAAATGGAGGAATTATTTTTCTCCGGCTTGGTATAGAACCATTGATCAGAGGTTTAACAAGCCACTATCGTAAAAACGATGTTGTTAATGAAACGTATCTTCAGTAATAAAGAAAAGACGATGGTCATATGTTGGACATGTGATGAGAAGAGATAATAACCAAATAGCAAAGCAAGCCCTCATATGGGAAACAACAGGTAAGAGAAAAAGAGGAAGACCCAGGGAGACACTGAGAAGAACATTGATGAGAGAGGCAAGAGCAGCAGGATTCGGCTCCCTCAATGAGATAGAGCTGCTTGCACAGAACAGAGACAAATGGCGAGATTTGATACAATATCTTTAAAAGAAAACTGCTAGAACAAAAATTCAGATAGGAGAAGGTGTATTTGGTCTATGCCCTATAAGCCGGCTACGGCTCGAAAGGTCAATAGTAGTAGTAGCCCATCTTTCATTAAATATAAGAAGTGACAATAATTTCAACAACACTAGAGATTTGAAAGGCTTTAACTACCACATATTGAAGAAAATTGGTCTTTGGCCTGTCCAGTAATGCTATTCTCAGTGAATGATTGACAATTCAAGGTGGTAGATGTGAAGTTCTCATCTTGTTGTGAAACAATCTTCATGTGACATGATATTCTAGTTCAAGTGGATGTGCAAATGAATTGTACCTATCAGTCAAAGACTGTTGAACCTTGGTGACTTCAATGAGAATGACAATGAGAACAAGTTGATTGACTGCTTTTGACAAAATGCCAGGTACTGGAAAAAAAAACTATAAAATTACTGGAAGAAACCTATCTGAAGGTGTAGGTAACATTGATCAATAAGACCGACCACCATCATGCTCATCTATCAGTATGGGTGATATTAGATTTTTTTTTAAATATACGAAACCAAATTTAATGGGAGTTGTCAAACAGATCTTAAAATAGTCTTCAAGCACAAAGTTTTGAGTTAGAACCTTTAAAAATAAATATATGTGATGACCTGGGATCCCTTGCAGGTAAGTATGTTTGGCCTTCAGGTAATAAAAGGTTAGACCACACTGATCTAAATACATCAGATTTGAAAGGTACTGTTGAAGTTTCGTTTTGTGAAGTGGTGATTTACATTTATATTAACCAATACATTACTGCTAAACCTAGAATAGGTCTAATTAGCGCTTCCTGTTGATACTACCATCCCTCTGCACTTTTGATATTGATTGATATGCATTTTCTGCTTCAACTATTTTTATCACATTTGTTCTGATTCCGAAGTCAGTGATAAAAATGTACATAAAATCAATTTTTTATGGACATAAATGCATAAAATAAATTGTATTTTAAAGGAGTTTGATACTTTTGTATATAAATATCAAGTTAAATGGACACTTCTAACCACGGGTAAAAGAAGTGAGTTACTGTTACAATAATTTTTATCTAAAATTATCTAAACATTTTTTAAAATAGTATTTTTATTCCTTAAAAAAAATAAAATACCAACAACTAACTGAAATTTTCTTTTCCATACCCATCTTCCTTTCCAGTGATATAAAGAAGAAAAAAGAGCCCCCGTATAGCCGTGTTCTAATTGTTCTTCGTGTAAGACACGACACCACACATTCAAGAATGAACAAACTTGGTGTGTTATAAATAAGTCATCATTTATTATCTATATACATATAGATACTATCAGGCTATCCTTCCTAACGTTTCTGTAGATGCTTGTTCGATCTGTTAACAGTCTTGACCGCTGAAGTATTTCGACTACAGTCGGTGTTGTACCTCAGCTATTCGTATAGTGGATATTCTAGCTGTCTCTCTATCTATTGTTTCTCTTTCGTCTGTGTCTTCTGTTTCTAACGTTCTCCAATGTCTATCTTGGTGCCTATCTTTAGTTCTCCGTCTCTCGTTCTAATCTCTAAGTTGAAGTTCTTCTGTGACTATCTCAGTTCCTAGTTCGAAGTCTAAAAGTGGAAGCCCCTTTCTCAAGTCTGCCCTCTAACTTTTATACCCCTGTCCTCCTACCGACAGTTAACCTTTTTCTCCTGCCAACTATTCTTTCTCCAGATAAAAATGACATCTGACCTGCTCCACTCCTCTCTACACTCAAGTGACCCTTCTCCAATCATCTCATACCACGTGACTAGCCCTTTTTTTGTTTATGAGTTCTACATTCCCCACCAACAGCTAAGGTTATTCCCCAGCCATCTGGCACCTTTAATTTATGAGTTCTATGTTCCCCACCAACAGCTAAGGTCATTCCCCAGCCATCTGGCACCTTTAGTTTATGAGTTCTACATTCCTTACCGAAGGCTACAATAAGTTTACAACCAGTGGTCAGTCAGTGTGGTTTACCATGGTCTCTTAGTCATCCCTATGCTAATTTTGTCTAATCCTGTTTTGTCCTCACTTAATTATGATTTAAATATGTATGTTTCATCATTCACGGTTACACCCATCACGCCAAGTTGCATAAAGGGAATATGGTGTTAGTGACCATAAATTTTACAGACCTTCAGCACATGATTTTTGGGGTAATGTGGTCGGTATTACACCCATGCTGCTTTACTTTCCCAGAAAAAAATCCGGTACCCATTTAAGGTTGGGTGAACCCAGAAGCTATCGATTGGGATCGAACCCTACCACTTGTCCTTTGTAGTCCAGTTCACTTACCACTGAGCTATCGCGGCTCCCCCAGTGATATAAAATGTACCATATTTATCTTTTTAACAATGAAATGGTAACATTAAAAGGCACCTGATTCATTTTTTTTCAGAAACTGAGCATTAGTCTGGTCTAAACCTAGAAAAAAGTCGTCCAGAAAGATTTGTTCATCTCTTAGATCAAGTAGCAATCAGCCAAAGTACCACTTACAAAAACCACTAATCACCTCTTGGATAAAGTAGTTATTACGATTACATCCAACAACCTTTGTGAAATTAAGTAATCAAGTACAACTTGTAATTCTTAGCCACCTTCGGATGATGTAGCCTGTTCCTAGTCCACCCTCAAAAGCTTAGTGATAGCTGATAAGAATGAGGGTAAAAGAAGTAGAGAATCACAATGAGGAAATTTATGACACAGAATTACAAAGTTGCATGTTCAAAAAACAGATGGTTGTAGAATAAAATTGCTCATTAATGCCACAAGGCACAACACATAGTAATGCTGACTCTCATGGAATTAACCTCTGTCAACTCATATTTAAAATACAACAATCATTGTCATTTTTAGTATTTAATTCTTATCTCCATCAGCTAACAACAGGAACTATGTTGAGATTTATACAAATGATAAATCTGTGCTGGCAATTATTTATTTTAAAAATAACAAGTTCAAAAAACACATTTGTGATGCAGTACTTTACTTAAAAATCTAAAATATCAGTTCATAAAAATTCACACAAATGTGTATATCATACAACCTTTGCTTTATAATAAAATTGAAACAAAAATTAACTCCACAATGTAAGTTCCATTGAATCTATTTAAATAATGCATTACACTTTGGCACAACTGGTTATACAATAAAAGATTACAGATGTAAACCACAAACACAATCATCCATAAAACAGTTCATGAAATTTATTACTTAGGGAAACCCATTTCCAAATAAGAACAAAAACTTTAATGATTTTCTAGTACTTAATTTTAGCTAATAAGAATAATTGTAAAATTAATGGCAGCAAATACTAATGCTGACAAATCTTCAGTTTTTTAATCCATTTAAAATGATTGGTAGGTTTTACTTTTGTTTCTTTAAACATGGTTGAAAATCTCAAAAAAGTTTGACTTTCTTAAAGTGATGTGTGAG
The DNA here is from genome assembly GCA_032433765.1 of Megaustenia siamemsis. NCBI lineage: Eukaryota > Metazoa > Mollusca > Gastropoda > Stylommatophora > Ariophantidae > Megaustenia > Megaustenia siamemsis. The sequence continues at coordinate 39,203,249 of JAVIAB010000051.1, read as the reverse complement.
ACTAAAATATTAAAATGTTGCACGTTTTTAATTTGTTATTGTGTTTAACACGTGACATGAATTACATTGATTTTCTACTTATTTTAATGGATTTTTTAAAAATACACTCACACTTTTAATTTATATAGGAAAAAGACTATTTTTGTGAAACTCCTTATTTTTTATTCTCAAAAGTAATCCACACATACAATTTTTCTAAATAAAATTTATGCAGAACTGCAAAAAAGGGCACTGCTTATATACTTGAGCTGGCCAGTGAAATCCTATCAAAATACATTAGAACTTGTATTATAAATGGCCTCAAAGTTGATCATCAGACTTCCCCGTACTGAATATTAACAATTACAAGACAAGACTTTATTTGACCAGATGAATATGATCAGTCTGGCTATTTAACTATATGTTTAAAAAAAACGTTTTAACAACTAAAATAAGCATTTACTGACTACATGACACATTTTGGCCACCTGTGCATAGTTTCAGCCTTAGGTAGTATTTACTTTCATTTCTGGATGACAATTTCGGTCTAATATAACCTGGAAGAATAATATGAAGTTGAATGGATCGTGCCTCACTATGAAGTAGGCAAAACCCTCAAGACAAGACATTATTTGACTAGACAGATCATTACAATCAGCTCAACTATTCAACCATATGTTATTAAGAATTATCATTAAAAACAATTAATAGTGAAACTTAAAGTCAGTTGTATATCGACAAAGCTACACTACATTGTTCAAAAGCCACGAGAGATTTCAAAATATTATTTGTCAGTGGGTAAGTATTTCTAATAATTTGTTAATCTAGATTTTTAAAAAAATGAAAATGCTACACAAATGTTGCGTTTTAATCTATCTTTATTTTGAAATTAACAGTTCCCCATTTATTATTTTTTAATTACAAATTACTAATTTACATTGTTAATAAGTAAGAATTCAATGAACTCTTAAATTTTTATAGAAAAAGCAAGCAAACGAAAATGTTATTTTATTAATAATATTTAAATATTGTAATATTATTACGTTTTAGTTGCTGTTGGTGCTACTTTAGTTTGGTTTCTTATTGCTGCTTACTTGTTAGTTATAATTTATTTTTTGCTATGAAAATAACTTCATTACCTGCTTTAATGACTCGCAACTCTGTGCATTACTAGTTCTGATCATGCCAAAACATTGTTCTGAGTCTTTACAGCGCTGTTTATCATAAAAACGGTGAGTAAAATAGACAACTTTCAAAAACTGTGAGAGCTTTGATTTTTTTCAATATATTACTTTATTTGCTGGCTAATGTTGAAAAAATATGGCAATTCATCAGCATCCATTCAGCACAAACTGGATCAGGATTAAAACTAAAAACTGAAAATTCAGACTCATAATTGTAAGCTTTAATTTTGCTACAATTTGCCTTTCATAAATTTTTTTAGAACAATATTGGATAATAAAATGTAAACAGTTTGAAAGAATCAACTTTCAGCCAGAGAAACAAATTGTCTATCCATTTTTCTTAAGTTGACTCCATAGTGTCATTTATATTTAGATCCTGACCATCAAAAAGAAACCAGCAGAAAAGTTTTTGTTCAATTTTAAAACAATGGCTCTGTCAGTAAATTATTACACCACTTTGTACTTCAACATAATGTTGAACATTATTATTCCATGTGGTTTATTCTCTGATAGTTATTTCAATTGTTTAGATGTATATGTTTTAGCTTCATGTCTTAGAAAATACAAACCTGTACAAAACTTATTGCTCAGGAGACACAAGCTGGTATAAGATTTGCAGCTTGGAAGATAGAAAGCTGGTATAAGATTTGCAGCTAAATAAAAAACAAATTGTTACAAGATTTGTATTTCAGAAAACAAGCTGGTACAAGATTTGTATTTCAGAAAACACAAGTTAGTACAAGATTTGTATTTCAGAAAACACAAGTTAGTACAAGATTTGTATTTCAGAAAACACAAGTTAGTACAAGATTTGTATATCAGAAAACACAAGTTGGTACAAGATTTGTGTCTCAGAAAACACAAGTTGGTACAAGATTTGTGTCTCAGAAAACACAAGTTAGTACAAGATTTGTATTTCAGAAAACACAAGTTAGTACAAGATTTGTATTTCAGAAAACACAAGTTAGTACAAGATTTGTATTTCAGAAAACAGAAGTTAGTACAAGATTTGTATTTCAGAAAACACAAGTTAGTACAAGATTTGTGTCTCAGAAAACACAAGTTAGTACAAGATTTGTATTTCAGAAAACACAAGTTAGTACAAGATTTGTGTCTCAGAAAACACAAGTTAGTACAAGATTTGTGTCTCAGAAAACACAAGTTAGTACAAGATTTGTGTCTCAGAAAACACAAGTTAGTACAAGATTTGTGTCTCAGAAAACACAAGTTGGTACAAGATTTGTATTTCAGAAAACAAGTTGGTACAAGATTTGTCTCAGTAAACACACATCAGTACAACTTTTGCAGCTCAGAAGACACAAGATAGTACAATATACTACTTTTCTAATCTGATAAAACAGGTGATGCCTTGACTACATTCATTCATTTAAAATCCAGTTGCTACTTTTTAACAAGTTGTCATCATGTAAATATATATGGTACAACATTTAAAATTCTCATATTCTCTTCAGATCATCTTCTCCTTAGACTTGTGACCTTCATTTCAAGGTCAGACCATGGTATGATCTTTTTATAGCTTTATTTTTTTTTATAGTTACTTGCTTATGTGGTAGTTTATGGACAGGTAACTTTTGAAGTTTACGTATGATCCTTTTATGAAGAGTGACATGATGGTAGATGAGGTCACTATTTTGAGACTTAAAAACTGGGGATCAGCCTAGGTACTAGTTGAATGGAGGAAATGAGGAGACTGGTCAGGGGCATGTATAACCAGTTAGCTGCAAGAACTGTCAATGTACATTATCTGCATCATCTATCGAGAAGGACTTGGTACTAAAAGATCTGCTCTGACAGTAGTGAGGTAGATACATTTAATCAGTAATCAGAATAGATGCTATTTTATACAGATCTTAGTTATTTATATTACCTCATCATTATATTTTAAAGACATCAACAAAATACATTGCATGCTAAGCAACAGTATATGCTAAATGACTGTGAAGGAAATATGATGTGCCTCTATGATGAAAAAAGCAGTCTGCTGCCATAGTTACTGAAAACAATGACCACACATAACTTCAATAAGAGTTCTGCACTAACTTCTAGAATTTTTGGTCAAAATATGTGGCTCAGATGACTATAGTGGATAATATAAGAGGTTACATTCACAAACTTGACAATCAAAGTTACATTAAAAATAGTCTTTAGTTTTGATTGGCATCAGTGCAGTCGGGGCATTCCCATATCCATTCTGCTGCCCATTCCAGAAACAATCGAAGTATTCATCTACTGATTGTTCCTGTCATGTTTTGACTGAAAATGTTTTGTTCTCTTCCGCTGAGCACCCTTTTCCATCATTCCTCTGATGCGTACGTTGTTTTCTGCTTCATTGTCCCCTTTCCGTGAGTCGGTCTCTAATAACGATTGTGATGTCACTTTTGTTAATTTTTAAAGCCCCTCATGCAATGGCAGTCCCTGCTATCCTGCCAGCCATCTTGTTGCCACAAACCAGGACAATATATCCATGTTATACTATTGACATTGGAACAGATATAATAACAAAAATATTGAATGAGATTTACAACACTGGATATATACCTGATGACCTGCTCGAATCAATATTCATAGCCCTACCAAAGAAATCTGGTGCGATTGAATGTGATGATCATCGCACAATAAGCCTTATGAGTCACATGACTAAGATATTACTAAGAATCATCATGCGAAGAGTGCGAAACAAAATCAGTCCAGAAATAATGATGAACAGTGTGGTTTTGTTAGAGGTAAAGGAATGAGCAATGCCATACACATCATAAGAGCTTTAGTAGAAAAAGCCATAGAGGTGAAAACAGATCTATACCTATGTTTCATAGATTATACCAAAGCATTTGACAAAGTAAAGAACCAAGAAATAATCACAATTTTAGAAAGCATAAACGTAGACAGCAAAGATCTAAGAATAATAAATAACATGTACTGACAACAAACAGCGGCCGTAAGAACTGGAAACCAATTAGGAATGTTTCAACAAATAAAACAGGGTGTTAGGCAAGGTTGTGTGCTGTCACCAGATTTGTTTAATATGTGTAGTGAGATTATTTTAAGATCCATAAGAGGCATGCCTGGAATAACAATTGGAGGTCATAATGAAAATAATCTAAGGTATGCTGATTATACAGTCTTAATTCCTAAGAAAATGAGTTACGAGAAATGTTAGACATTATAGTGAAAAAAAGCAAAAATAAATGGACTCAGCCTTAATAGCAAAAAGACAGAAGTAATAGTAACAACAAAGAAAAAGACATCACCTCAGTGCAAAATAAAGACAAGTGGAACAATATTAAAATAGGTAAATGAATTTAAATATTTGGGAACTTTGTTAACCTCAGACGGAAGATGTACAAAAGAGGTGAGATGCAGAAAGGCTCAGGCAAAAGCAGCTTTCCAAAAAATGAGGAAGATACTATGCAATTTATTTTTGACAATACAAACAAAAAAAAGAGTTCTTAAATGTTATGTAGAGCCAGTCTTAACATATGGATGTGAATCATGGACAATAGGACAACAGACAGGAAAATCACTGGAGTCTGTAGAAATGTGGTTTTACAGAAGAATGTTGAGAATACCATGGACAGCTAAGAAAAGTAATGAAAATGTTCTGAAAGAGGCCAAAGCAAAAAGAGAGCTAATTTCAAATATTAGGAAGAAACAATCATAATTTTTTGGCCATGTTATGAAAAGAGAACAACTGGAATATATTGTAACAACTGGGAAAATTGAGGGACGAAGAGATAGAGGGAAGCAAAGAGAAAAAATATCAGACAACTTAAGAGAATGGCTTGGCAGAAGGTCAACAACAGAAATGATAAAAACTATTGAGATCGAAAGTTGTGGAGAGACATGATCACCTACGCCAGCAGGCCCGGTACTTGATGATGATGATGAGACTATTGACATGAGACAGGTAAAGTAAGTGCACCCACTCTTTGTGAAGTATATTCTTTTCAAGCTGAGCATGCTCTCCAAGTCAGTCAATATAACTGGATGTTTTGTTAGTCTCTTCACTAGCTATGAGATAGCTTTAGTCAAAGCCCCTATCACCATGTGTGTGTGGAGGTAGTAATCCTATAGGTTCTTAACCTTTTCTCTATCATGTATCCACTGGAACACATAACAAAATCCCAACCACTAAACCCATTAAAACAGTAATCATGGTAGTAAAATCACCAACAAAAATACTGTTTTTGAGCAAGAAATGTACATATGCTCAGAAAATAGAATTAATATTATGATATATACTGCATATAGAGCTGTGCTGAATCAAGGTTATTGCACTTGAGCTACAAACAAGATTAGCGAGTTCACTAAAACAGATGGAGAGCAATCACAACCCAAAACTTGGATCTCTCTCCAATAGTTAAAGGAATAATATATCTTGGTAAAAATGGATCAGTCAGTATTTACATTGGAAGGCACACAAAACTATCTACATAGGTGGGGGTCTTCAACAAAACAAATCCATGTAAAAGCATCTCAACCTAACAAATATACATACTAAACTGCTAATTAACCATAATTAACTCCATTCAACAAAACCAATATCAGTAAAAGGTCAATAAAATGCAGCAGAACATCAATATAGACTTGTAAAACAAACATTTCAAAGCCATATTTTTGTGTCTGGCCCAGCAAAATGTGAATTTTTCTGAGTGTTAATTCAATGCCAAAGCTGGTTTAATTCTGCTGGAAAATACAAGCACCCAAAGAAGAAATCAACAAGGAGTTTCAGCTTAGCTGGGGTTTACTTGCTGGCATTTAAACATACATCTTGTAGTATATTCAACATACAAATAGCATATTGTTTTCCTAGCAGCAGCGATTGCGGAAACAAGGATATCTCCTTTTGCTATTTTTCTATTCTAATGACTGTGACGCTAATTAAATAGTAAATTTCTCAAAGAAACAAAAACATATTTATAAATCATATGTAACTGACATGACCTGGGTAAAGACAGGTATAACTACTTATAGCTGAAACAAGCCTGTGAAAAAGGTACATAAAGATAAAGATACAAATGATATATACAAGAAAATAGCTTACACGCATTGTCAAAATAAAAATTTGCATCTATAGTTGAATTACACTCTCAAACAACGGTGCCATATAATTCCTTCTTTACTGTTTGATCTCTGTCTGGCTGCTGAGAATTGTCAAGCAACCTCTGACTGCCTGAAGATTTCTTGTATGGTGGGACAGGATCTGAGATAGATGAAAGGATGGAGTCTTCTGACTTTGGAGGTATAGCACAGGGACCACAGTCAGACACATGATGATTATCTCTAGTATTTTGATATGGTGCATAGTCCTCTGATAAATAGTGACCTTGCAAATTTGCATTCACTAAAAGTTCTTTCTTGTATGTTTGCTTCAGACTGTCATCTAAAAATTCACTTGAAAAAGGTTCAGCAAAGTCTTTAGGGTCAGCATGAGCATACATACTGGTTCCTAGAGTCTCCCTTGATGATAAATAGGAAGACACCTTTTCTCTTGAGTGGTCCGATCTGCTTCCCAGAACAGAATCAACTTCACTGCTTGACTTCTGGTTTTTCAAGAGTTGTCTTTCTTCATCAATGTTTTTCCCAGCATAGTTTATATTGTGTCTTGTGTTTTGATTGCCACCATGCTGCTCTTCCTCATCCACTTGGTAATCAATGGGTGGAGAATTCCGCATTTGTCCACTGTGTCTTCTAATTTGTCTGCTTTCCCTATCCAAGCTACTGTTATAATGCTCAGCTTGTCTAACGTACTTATTATGCTGCTGACTTTTTTGCACAAACACATCTCTACTCCTTTCTGACACCTCTTTCTGAAGGCCATGTCCATTACTTCCTGTTGGACATTGTGTATTCCTATTTTTAAAAAGAGGTGAACTAGATCTGTTTCTTTTATTTGGTGAGGTAGATCTTCTTCTATATGGAGATTTATAATGTGTGCTATCTTCATCATCTCCTAGGCTGTCAAGTGAATTTGGAATATTTTCATTGACAGACTTAGCAGATGAATGAGACACATTTGTAAAATCTGGAAGATGCCTGGCTAGAATTCTGTTCTTATCTAGGGCTGTTAGAACTTCAGTATAGTTCAGTCTTTCCAAAACTTTGGGCAAGAGATTCAAAAATGTTTCTGGGCCATGTCTTCTCAAACATTCTTCCACCAGACCTATCTGAAAAGCTTCCTCTGTGGAGTATCTGTCAGAGAACAAAAAAATGTTATTTAAATGTCATTGTGAAGACAGTTTGTTTTAATTGCAATCATCAAGTAAAAATCTAGAACTTTCTTAAATTATAATGATGATTATATGATTAAAATGATGACATTATTGATTCTAACATCCTTCTAGTACCATCAGACACCACATATGGTTCGCAGAGTACCTTACCACAGATCCCTAGTCTGGCTGTGCTTTTCAATCTCAGTGATCTTTGTCTCTCTTGTCAGTGTTTATTTCATGTCACTTTAGGTCAACCCCATTTTCTTTTTCCTGTTGTTTCCTATTTGAGTGCTTTCGTTGTGATCCTCTGGTTTTTTAGTCACCTCTTCTTATATATATTGATAAAATTAGTCACCTCTTTATAATAAAATTAGTCACCTCTTCTTATATATATATATTGATAAAATTAGTCACTTCTTTATAACAAAAATAGTCACCTCTTCTTATATATTGATAAAATTAGTTACCTCTTTATAATAAAATTAGTCACCTCTTCTTATATATAATGATAAAATTAGTCACCTCTTTATAATAAAATTGGTCACCTCTTCTTATATATATATTTATAAAATTAGTCACCTCTTTATGTATATATATGGAGCCGCGATAGCTCAGTGGTTAGTGAACTGGACTACAAAGAACAAGGGGTAGTGTTCGATCCCAACCGACAGCTTCCGGGTTCACCCAGCCTTAAATGGGTACCGGATTTTTTTCTGGGAAAGTGAAGCGGCACAGGCATAATACCGACCACATTACCCCAAAAATCACGTGCTGAAGGTCTGTAAAATTTATGGTCACTAACACCATATTCCCTATATGCCACTTGGCATGATGGGGTACTTTACTTTACTTTTTATATATATATATATATATATATGTGCTGATACCAAATTCAGAAGACAAAAGGCGCAAGAGAAGAGAGACAAGGCCAGGTATCACAAATACACCTTGCTCGTTCTGTGGAAAGATCTGTCTGTCCAGGATTGGCAAATTCAGCCACGAGAGAAGATGTTCAGTAAAGCAGCACCCTAATGCTTTACCGAACTACTGACTTATCATGCTTTCTTGCTACCAACCATCTGTCAAGACGCCAAAGGCCATACAATACAATATGCAATATATTGATAAAATTAGTCACCTCTTCTTATATAAATGGACTATCAACAACAAACAACATATTAGATAAAGCTGCTGAATCTGTAACAAAGAAAATTTAAAGTACACTCAAAGGAAAGCTAAAAAAAACACATGTAAATTTAAATTATGGATGAACCAACTAAAAAGTTGGCATACAAAACTAACATAGTAAAACAGAAACTGAAATATTTTCATGTCTAAATATTACAAAAATAACCCAGCAATAGAGCACTTAGCACAGGGCGAAAAAAGAGAAAGCATCTATTGCTTGTTGTATCAATATTGAACAAATTAACATAAAGATATAAGCAACAGCTCATTTAATATCTGTGCTTGCCACCATAATCAATTATTGACTCTGTTCACAAGCAGTAGTTTCCAACTGCTATTTGATCTGTTAATTAATTCATTCGAAAAACACTGCAAGAAATACAAGTCTCATCATGATGATGAACACTAAACAATGAAACAACAAATTGTGTGAAGTGAACTCATTAAATTGTAAACATCTAATGGGAAGGACAGACTATTTCTTTGCCATAAAAAGATATACCAATGTTCCAATTTACACTATTAACAATAATAATGTAACAACAAAGGAAAATCACTAATTCAGACAATTCGAGCAGCTCAAGAATGACAAATGATATAAACCACGACACCTTTTTAGGTATCAGTGAAAAGAGAAAAGAAGAAGAACAACAACAACAATAATAACGATAACAACTAAGATTCTAGTGTTGTATGCAACAATACCTACTTTTTCTTAAAATTCCCAATATCTTTAATGCTAATTCCAAACTCTTGACACATCCTCTCTGTCTGTGAGATGTCCATAGTTGTGGAAAGGGCCCTTTTCAGATCAACACGCTGGAAATCGTGTACTGCCTCTGGTTCCTAAGTGGAAAAATTATGAAAATAAAAACATCAACACTAATTATCCACAAAAATGTTCATCCATGGTAAAAAATGTATAAAGTTAAAATTAGCTAAGACTTTGAACATTACAACACAATAAACAGCATTTACAAAACATTTCCTATATGATTACTAGTTTATGTGCTTGAACCCACATCCAGATATTTAAAAGAGATGGAGACATCAGTATGTTTTTATAAAAAAATGCAAATAATATTTAAAATATATAGAAAATAAAATGTTAAATTTCCTTATGTTTGCAAACTTTCTTAAATTTCGCTTTCATGCTGACTGTTATATTTGTGTATACAAGAAGAATTTTAAAGAAATAACCAGAGAATCACAAAGCAGACTCTCAAATGGGAAACAACGGAAAAAAAAAATTGAGGCAGACCTTTCAAACACTGACAAGAGTGGTTAATATAACAGGCAGCAACTTCTTTAATGACATTGTAAACTTGCCCAGAATATCAAATTATGACAAAGTACATTGCAAACTCTGCATGACATCTGATGATAAAGAAAGGACATAAAAGTAATTTTGGGATATCATCACATAATTAATGTTATAAACATAATACAGCTGCAAAGAGAGTGTCAAAAAATAATGTTAAATAGCTTGTACATGACAAGAAGCAATATTCTCCACTTCTGCAGTTATATTAAAATATGATTTATGATTTTTTAAAACTAAAACAAAACAAGAATTCAAGATTCTTTAACAGTAAGTCAAACAAAAAGCATGCCTGCAAATAGTGAAATACTTATACTTTTTCATTCATGGCTGTTATTTTGTGCTTTCTTAAACCTACCTGTCTGCAAAAATGATATACTTTCTCAGCAACAACTGCGACAATGACATACTTTCTCAGTCATGGCTACAATTATGACATAACTTTTCAGTCATGACTGCAATTAAATATTTTATAAATCCTGGTTGCAAATCATCTTACATGTCTGCAATAATTATATACTTTCTCAGACTTGTCTGCAATGATACACTTTCTCAGACTTTGCAATGATACAATCACTTATATTTCTCTGCAATGACACAATCACTCAGATTTATTTGCAATACTTTATCAGACTTGTTGGCAATGATACACTTTCTCAGACTCTTCTGCAATGATATACTTTATCAGACGTATCTGCAATGATACAATCATTCAGATTTGTCTGCGATGATACAATCTCTCAGATTTGTCTGCAATGATACACTTCCTCAGATTTGTCTACAATGATATACTTTCTCACTCCTGTCTGCATAGTTTATGGTTAGTTGTATAATCCAGACAATAGTTTGGTTACTTGATATCAATCAAACTTGTGATATTTGATAACAAAAGGAGGTGTTTCCGAGTTTTTTTAGGAAGGTTAATGATGATGAAACTTCCATTTCCATTCTCTGATGTAGTCCTCCTACCTTGTCCTCTGCTTGCTTCGTCTGCTTTTGCCTGGTCCTTGCCTGCTATTACAGTAATGCACTTTTCTAGTCATATTTTATTTTAGTGTTACAACATTTGTTGATTTACATTGCTAGCTAATTACTTTTTCTTGGCAATGATAAAAATTAGTGCAAGTTTTAAACTCTACTAGAGAGTGACAGAGAAAATAGAGAGAGAGAGAGAAAGGGGGTATTGGGTGGTCTTGAGATAAGATGTTGACTTCTAGACAGGAAGGTCCCAGGTTTGATTCTCACTACAGGCGGTGGAAATTTTGCACTTTGATGCCATTGTTTTTTCATGGCTCTACCCTCTCTTAGACACTGGGTAGTGAGATCCTATGTATAACACTCTTGGAAAATAGTGAAAAACAGGAGGTCCTGTGTGCTCTTGCAGATGTTAAAGAAACGTTGGCAGTTAAAAGTCAAAAAAAAAAAAAAAAAAAAAAAAAAAAAAAAAAAAAAAAAAAGTAAAGTGTCTCCGTCATGCCAAATGGCATACAGGGAATATGGTGTTAGTGACCATAAATTTTACAGACCATCGGCACATGATTTTTGGGATAATGTGGTCGGTGTTAGGCCCGTGCCGCTCTACTTTCCCAGGAAAAAAATCCGGTATCCATTAAAGGATGGGTGAACCTGGAAGCCGTCAGTTGGGATCAAACCCTACCACTTATCCTTTGTTGTCCAGTTCACTAACCACTGAGCTATCGCAGCTCCCAAAACAAAAGTCAAAAAGAGTGAGGCAAAAATGGTTACTGTCCAGGTAAAAATTGGTAAACAAATCTATCCATGATGAAGACAAATGTTTCAGGCCTTAAGGTGCAGATATCATGGCTTTGCTGTATAGTAGCGACACAATGCATCTATACCCACTTAACAGGTGAATGCTAAGAAAAGGGAGAGAGAGAGAGGGGAGGGGAGGGGAGGGGAGGGAGAGGAGGAGGGAGGAGGGAGGGAGGGAGGGAGGGAGGGAGGGAGGGAGGGAGGGAGGGAGGGAGGGAGGGAGGGAGGGAGGGAGGGAGGGAGGAGGGAGGGAGGGAGGGAGGGAGGGAGGGAGGGAGGGAGGGAGGGAGGGAGGGAGGGAGGGAGGGAGGGAGGGAGGGAGGGAGGGAGGGAGGGAGGGGAGGGAGGGAGGGAGGGAGGGAGGGAGGGAGGAGGGAGGGAGGGAGGGAGGGAGGGAGGGAGGAGGGAGGGAGGGAGGGGAGGGAGGGAGGGAGGGAGGGGAGGGAGGGAGAGAGGGAGGAGGGAGGGAGGGAGGAGAGAGGAGGAGGAGGGAGGGAGGGAGGGAGGAGGGAGGGAGGGAGGGAGAGAGAGAGGGAGGGAGGAGGGAGGGAGGGAGGAGGGAGGGAGAGGGAGGGAGGGAGGGAGGGAGGGAGAGAGGGAGAGAGGGAGGGAGGAGGAGGGAGGGAGGGAGAGGGGGAGGGAGGAGAGAGGAGGGAGGAGGGAGGGAGGGAGAGGGAGGAGGGAGGGAGGGAGGAGGGAGGGAGGGAGGGAGGGAGGGGGAGGAGAGAGGGAGGGAGGGAGAGGGAGGGAGAGAGGGAGAGGAGGGAGGAGGGAGGGAGGGAGGGAGGGAGGGAGGGAGAGAGAGAGGGAGGAGGGAGGGAGAGAGGAGAGGGAGGGAGGGAAGGGAGGGAGGGAGGGAGGGAGGGAGGAGGGAGAGAGAGAGGGAGGGAGGAGGGAGGGAGGGAGGGAGAGAGGAGGGAGGGAGAGAGAGAGGGAGAGAGGGAGGGAGGGAGGGAGAGGGAGAGAGGAGAGAGGAGGAGAGAGAGAGAGGGAGAGAGGGAGGAGAGAGAGGGAGGGAGGGAGAGAGAGAGAGAGAGAGAGAGAGAGAGAGAGAGAGAGAGAGAGAGAGGAGAGAGAGAGAGAGAGAGAGAGAGAGAGAGAGAGAGAGAGAGGAGAGAGAGAGAGAGAGAGGAGAGAGAGAGAGAGAGAGAGAGAGAGAGAGAGAGAGAGGAGAGAGAGAGAGAGAGAGAGAGAGAGAGAGAGAGAGAGAGAGAGAGAGAGGAGAGAGAGAGAGAGAGAGAGAGAGAGAGAGAGAGAGAGAGAGAGAGAGAGAGAGAGAGAGAGAGAGAGAGAGAGAGAGAGAGAGAGAGAGAGAGAGAGAGAGAGAGAGAGAGAGAGAGAGAGAGAGAGAGAGAGAGAGAGGAGAGAGAGAGAGAGAGAGAGAGAGAGAGAGAGGAGAGAGAGAGAGAGAGAGAGAGAGAGAGAGAGAGAGAGAGAGAGAGAGAGAGAGAGAGAGAGAGAGAGAGAGAGAGAGAGAGAGAGAGAGAGAGAGAGAGAGAGAGAGAGAGAGGAGAGAGAGAGAGAGAGAGAGAGAGAGAGAGAGAGAGAGAGAGAGAGGAGAGAGAGAGAGAGAGAGAGAGAGAGAGAGAGAGAGAGAGAGAGAGAGAGAGAGAGAGAGAGAGAGAGAGAGAGAGAGAGAGAGAGAGAGAGGAAAATAAGGAGAGAAAGAAATAAAATGAGAAATCAGAGTTAATTAACTACCTGGTATGAATTTGACATGACTTTCAGATCTCTGACATAAAAAGTCCTCATAAGGTCATCACTGTCTTCTCTCATGGCTGTTTCATAGTCCCTTGTTGATTCATGAACATGCATGACATCAATGCAGCATTGGAAAACAGCACTTGGAATAAGGTTAGGTTTATTTTCCACAGCCCATTCGACACGTATGGGGTCTGTCTGACGACAGCAGTGCACTATTTCACTCAACTTGCGTACCTGTTATAAGATCAAACTATCAAATACAGTTCATAACTTCTTAAACATATTTATGTTTTAAACAGCAGTTTACTCTAAGATAATTTTTATTTTTTTAGTCAAACACATTTGTGAAAGTAAGCAAAGAACACTACGGTAAGTAAACAAATTTTCAAGGATCATCAAGGACAAAAAAAAAACCTCAAGCTAAATTAGGAGAAATGAAAAAAATAGATATAGAAAAAAAATGGTATGGTTAAAGCTTCACATAACAAGATGACAACACAAACCAGAGCAACATTTCAGCTCAATAGGCCTTCAGTAGGAACAAACAAACAACACACAAATGTGTATTTAAAATTTTAAAAAAATAATACAAATATTTATAATAATTTCAAAGAAGAATAAGAAATAAAAGGAAAATTGAAATTAAAGACTTCCCTGTATAATCTTATGTGTAAGAATCTTAGTGCACACGGGTTATGTGTGCATGCACAAAAGTGAAAATGTGCGCACACAGCATGCAGTAACAGAAGTTTTCGGTCAGTGTGCACAAGAAACTAATAACATGACTAGGAGAAATTGATAAATTTTCACAGATTGTGGAAATCCACATATCTCTCCAATTCTGAAAAGCAACAAACCTTCAAGAGACTCCCAACATTAAATTCACCACTCATTAACACTACATTTAGACAAATTGTTAAAAAAACATGGTAATTGCATGCCATTACTAGTTCAGAAAAATGGATACATGATTAATGATGGATCAGATTTATAACCATCATTAACTCAGTATATGGAGCAAACATAGAATCCAAACTGAACATGTAATAAACTGTTAGATTCATGAATTGGTAATATATTTTAATTATTATTTAATTTAATTATAAAACTGCAATGATCACACTGCATCACTTGAAGACTGCATGTGATAACATACTAACAAATGTTCTTATCTTGACAGACTCAATGTTCACCCACCAAGGGTCATTGCAAGCTGCCTGAACTTACCAAAACAACACTAGACATGAACCAGGCAAACAACTATTGAGAAATGTCAATTTAGAGGTCTGACTAAACTGACAGGTAATGGAGAAAAAAATGAGAAAGATCTATAAATAACTCAACCTCAATCTCAAAGATAACATCAACTGCTTTAAGAGAAGAGTTATATGTCCCGAGAATAGATCCACTCAAATCATTGAAGATGTCAGATCTCTATGCACAAAATACTCCGCCCATTCACATCTTTTAATCCATTTCTGATATTATGAAGTATGAAGTGAGAATCTGACATGATAAGTATCATAAAAAGAGAAGAGTTGCACTCCATACCATAAACCATATGGGGAATATAGTGGTAGTGTCAAATATTTTCAATAACCAATGAAAGTTTTACAGGTGATATAACTTGTATTACACCATGTGATCCTACTGTCCCAGAAAAAAAAATCTCTGGTATCTCCATTTTCAGAGGCTTTTTGAATTTCAAAGCTGTGTTAGTCATTAAAAAAAAATCACCCTCAAAGACAATTCAGTCAGAAAAAAAAACATTCACACTCAAAGCTGTAGCAGTTAGAAAAAACAAAAGTACATTTGGGAACTGAAACTAGAACCTTCTTGTCAGTAGTAAGTGCACTAACCATTCAGCTACAATGGATTAAATAATTATCATACTTACTACAAAATGACAAGAATAAATTTAAAAGAATATATATTCACAAAAACAACCATGAATTTAAATCATTAGCACTATACCTGTAATGGTTTAAAGAGTGGCCTGGCCCCATCAGGCCTTAAAATATGTCTCCATGACTGGCGGTCTTCATCCATTCCCATCACTTCCATACACATAACCAGTCTACTATCAGATGAGGCAGTGTCCAATAATGGCACCTGCATGTCTGTTAAGAGCTGCCGGTCAACATCAGCCTCTTGTTTGCGGAATCTCTGAACAGACAAGCAAGATATTTACTGTTCTATATTTTAGCAATGAGACACTAGGTAGACACTTGGAGACACTAGGTAGACACTTGGAGACACTAGGTAGACACTTGGTGATGCTAGGCAGACACTTGGAGACACTAGGTAGACACTTGGTGATGCTAGGTAGACACTTGGAGACACTCTAGGTAGACACTTGGTGATACTTGGCAGACACTAGGTAGACACTTGGAGACACTAGGTAGACACTTGGAGACACTAGGTAGACACTTAGAGATACTAGGTAGACACCTGGAGACACTAGGTAAACACTTGGAGACACTAAAACTAGGTAGTGAATTGTATATACAGGTAATGACTTTATGGGTAATGACTTGCAGACAGGTAGTGGGTATAAATATTTAACCAATGATTACAAAATACCCTTCTTTTGAAATGAAATTTAAATAAATTATAAATTAATAATAATTGTTAAATAACAATTTTTAACTAAACAAAGAAATGAGAAATCCCATAGTGAAATCATCTCAGTTATGAGATACCCAGCTTTACACCTCAAGGAGGATCAGAATGTTCTAAGCATCCCATCTGAGTATTGCACTGCAATAGGGAGCCATGATAGCTCAGTGGTTAGTGTACTGGACAACAAAGGACAAGAGGTAGGGTTTGATCCCAACCGATGGCTTTTGGTCCACCCAGCCTTTAATGGGTACCAGATTTTTTTCTGGAAAAGTAAAGCGGCACGGGCGTAATACCGACCACATTACCCCAAAAATCATGTGCCGAAGGTCTGTAAAATTTATGTTCACTAACACCATATTCCCTAAACGCCACTTGGCGTGACGGGGGCACTTTACTTTTTTTTTATGCACTGCAATTAGTAAATAAATACAATGTAGTCAGTATGAGAAGGGCACTCACTTGTCCTGGCATTCACAACATTATTACTCCTGCCATGTAGATAATTAAGACAAGTTAAAACCACAACATTGGTGCCAATTTTAAAAAATCTATTCAATATTAAAACACTTAAATGATAGTAGAGAAACATAAACAGATAACACCATATCTGTCTTTCAACAACAAGCCAAAAGATGAACTCAACAAAATTATTAAGATTTGCAAACATACTGACAAACTTTGATTTATAACATCAGCTTTCAAAATATGATCAACAGCCATAAATAGTTGACTACTAACTTCTAGATAGTCTTTTATAGTGAGCCTGTAATCCCAGATGTAGAGGATAACTCTGACTTCTCTTCGGGACTGAGTTATCTGAACATGAGAGCCAAAAACCATGGTGCATATGGACGGCCAACTTGTACCTTCACACTGAGTACAAAAGTAGCCACTGAGAAAATAAAATAAAAATAATAATTTTTAAAAATTAAATAAATAAATAAAATTAACTCTTTCCGTGCGGAAGCTTTTATCAATGCAATGGAAGAGATTTCAGAGACAAAATTTGTCATGGTTTTAAGAATCAATCTACATATTTATATTTATCTAACATAAAACATATTACATATGAATTTTTAGATAGTTGAACAAGGTACTAGATTTCACTAATATTAAAATGATACAAGACATGTAAAAAGCATATGATTTGTTCATGGTTCACACTGATCAAACTGAGAGTGACGCACTGTGTGGCGAAATGTACGGAAAGAGTTAAAAAAAAACTTTATATATTATTTATAAGAACATGTAACAATTTGCAATTTAAATTTTATATTTATCCCATTTTTGTTTTGATGGATTCTCAAACCAATTCAGATGATGTTTGCACATTTAAAGATTACCAGGGGGTTCTCTATTATTTGGTCTCTAGTTTAGGTCTTCTTCTTAATCCTCTGAACTCCGGTTGGAGCATAGGGCACTCACAAGAGATCTCTAGCCAATCCAGTCTGGAGCAAGAATGGACAACTCTCACCAGAACCTACAAGCCTCTATCATTTCATCATGTATGGTTCATAACGCAATATACATCTTAAGGACATTGATAGAAAGATCTATAGAGGTAAAGAAAGATCTATATATGTGCTTTATAGACTACACGAAAGCATTTGACAAAGTAAAGCATGTGGAAATAATCAATATGCTGGAGAAATTAAACATTGATGGCAAGGATCTGCGAATCATAAAAAATATGTACTGGCAACAAACAGCAGCTATACGAATTAACAACCAAACAGGACAATTCCAATATATAAAACAAGGAGTCAGACAAGGCTGTGTTCTGTCACCGGACTTGTTTTCACTTTACAGCGAATATATTATGAGATCAATAGTAGACAAAAAAGGAATTGAAGTCAACGGTCACAACATAAATAATTTGCGATATGCGGATGACACAGTCTTAATAGCAGAGACAGAGAACGAACTACAAGAAATGATAGACATAATTGTAGAAGAAAGCAACAAGAAAGGTCTCAGTCTGAATAGTAAGAAAACAGAAGTAATGGTTATATCGAAGAAACAATCATCACCATCATGCAGCATAAAAATAAATGAGACAAATCTAAAACAAGTGCAACATTTCAAATACTTGGGCACAATAATTACATCAGATGGGAGATGCACCACAGAAATAAAAAGCAGAATAGCTCAGGCCAAAATAGCATTTAAGAAAATGAAAAATATCTTATGCAACAAATCTATGTCAATAAAAATGAGAAAGAGAGTTCATCAGTGCTATATAGAACCAATTCTGACCTATGGAAGTGAATCATGGACAGTAGACAAACAAATGAAAAGACGGTTAGAGGCCACAGAGATGGGATTTCTTAGAAGAATGTTGAAAGTTCCCTGGACAGATAAAAAGACCAATGAGGAAGTTCTCAAAGAGGCCAACACAAAAAGGGAGCTCTTAAAAAACATCAGAAAGAAGCAATCAACATTTTTGGGCACATCATGAGAAGAGGAAAGTTGGAATACTTGGTTACAACTGGCAAAATAAAAGGAAAGAGAGATCGTGGACGACAAAGAGAGAAAATACTGGATAGCTTGGTGTCATGGTATGGAAAACAGTCAACAACAGAACTGATACGATGCACTGTGGATAGAAGATTGTGGAAGGACATGATCGCCTACGCCAACCGGCAGGGTACATGATGATGATGATGATGGTTCATAGTCATGTCCCTAATGGTCTGCCACTTCTTCATTTGCCAGGTGGTGCTCATGATAATGCTAGGTGCAGATGTCTGGCTTGTTTCAGTCATAGAACGTGGCCTAGCAATTTCCAACATCTTCTTTTCATTTCTTGATTGATATTGTGAATGCTTGATCTTCTGGCAACTTCTTTGTTCGTAATGTGCTGCTTCCAATGGATGTTTAGAATCTTCTTAAGACAGCAACCTTCAAATCCTCTTAGTCAGCTTTCTATCCTATGGTTCATTCCCCACATTTCTGCTGCATATAGAAGTATGGATCACACATGTGATTTGTAAATTCTAAGCTTGGTACTGAGATGGAGACTTGTTGAATGCCAAATATTTCTAAGTCTACTGAATGCCTGGGCTGACATGCCAATTTTTGTAGACATCTCTTTTTCAATGTCGCTATTTGATGAAATAGGCTTGAAATGCTTCTCAGGCATTTAAAGTGATTCACTTATCCTAGTCCCATTCCTCTGTATGTAATTTTCTTGATACTTTTGGCATTTGTCCTTATAATTTTAATTTTCTTTGTATTTATTTTCAGTCCTACTGTGTTAGCAAATGGATCTACTTTATTTGTTTTCTCTTGTATGTCTTGGTGACAGTGGGTAAGCAATCCATCATCATCTGCAAAGTCAGAATCTTAAAGGTGTCTAGTGAGACCCCAAGTAATTCCTCTTGGCCTGTCACCCACCATTCACATGATCCAGTCCATAACCACAATGAAAAGGAGTGGTGACAAAATACATCCTTGTCTAACTTCCGTTATGACTCTGAACCAAGCTGTCTGCTGTTCTTCATGTCTTATACAGCACTGGTTGCCGTCATACATGTTCTTTAGAATATTGATGATTTTATCTGGGAAGCCATATGCATATAGGATTTTCCAAAACAATGGATGATGGATGCTAATGAATGCCTTTTCAAAGTCTAAGAAGTTTATATAAAAGGATGAATCCCATTCCAGTACTGTTCTATAATGGTTCGCAAGAGAAAGATTTGATCAGTACTTGATCTTACACTTATAAAGTCTGCCTGCTCTTCTCTTAGCTTTCATTCCACGCTATGTGTTCGAGAAGTACTCTGCAAAATATCTTCCCAGGTACTGACAAGGTTTATACCTCTCCAATTTTCACAGTGACTAAGGTCCCTTTTCTCTGGGATTTTGACAATAATGCCCCTTTTCCATGCTTTTGGTACTTTTTCATCTTAAAATATTTTTTATTGAAACATTTTTCTAAGACGTTTGCACTCAGTCCTGGATCTGCCTTTAACATGTCTGCAGAAATGCTATCTTCACCAGGTGCTTAGTTACTTTTGGTCTGTTTGATGGCAGTTTCAATTTCATGGCATGTAATCTTCCCTTTCTTCATTTCAAATTGGGCAGGTGATGAGGAAATAGAAACTTCACTTACTAGTTTTGGTCTGTTGAGAGTTTCTTTAAGGTATTCTTCTCATCTTTTCAGGTTTTCATTCACTTTAACTAATGGTTCTCCATTTTTGCTTTGCACAATGTTGGTAATATCTTTTTTAAAAATTTTTTGGGGGGTTCGCCAGCTTTTACCTCTGACGAAGTCCCTAGAAACTAGGAACTGAATTTTGCTTGTTAATTCATTTTTCCCTGGCAGCTGTGTGCACAGGGATCCCTCGCCACACAGGCAGATAACTCTGACTTCGGAGGTACTCATATTCTTTCCATCGATGAGTAATTGACGTTTCAAGCTGGGCCTCACTGCTGAGACCAGGGGTGGTTGCCACAGAGAGAAATCATAAATAAAAAACCTAACCGGTGTAGCCGGGATTGAACCCACAACCTATCTGTCTCGAGGCTGGCATCTTGCCTCAAGACCAACCTATCCCCCGGTAACATTTTTGAAGCTACCAAAAAGGATCTTTGTAATTTTGTAAACAGTTCTGCTATCTCCTTTCTCTAATGATTACTGAGCTTCAGTTGCCAAAGTCTTATTATACTGTCTTTTATCTTTCCTCATGCTCTACTTGACTAATTTGTTCTTCTCTGTATAATCCTCCATTATCTTGGCTGTATATTTTTTTATGACAATTTAGATTAGTTGTTTGATAGTCTTTCTTTCTTGAACCAAGCTCCATGGCTCTTCTGTTACCCAATCCTTTCTTGCTTTAGGACAATGTCCAAGGACTTTCTGACTAACATCTTCATATATATTTTGGAATTGTTCATCTGCTTCTTCTTCTGGTATGTCCAGAAGAGCTTGGAATCTGTTAGTAATGTTTATAATGAACTGGGCCTTGATTGTGTTATTAGTCAACTGCTGTAAATCAAATATCTGTTTTGGGTTTTATCTTGTCTTTTTAAATTTTAACTTTATTTTGCCTTGTAGCATATTGTGATCACTTCCAGCATCTGCACCTCTGATTGCTTTGACATCATGCAATGATCTTATCCAATTTCTTCCCACTGCAATGTGGTCAATTTGGTTGGTAGTTTTTCCATCTGGTATGTCCGCATTGTTTTGTGAATATGTTTATGTTGAAAAATAGTACCACCATATAATAAATTAATGCATAAATCAGCAAAGCGTTCATATTACCTTCACCATCTATTCCCATGCACTGTTCATAACCTTCATTATCAGATCCAACTTTAGCATTAAAATCTTCCATTACAAGTAAGATGTCATTTAATGGCATCTTGTTGATCTGGTCCTGTAGACCATGGATTTATAGGTTCCCACTCTAAGAGACTTTTCTCTGACTGTTTATTCACAACTATAGCAAATCCTTCAAGAAATTGGTCATCACTTCTCTCAGAATATATGGCTTTTTAGTTCCTGTTCTGTATCTCCCATTTCCTGTCCATCTCACTTCACTTAGACCTAAAATATCAAGGTTGTATCTCTTCATCTCTTTAACTCTTTCCATACGATCCGCCGCATGGTGCGCCATTTCCATTTCGGTTGCTTACGTTCCGCCCCATGGTGTGCCACGCTAAATTTTATTAGTGTGAACGCCATCAAACCATATTCATTTTACATGTCTTGTATCATCTGGATATTGGTGAAATTTAATACCTTGTTCAATTATCTAAACATTCATATATAATATGTTAGATAAATATAAATATGTAGATTGATTCTTAAAACCATGTACAATTTTGTCTCTAAAATCTCTTCCGTTGCGTCGATAAAAAGCTTCCGTACGGAAAGAGTTAAGCACCTGAGCTGTCCTGCCTGTTTCATACACTGCTCTCACATTCTATGTTGCAATTCTTATAAGTTGATCGAGAGTAATCAAGGACTTTGTTAGGACAGGAATTTTCATTTGGCTTTCCACTTGACTTTCACCCCTGTCCATCATGAATGACAATTCTGTATGAGCCCATGCTCATTTCTCCAAGACTTGATTGGTAGGTTCTCTTGATTGTGTTTGTACAATATTTTATCATTTTTCTGTGTGGGTTGTTGGCCCAATGCCACAAACCCCAACTTATGCTACCACCAGCATAGATCTCAGGATCATGGATCAAAGGAGGCTGCCTATATTAAGTCTTTATTATATTATTTGGCACATTATATCTTTTCTAAAAAAAAACACTTATAAAATATTTAGCATTTTAAAAATATGCAATTTTCATTAGGCCTGTCTCAGAATTTTAGTTTAAACAACAATAGTAATTTTATAATTAAAATTGATATACCTGAAGTGAGTGGTGCTAATGTGAATGCTGTGTCCATCAGCTCCTTTCTCCCAGCATGCATCAATATCTCTGTCACCGTTTACTTTGCTAGACACTGGTACATTGTCTAAGGTAACTCTACCCCGTTCATCAACCATAAAAGCATACACCTGAAGTTTTAAAAAAAAAATACCATAATTATTAAACATTTAGATTACATGTCACCAAAAATGACTTTAAAATATGGAATATATGGTGTGTACAGAAAGATATTTTCTATTTATTACTAGCAGAAAGATATTTTCTACTTATTACTAACTTCTGTAGAAGCCATGGTAACTCAGTGAAATGGACTATTAAGGACAAAAGATCAGGTTCAGTCTTGATTGATAGCACCTAGGTTCACCCAGTCTTAAATGTGTACCAGATTTTTCTGGAAAAGTAAGTCAATCTTGGGTGATCTGATTACATCAGCCATACTCCTCATATGCCAAAAGGTATGAAGAGAATCCTTTATAAAGTTCTGTAATTACCTAATGTTTTCAAAGTACATAAACAATTAAAAACACTGAAGTGCCATTAGAAAACAAATTTAAAATCCAACTACTCTCACTTAAAGATTATATATTTCTGACCTCAAGCTCTCAATAAAACATTATGTTTCATGTTCTACTTTTTCTTTGTCCATCCTTTTGTAACAAAAATATGTTGTTTTAGAGTTGACTTAACATTTTCACTTTTAGCGAAGTTTCAGTATTTTTATTTGGGTTTAAATTGTCTAGTTCTTTTGTAGATATAAAAGCATTCTACAAATGTCAACATAACCGCATTTTATTCATGTGCCTTACCAGTGCAATCATGATGTGTCAGCCTGAAAGACGCACAATTCACAGCTTTCCATAATCTAGAAACACAACATATGCTTATCCATTAACATAATTTTTCAGGGCAAATAATGAAGAGGAGTCGTCATTGGGTGAAGACTGAAAAATATTAAAACCTGTTGCTGACTAGATTTACAAGTAGATAACATTTTTATATTTACAATTAGATAACATTTTTAGATTTACAAGTAGATAACATTTTTAGATTTACAAGTAGATAACATTTTACCTTGATGAGGCTGATATCAAACTCTTCTGGCAGTGCATGGGGCAGTTGAACACAGACCGAACGTCGGAAAGGGTTTTCTGGCAGTGCATGGTATTCTACCACAGGTGTTATTAGTATTTCGTTTGGAGAAAAGATCAACTGTGGAATAACAAAACTTTATAATGATACTTTATAATGATTATGTTATCTTATAACAGAAAAGATCAAGTGTGGAATAACAAAACTTTATAATGATTATGTTATCTTTTATAAAGTTTTTTTTATTCCACACTTGATCTTTTCTGTTATAAGATAACATAATCATTATAAAGTTTTTTTATTCCGCACTTGATCTTTTCTGTTATAAGATAACATAATCATTATAAAGTTTTTTTATTCCACAGTTGATCTTTTCTGTTATAAGATAACATAATTATGTTATCATATAAAAAAAAATCATATATATATATATATATATATATATATATATATATATATATATATATATAACTTTATAAAACATAAGCATTGTACAGTTGTTGAAAAGCATAGTGGGAGTGACCTAAATAAAATGAGGACAAATGCATCAAAGACTCCATACAGACTATATTTACTGAAGCAAGCAACATAATTTGACATAGAGAAACATTGTAACGAGCTATCAAAAGAACAATTCCCTTTTCTGGACAAGCTTTGTGATGATGAATTGTATTTGATGTCCTAAAATGCTATGTAAAATGGACAGCAACTCTACACAGATGTTGTTATGACAAAATATTTTGTGCACAATGAAATGTATTTAAGACTTTTCCATAAATAAGTGAAATTGTTATGCACAAACAGTCTCATTAATAATCTAAGGACAATAAGGTTGGCCATATTTAGACCATATCAAGAAAAGAAATACCAGAAAATCACAAAGATCCTGAGAATCACAAAGCCAGTGCTCAAATGGGAAACAACAGGAAAAAGAAAAAAAGGCTCACCTCAAGAGGCACTTAAAACACTCATAAGAGAGACAAAGATAGCAGATCTCTTGCTGAGTTTAAAAAGCTCACCTAACATAGATATTTATGGTGAGATACCGAGCAAACAATGTGTGAAATATTATGATAATGGAAGAATGTTAGATGACAACTTTAACATACATAAATACATGATATTTTATGGCTATTGCAGAATTTCTTTGTAGAACCAACCTTTTTCCTAATTTCTGTGGTATCTGTAAAAACAGCCCCATAGATGTCAACATACTCTCCTTTTGGTACAGCATTAGGAACTACCACCAAGCAGACGTCAGAATCTTTAGCCTGCATCACTCCTCCTCTATTGGTAAATGTACCACCAAACTGCCATGGGGTTCCAAATACTTAAGAAAAAATTGTGCACATGATTTCGATAGATTTTTCATCTTCATGTTGATTTTAACTGTAACAAAAACTAAGGCCTTAAGCACATAACCATACATTTGGCTTTAAATGTGACAATAAAGTAGTGATTAATTGTACATATGACTTTAGATGTAACAAATAAAGTAAAGACATAATACTAAATATGGTTCTAAAGTTAACAAGATGTGGATATATCATTCTACATATGGCTTTAGATGTATCTGTTTAATATAATTTAACATAATTAACATGAGGCTGTTATGTAAGTGAAGTAAGTACATTACTATAAGCAGTTGTCATTATATTCACTCTAAACAATATGAATATAATGACTGCAAATATTAACATGTAGATGTCATGACTATCATTAGTCTCGTAACCTTGGTTGTCGCTGAAAGGAACACTTGATAATTTATCACAATTTTCTTTCAACATTAAGATAACCTGCATGATTAACAGCAACTTCCTGATATGAAACAAAGGTTAATCTTGTCCGTTCTACAAAGTTGTTTTCTTCCTCTGTCAGTCTTATCTTCTTTGGCCTGGTATATTTTTTACTACTGACAGTAAATCTTTATTTATATGTATGTAGTGAAATGTCATAAAATACTGTCATATTTTCATTCAGTGAAAAAAGTTGCACATATAAGAGTTTTAACAAGAGAATATATAAATCAATTTTGATAGTTTAGTTTAAGAAAATAAAGTTCTTTTATGTACTAATACACGAATGCAAGTTCTTCATATATAATGATAAAATCTAATGTTCTTTTTTCAATATTCAAATACGAAAAAGTGTTTAATGCAATAATTTATTAAATTTAGCTGTAAAAACATTCCCATGAAATTAGTACTTTAATAACATCTAGTAATATCTAGATGTACAGCATTATTGTAAGAGAGAGAGGCAGAGCGGTATATGGATTGATGAATGGACAGAATGGATCTGATGAATAGATGATGAACAAACAGACATACAGATGGATAAAGAGAAAAGATAAATATTTTGTTCGGAACTGCTATTTATTCACGAAGTATATCATTTGTTTTTTTTCATACATACATTTTAAGCCCTGTCTTAGCTTTCAGAAAATCATAATCACTGGTTCCAATATTATATTTATAATTTGGTTTAGTCGACGGATCATCCTCATTTACATTAAAAAACTTCCACCTTATATTTATATAACATATAATTAAGAGAGACCTGCAGTAAATCCAATTATAAAGGTAAACAAAACAGATAGAAAGTGTTCATGAATTTTACATAAACATAAAGTGTTCATCAATCACATATAAACTCCAACAGACAAAAATCAATAAACACAAACTGATTTTATTCACAAATTATGTCTGCTCCTATTCTTGTTGCCAACTTCTGAAAGTGAAAAGACAGCAAACAACCAACCTGTAGTGCAATTTGGACCTGTGATACTGTTGTCACTATCAGTCTGTGTTCCTGAGCTGGCATGGTAGTTGCTGAATTCATTTTTGGCATCTCCTTTCAAGTTTTTTGTTAGCCATGCCATTTTTGTAATAGTAGTATGGTGATCCAATGGTAAATAAACATCATCAAACCCAGCTTTGATGTAATTCTCTGAAGGTGATGTAGGAGGGATGCTGGAAAACAACATCCTCATTAAATATGGGACACCCAAATAGTAAAAATGATCTAGATAGTGTATGTGAGTGGACAGAGACCAAAGATCAGACCACAACAATAGTGTACAACCTTAGTACAGTCCCCAACCTTTCTGCACTTTCTATCTATCTATCTATCTATTGACCTTTCGAGCCGTAGCCGGCCCATAGGGCATAGACCCAGATACTCTTTCTCTTGTCTAATTTTGTATTCTAGCAGTTTTCAATCCTTGTAAAGATCTTTTATCAAATCTCGCCATTTGTCTGTGTTCTGTGCAAGCAAATCTATCTCATTGAGGGAGCAAATTCCTGCTGCTCTTGCCTCCCTGATCAATGTAATGATCAATGATAAAATTCTGCACTTTTACCCACATAAAAGAAATATTGAATGACTTGATTGATATATACTTGTCCAAGGATAATTTAAAGTTGAACAAAACTAACAATACATATCATAAACACACAAACTGCTCTAATTGTAAAGAAATTTTTGCTTCTTCTTTCCTTCCTCAATTACCTTTCATCATCGAGGGGAGATATATAATAACTTGCTGTCTTTTGCTCTTCTGTTTACCTGTGCTGCTGTTATGTTTCCTAGTCTTTCTAATATTTCATCAATCCATCTTTTTCATGGTTGGCCCTTGGGTCTGGTGTTCTCATAATGTTTATTGAAGGCTCATTGTGTTGAGTTTTGTTCTTTCTGCCTTGACACGTGGCCAAACCATTTTATCTGTTCTTTCTTTATATATTCTATGGCGGGGGTTATTCCTAGCTTTTTTTCTCAGTTCATTTCTGATCTTATCTCTCAGGCTGTTTCCTGTCCTTTGTCTGACACATTTAATCTCAGTACAGGTTATTTTTCTTATTGTTCTTGCATCTAGAGTCCAGGACTGGCATTAGTAGCACAACATTGGGATGAAGATTGTATTGTAGAGTGCCCATTTTGCCTCTAGTTATTTCCTTGTTGGATAGTAGTGGTGATAGATGTACATGATTTGACAAGCTTTGTTGCATCTTGAGTCTATTTCTACTGTTTGTGAATTGTATTTTGTCACTAGACTTCCTAGGTGTTTAAATTTCTCTAGTTGTTTTAATTGTCTGCCGTCTATAATTATGTTGATGTCCTCTTCTCTTTTGTGACATTCATGACTTCTGTTTTGTTGATGTTGATTTTCATGTTGTATTATGTGTCTGTGCTGTTAGGTCTGTTTAAGTGTTCTTGTGGGTCTTCTATTTTTCCATGCATCCTGATCATCAGCAAATAGAAACTCATTGATCCTCTGTCTCTGATGGGTTGGCCAATTTACATATGTAGCCTATGTATGTACTGAACAATAGAGGGTAATGGTTTGCACCCACCTCATTCCTAATTTAACTTTGAAATGGCCTGTGTAGCCTGGTGCTGTTCTGACTGTGCAGCTGCTGCTGAAGCAGACTTTTAATTAGGTTTGTTCGATGATTGTTTACTCCTTATGTTGTTATTATCTCCCACAGTTGTTCTCTGTTTACTCAGTCGAATGATTTTTCCTGGTCAATGAAAGCTGTGTGCAAACTTTGATTGTGTTCTGTCATTTTTTCTGCTAGCTGTTTTAGGGTGAATAGAGCGTCAGTACATCCTGTTTTTTCTAAACCCCATTTGAGAATTGCTTAGCTATAGTACTATTTTTGTTCTCAACCTTTTTCCATAATTTTGGTGTATAACTTTCCAATTTGGCTGAGAAGCAATACACCTCTAAATTGATTGCAATCTCTCGTTACCTTTTTTTTCCATACTGGTATGATGATTGCCCGTTGCCAGTCTTCTGGGGCTTTTAGTTGGTGCCATGCTGTATTGAATATTCTGTGTAGCCATGTAACTCCTGTCTCTCCTGCTGCTGCTTTTATTTTTACTGGTATGTTTTCTATCCCCGGAGCTTTAGTTTGTGGCACATATTGATTACTTCTTCAATTTCCTCTTTCATGATGTTGGGTTCAGTGTTTGTGCATTCTTGCATGGTTTTTGTATGTTATTGGTGGTTGTTCAATAGGTCTTTGAAATATTTTGTCCATCTCTGTTGCATATGGTGGCTATTTGGTATTGGATTTTTTAATTGTTTTATTTTTATTGTCTGTTCTTTTTGTTTCTTTTGTTTGTTTGCATATCTTTTCTTTGTTTTTGGCTGTCTGGGTGCAATTTTTTTTTTAGTACCCCCCGTCACGCCAAGTGGCGTATAGGGAAATATGGTGTTAGTGACCCTATATTTTACAGACCTTCAGCA
The DNA here is from genome assembly GCA_032433765.1 of Megaustenia siamemsis. Lineage (NCBI taxonomy): Eukaryota > Metazoa > Mollusca > Gastropoda > Stylommatophora > Ariophantidae > Megaustenia > Megaustenia siamemsis. The sequence goes on along the minus strand of JAVIAB010000051.1, from coordinate 39,174,506 downwards.
CATGATTTTTGGGGTAATGTGGTCGGTCTGGGTGCAATTTAGACCAATTTATTGTCTGTCATCTGTGACATTAAGGATAGCTTTGCTGTCATTTGCTCTTTTCTTGTTCTGTTTTCTTGTTAGTATAAAATCTATCTGGCTTCTGCATGTTGTGTTATTCCACTTGTACCAGGTGTATATTTGTGACTCTCTGTGTTTGAAGAATGTGTTGGTGATAAACAAATAATTTTGATTACATAATTCCAGCAGTCTACATACATTTTTATTTATTTCAGCTGTTTTATTGCCAAAGGGTCTCAGGATTTCTCTGCTTTCACTGTCGCATTTCCAAAGTTTTCCATTTAAAATCTCCCATCACTAACATGTCGCTGCTTTTAACAATCTTGTTGATAATTTTATTTAACGACTCACAGAATTCTTTGTTGTCTTTTTAATTACTGTTACATGGTGCATAAATCTGTATGTAAGTTGTTTTTTGGTTGTCTTCTAGTAGACTGGTTGTGATTATTCTTTCTAAGTAGTATTTTATTTCTAGAATGTTCTTTGCATGTTCTGGGTCAATGATAAAGCCCACTCCATGTTTTCCTCTTTCTGTGTTGTTGACTCCTGAGAACATTATCATGTAGTTCATATGTGTTTTATCTGTTGTCCTTTTACTCTGGTGTCCGCTAATCCTAGTATTTTAATTTTCCTCTTTGTCACTTCTTCTATAAGTTCAACTTCTTAATTTTTTTATTCAGCATATGTTGATGATGGTTGTTTTATATTTGTGGTCTATCTCCATTTTTCTATGATTACTTGAACATAAAATGTTGCCCCCTAACCCACCTGCTAAGTCTGCCATAAGTTATGAGCTTAACATAAAAACACACGTGGGTACCCCTGAGATTTCTCCCCACATGCTAAATCACTAGGTGTCACATGCGATCTTTTACAGTCTAACTGTAAATTTTTAGATGGTTACATTTTTAAAGCACTTATCTGATTTTGTCCTTGTCTGCCTTAATTTTACACAACTTTTAAAAACATATAAATCAGTTACAAACACTATTTCCATCACTTTTGTCACATAATCCACATTCCAAAATTAAAACAAATCGCCATCCTGAACAACCGGAAAGAGAAAAATTTCTGCTAAATATATAAAATATGACTTAATTTTAATGTGTAAAAAGATGCTTAAATACGAAACAAAGAGTAAAAAGTAAAGAGCACCCGTCACGCCAAGTGGCGTATAGGGAATATGGTGTTAGTGACCATAAATTTTACAGACCTTCAGCACATGATTTTTGGGGTAATGTGGTCGGTATTACGCCCATACCACTTTACTTTCCCAGAAAAAATCCGGTACCCATTTAAGGCTGGATGAACCCAGAAGCCTTCGGTTGGGATCGAACCCTACCCCTTGTCCTTTGTAGTCCAGTTCACTAACCACTGAGCTATGTGGCCTCCAAATACGAAACAAGTTTAAACAATAATAAAATTTAATATGATCTTTGATATTCATTTCATAGGTCAGCATTTCATAATCATGAGATTATGATGATGTCCACATTCGCAATCAATTACCAAGTTTTTATTGGCAAGTCAAGATCAAGATTTTTACTGCATTACACTTTTTTACTGAAAACAATGATTTGCACAAATAAATGGAGCTGAAAAGTGGTCTAACTCCATTTATTAACACACAGATCTGTAAGTGTCACTGTGGCCACAGAGTTGAGAATCTCTGACCCACTGAGTCTACTAGAAAGAAGCTGATACAAACACTGGAAAAGGAGTTGTTAAATACCTTATGTAACTGCGGGTTGATGAGCTTGATCTACTCTCATTCCTGGTGTATTCCCTTGGAGGTCTGTGTGTGCTGACCTCACAGCTTTCTTCCTGACCACCAGTGCTGTAGGTAATAAATTTTTGTGCATAAAAGATTTTTACTGCATATAAACTTTGTTCCTAGCTGTTTGTGTTTGGACTTCCATTTTTGCAGCAGTCACAAATGTTTGAATTATTCTGCATTTACATTATTTTGTGCAATAGGACAACCATGCTCTGCAAACATGTAAGAGACTTAACAATTTTCATCAGCATCATTGGGTGCCGTCTCCACATCGAAGATTGGCTACATTGATGTACCATTTTATTTTGCCTCTTGTCTTGATGGTGCACTGCACATTGTCATAGTTTCACCTGACCACCTTTTGATGTTATCTGTCCACTTTAGTCTAAATCTGCCTCTACAACATTCTCTTCCAAGATGACTTTTAGAAGGGTATTATGTCTCTTCACGTCCAAAAAACTTCAGTTGTCTTTTTTTAATTGTGTTAAGCAGTTCCTTTATTTCACATTTTTTCAGCTGATACAGAACTTCCTTTGTTTGTCTTTTTTTTCCACCCAATTCTCCCCATTTTCCTATAGATCCACATTTCAAAGGCTTCAATTTTCTGCAATATTTTCTTATTTAACGTCCATGTTACTGCACCATACAGGAATATTGAGTAAATATAGCATTTTGCCATTTGTAGTTTTAGTTCTGATTTAATTACTTTCATGTGAGTATCTCATCTATCTTGGAAGTCACATTGATCGAGAAGGGGATACGAGCAAAGAAATTAGAATCAGACTGGCTAAAGCAGCAATGTCTTTCAGAAGCCTTGAAAAGTTGTGGAAATCAAAACTCATTAGCACAAACACAAAACTTAGGCTATTCAAATCAAATGTACTATCAACCCTTACGTATGCGTGTGAAAGCTGGAAAACAACAAGAGATATAGAAACAAAGTTGAACGCATTCGAAAATAAATGTCTAAGGAAAATACTTGGTATAGAATGGAACGAATTCAAAACAAACGAGGAAATTAGAGAAATCGCCAATCAACCACTAATATCTTCAGTAATAAAGAAAAGACGATGGTCATACGTTGGACATGTGATGAGAAGAGATAATAATCGAATAGCAAAGCAAGCCCTCATATGGGAAACAACAGGTAAAAGAAAAAGAGGAAGACCCAGGGAGACACTGAGAAGAACATTGATGAGAGAGGCAAGAGCAGCAGGAATCGGCTCCCTCAATGAGATAGAACTGCTTGCACAGAACAGAGACAGATGGCGAGATTTGATAAAATATCTTTAAAAGAAAACTGCTAGAACAAAAATTCATATAGGAGAAGGTGTATCTTGGTATACGCCCTATGGGCCGGTTACGGCTCGAAAGGTCAATAGATAGATGTGAGTATATTTTTCATGTTAAAAATTGGTTTTTCCCATTCCAGGTTTATTGATCTTAAAAAAATATATATATATATCTGTTGTTTTAAAATAAAATTTTCATATTTCTTATCATTTACAAATTCATTAAATTACAAGAATACTTTTGACAATGTGTGCGTAAAAAAATAAACATTAACGACTAATTTCTAAATAACTAAACCAAAATATTATTGACTCTGATATGTGTCCTTGCCTTGCATGTAGCAAAAATCAATGAAATAAAAAGCTGTAATCAAGGACAGTTTAAAGTAAAATTAGTTCAGAATACCTACAAAATCTGATACATCTTGGGCATAAATGTTTTTACCAATAAAAAATCATGTGGCGCTTTCATATAGAAAACAATTCTGTAAAATCAATTACCACATGTACAGAAGATTACAAATATGAAACACGTATATGTGGAGAGCAGAAACACACAGTAGAACAGGAATAACACAAGAAAGTACTTTGAGGATATATTTTCAAACACAAACCAACCAATGAGAGAAGCCTGTGAGAGATTGACATCTCCAACCCATCCAAAAGCAAACCAACCAATTGGAGAAGCCTGTGAGAGATTGACATCTCCAACCCATCCAAAAGCAAACCAAACAATGAGAAAAGCCTGTGAGAGATTGACATCTCTAACCCATCCAAAAGCAAACCAACCAATGAGAGAAGCCTGTGAGAGATTGACATTTCCAACCCATCCAAAAGCAAACCAACCAATGAAAAAAGCCTGTGAGAGATTGACATCTCCAACCCATCCAAAAGCAAACCAACCAATGAGAAAAGCCTGTTAGAGATTGACATCTCCAACCCATCCAAAAGCAAACCAACCAATGAGAGAAGACTGTGAGAGATTGACATCTCTAACCCATCCAAAAGCAAACCAACTAATCAGAAAAGCCTGTTAGAGATTGACATCTCCAACCCATCCAAAAGCAAACCAAACAATGAGAGAAGCCTGTGAGAAATTGACATCTCCAACCCATCCAAAAGCAAACCAACCAATGAGAGAAGACTGTGAGAGATTGACATCTCTAACCCATCCAAAAGCAAACCAACCAATCAGAAAAGCCTGTGAGAGATTGACATCTCTAACCCATCCAAAAGCAAACCAAACAATGAGAGAAGCCTGTGAGAGATTGACATCCCCAACCCATCCAAAAGCAAACCAACCAATGAGAGAAGACTGTGAGAGATTGACATCTCTAACCCATCCAAAAGCAAACCAACCAGTGAGAGAAGCCTGTGAGAGATTGACATCTCTAACTCATCCAAAAGCAAACCAACCAGTGAGAGAAGCCTGTGAGAGATTGACATCTCTAACCCATCCAAAAGCAAACCAACCAGTGAGAGAAGCCTGTGAGAGATTGACATCTCTAACCCATCCAAAAGCAAACCAACCAATGAGAGAAGCCTGTGAGAGATTGACATCTCCAGCCCATCCAAAAGCAAACCAAACAATGAGAGAAGACTGTGAGAGATTGACATCCAAAAGCAAACCAACCAGTGCGAGATTGACATCTCCAACCCATCCAAAAGCAAACCAACCAGTGAGAGAAGACTGTGAGAGATTGACATCTCTAACCCATCCAAAAGCAAACCAACGAGTGAGAGAAGCCTGTGAGGAATTGCCAACTTAATAAAGGAAACTTATGTGACACATGATCAAATAAAGCAGAAGAAGAAAAGTGATTCCCAACTTAATTAACTATTGAAAAGTGATTCCCAACTTAATTAACTATTGAAAAGTGATTCCCAACTTAATTAACTATTGAAAAGTGATTCCCAACTTAATTAACTATTGAAAAGTGATTCCCAACTTAATTAACTATTGAAAAGTGATTCCCAACTTAATTAACTATTGAAAAGTGATTCCCAACTTAATTAACTATTGAAGAGTGATTCCCAACTTAATTAACTACTGAAAAGTGATTCCCAACTTAATTAACTACTAAATTTGGCTGCCAATGTATACCTTCTGTGAACATCAACATTGCCTCCATATAACCTGTAGCCATAATCAGGTCTGAATGTAGCATGACCAGCTGTTTCCATATCCCTCTGTATTTCATCAGTCCCCCACCTCTCTTGAAATTGTAGGCTTTTTGAACGATGGCGGGATTCAGACCCTGTATTAATTACTTTTACACAAGAAGGTGATGTCCTACGCATGTCATATTCTTGACAAAGTACTGGATCATTGTTATAATCATCTGAGTCTGAAATAAAAATTTAAGAGAACTGAACTATTCAGAAATTCTAATGAAACATATAGAGTTATGTTATAACTTTCTAAATCAAATGTTAAGAAAATATTTGATATTTCACTTCTGATATTTGCAATTCAGAATGTACAATCCCTTCCTCAATATCTATTTTTTAACACTCCATTATTAAGATCTCTTTCTTCCAGTCATTTTGTACAAGAATCCTGTATCATTATTCTCTTCATTTGTTACACTCTGGTGATTATATTCTTACACTCTGGTGATTATATTCTTACACTCTGGTGATTATATTCTTACACTCTGGTGATTATATTCTTACACTCTGGTGATTATATTCTTACACTCTGGTGATTATATTCTTACACTCTGGTGATATTATTCTTGACCTTATATGGCTGAAATTATGTACCCCAGATTTTTCTTCCATCACAAAAGTTTTTTTATGTCTTTCTTTCTTTGTGAGTGTCCAATGAATAGTGTTTGGTTCATCTTCACTTCACTTCTTCATCTTCTATCTTTAAGCTCCCTATGGAGCATAGGTCTTCAACAGATACTTTCCAAGCCTTTCTGTTAAGATCATTCCATGTCTTTCCCATCATCTCTGCTTTTGTGTGTCTTCTTCAAGAATACCTTGGTCGGTGACCCAGACTCCTTATGGCTTTCTCTGGATTGCGTCATACATCTCTTAGACAGAGAGCCTTTATTTTTCCTGGATGGCGGATTTACTTTTATTCTTTTCTTTGACTTGTCCATGTTTGTTAAGTTTTTTCGGCTTATTATTTTTACAGTACGGGATAGCCAGTCCCATGTCCAACCCTCCTTAGCCGCCTCTTATGAACATGCCTAGCCTAGCTTCCAGCTATCACTAACGGTGACCCTGAGTGTATCATTTTTTTGTTTGATGTTGGATTTTTTTTGTTCAATGGCGTAGTAAAAATTACGGTGGTATCATAAAAGATGCTTGGCTTTTATTTAAAATTCAACCAATTTTAAGAAATTTTTTTAACCTTTTTTTTTCAAATGATAGGGGAAATTTCCTCTGCCATTGGTATTACATTAAAGAAACCTATGCAACATGGGTGAGTCCGCGAATAGCAAAAAGTGGGCACCGAACATACTGGCTGAATTTATGGCTTATGGCTGCCTTATGAATAGACACCAAAAGCCATGTGGTCAAGTTTCAGGTTAAAAGTCAACCATAAATCAAGAAATGATTACTGTATTTGATCCTCGTATCTCAACTTGAGTAGATACACTGCTATTTAGTAAAAGTTCAAATAAAGCTTGATTTTAGAAACTCAAAATGTTACATTTAAGTGGTAGTAATTTTTACGATGGTCTCATATAAGGGAGAGTCTACATATAGGTATCATAATCTATGGTTAAGTCACATGACCTGGCCAGATTATCAATCGACAGTAGGACAATTTCACCATGAGCAACCAGTGCAGCATCATCTGTCAAAAGAAGATCCTTCTTTCTTTAGCAGGAGGGGGGAAGATGATTAGAAAGGTAAATGGTGGGTTAAAAAAAAATATTGTGAACAACAAACTGTTGAAATTTATAAAAAAATGTGTTTTGAAGTGGTCATTTTTATGATGTAATAGTAATCTAGGATTAAATAAGCCACTTGATCTTATTCAATTGTAAATATCTCCAGAGACTGATATATATTGTCAAGTTCAAACATTCTAACTACATGTGTCCTCAAAGGAAATATAAAATATATCAACTCTTTCATTGTCATGGACCCTCAGTGGTTAAAAAGATAGATCCACACAATTTTTTTTAATTCTGAGGCGACTAGTTGTTCAACCCATTCCTGATGGAACCATCTATTCTAGACACAGACAAGGGACTGTGAGTCAGGCACAGTAAAAGGAATCTTGAAAGATATCTCAGAATCCCAGCACAGAGCATCTTCAGTCTCCATTCTCATGCTGGAGTAGTAGTACATGAGCTCCACTTTGTCATGAATCCACTCATTCTAGCAGGAGAATAGGTGGCTGAATCGATAACTTATCAGACTCCAAACCAGGAGAATGCGAATTTGAATCTCAGTAGGGTCAAAAGTTTTTTCTATCGGGGGTGAGATAAAAAAAAAATTAATTCATACCCGAACACCTCACGGTGATTGAACTAGATATGCTTCCTCGCTTCTCTGGTCTTATCATTCCCCAGCCTGGCAATAGGCGAATGTTGTAAAGATAGTTTATTCTAGCAGAGAATTCCCATTATGATTTCAGACCTCTCCTTGGACATGATAGCAAATATAAATGTGTCAGTCTCAGCAGCATAAACATTCATGGGCAACATGAAGAAAGACACACTGACAATCTACAAACCTATTTCTTGGAACATTCTAATTACTGATGACCTTCCCTTGTCAGCTGATGATCTTAGAGGAACAAGTTCATATTGCTCTACAATATTTTGAGAATCTTTGCTAAGGTATGTTGAGACTGTGGATTTAGATCTCTCTGTTCCTGTGTCTGTAGAACGAGACCTTCGGGTATCATACCTAGATAATTCAGTACTCATTTTTAATATTTTAAAAAAGTGAGCTAGATAATATTATAGGACTGGCTGACCATATAAATTGGTAATGATAATAATAATAATATAAAATACAAAATGAATTAATATAACATAATACTGACAATTAATAAGAATAATGACCTGATGAGACACCATTAAAAAAATGCTCTAAAAACATGACAATGTTTCAAATTAAAAAACTTAAACTGTACATGATGTCAGATTGTCACTCTGGTGGAAAAAAAGCTACATTATAAAGAAGACATTCATCAGAAGGACAAGTGCAATATAGAAGATAAAATAAATTGATTGTCACAAACAAAATATTACAGATTTTGCTCATGGTACATATTCTATAGAGTTGAACAATAAAATTAGTCAAGATTGTTCAAAGAGCAAAATAAAATAATCATATATTAGAACAATAAACAGAAGAAACTAGAATGACCAAAATAACTGATTTCTTAAATGGGATCTCAGGAAGTCATTGCAGAACAGTTGTAACTGTCTTCATTCTCATGCTGAAGGTAGTTAACATGTAGTCTCCACTTTATTTCATGAAAATTTAACTCTAATTGTCACAGAAAATTCTAATCCTGGTTAAAATTGTTTCTTCAGTGATCTATCAGTGTGTACAACTGCATGTTTACCAGTACGAAAATTAATCAGCAAATCTACACATATTTTGAAGGTGTGCATTACTGTGAACAAAAAAAGCCGCACCATGGAGTAGGGGTCTCAGCTTTATGGAGTTGTCTGATATGCAATGAATATGATTTGTTGACTGAAACTAAAACTAAACCATTCACTCCAATACTACCTCTTAAGTAATAATGACTTCTTGATATTTCATTATTGTATCTCAAGTGTGATTTCATACTTCCCATCCAATTTTGATATTCCCATAATTCTTGGTCCTTGAAATTGGTAACATCCTTTACAAAATAAATGTATCATATTGTCATATACCCTGACACAGTATTTGGCTTTGGAGCAGACATGTTGAGATTTTATCTTATCAGTCAAGTCCTTTATATCATCATCACAATGGGTATATCTCTAGAGTAGCCCTGGGTATTTACTTTGCTAATTCTGAATACATTCAAACTGCACAAGATAAACACAGCTCATAATACTTCACAGACAGGATAAACCAATGGTAAAATAGAAAAAGTAGTCGCTTTTTTACCAATACAGCTGTCATTAAATGCTGGAAATAAACAGAACATCAACATAACTATAGAAGGCAGACAACTAAAACAAGTAGAGTCAATTCAAATACCTTGGAAATCTAATGACAAACGATAATTCTCAAACAGCAGAGATAGAATCAAGATGCAACAAAGCTTGTCAAATCATCGGACAGTTATCACCACTATTGTCCAACAAGGAAATAACTCTGGAGGCAAAACAAGCACTATACAATACAATCTTCATCCCAACGTTGTGCTACCAATGCCAGACCTGGACCCTAGATGCAAGAACAATAAGAAAAATAACCTCTACAGAGATGAAATGTGTTAGACGAATGACAGGAAACAGTCTGAGAGATAAGATCAGAAATGAAGAACTGAGAAAAAAGCTAGGAATAGCCCCCGCCATAGAATATATAAGGAAACAACAGATAAAATGGTTTGGCCACGTGACAAGGCAGAAAGAACAAAACACAACACAACGAGCCTTCAACAAACATTGTGAGAACACCAGACCCAAGGGTCGACCACGAAAAAGATGGGTCGATGGAATATTAGAAGCACTAGGAAACATAACAGCAGCAAAGGCGAACAGAAGAGCAAAAGACCGCAAATTATATCTCCCCTCAACGCTGAAAGGCAGATCAAGAAGGAAGAAGAAGAAGACAGCTGTCATTACATCTACAACTACAAGACATTGCTTGGAATGTAATATCAGCAACTCAACAAGATGCTTCTAAGAAGGGTGTGATAAGGTACTCTCTGATGCTATAACTTTTATACACCAAACAGTGGCTTGTTCATTTCATTAAAAGTTACATTAGGAAGGCCACTTTTCACTATTCCATTAAAAGTTATACTAGGTAGGCCATTCTTCACTATTCCATTAAAAGTTACATTAGGAAGGCCACTCTTCACTATTTGATTAAAAGTTACATTAGGAAGGCCACTTTTCACTATTCCATTAAAAGTTACATTAGGAAGGCCATTTTTCACTATTCCATTAAAAGTTACATTAGGAAGATCACTTTTCACTATTCCATTAAAAGTTACATTAGGAAGGCCATTCTTCACTATTCCATTAAAAGTTACATTAGGAAGGCCACTTTTCACTATTCCATTAAAAGTTATACTAGGAAGGCCACTCTTCACTATCCCATTAAAAGTTACATTAGGAAGGCCACTCTTCATTATTTCATTAAAAGTTACATTAGGAAGGCCACTTTTCACTATTCCATTAAAAGTTACTTTAGGAAGGCCACTCTTCACTATTCCATTAAAAGTTACATTAGGAAGACCACTTTTCCATTGCTTAAAGAGTAATATAGGTGCTGACTTGAGAATGAGATAGAATGAAAAAATCAATTGAACTATTTCTACTATTCTCAAAATAAAAATATTGTGAACTAGTTATAAAGACTTACATAGAGTCTGTAACATTGCTTCTATGTTTAAGGTTATCTGGCAGATGCTGTGCGGCCCTTCTTCTTTTGTAGTAGATAAGGCTCAGAGTTAAAGGAATAACAATCACTATGACAGCTGCAATCCCTATTATGATGAATACCCAAGGTTCCAAACCTAAGACAATATGTAAGTTTATTTTTAGATTACAATAGCACATAATGTTTAAATTTTTTTTTAAATTAAGAGTAATTCAGCACAAAATGTGAAGCATAATTATGTGTAACAAACTTTCATAAATGTAAATTCCGCTGCACATAAATGGAGAGAGGGAAGCAAATAAACCAATTTTCTTGTGGCTGGAACTCACAGTAGTGGTACAGAAACTGAAGACATGATGATCCCTTTGTCTTACCCTTATGCCTAATTGTCTAGAGCCTTACAAGAAGCTTGGCACAACAAGCAGACAATGGTGGCAGGGGATGAGTGGGTGCCTCGGCTACATTATCTAGGAACAGAGCAAAGTCTGTCATTTACATCTCACACTACATCTCACACTGATCACTGATGTGAAAATCCTTTTTTTTTTATCTGCAGACCTAGGTGTGCACAATTCACTAACTCTGGAAACTTTGACATTTGATACTGTTATAGTTTCAGAACTTTGACATTTGACATTGTTGTAGTTTCTGAACTTTGACATTGTTGTAGTTCCTGAACTTTGACATTGTTGTAGTTCCTGAATTTTGACATTTGACATTGTTGAAGTTTCTGAACTTTGACACTTGACATTGTTGTAGTTTCTGAACTTTGACATTTGACATTGTTGTAGTTTCTGAACTTTGATATTTGACATTGTTGTAATTTCTGAACTTTGACATTGTTGTAGTTTCTGAACTTTGACATTGTTGTAGTTTCTGAACTTTGACAGAAATGTCTCTTGTGGTATGAAGCAGCATGCGGTAGTTTTCCAGTCTGTTTAAATAATTGCTTTTCTGAGGTGAGGAACATTGGCATTAAGTTACCATAGATTCTCCTGAATCTGTCATAATCATCTCTTGTGGTGTTAAACTACTTGGCAGCAACAGAATGTAAAATGTTTAAAGAAATCTCGATCCTTCCCGCTATGCCAGACGTCACAGAGTGTTCGTAGTGTTTTTCGCCATCCACCTCTATTCTTGGCGTGAGATGTTCCATCTAATCTAATCAGTCTATGGCTGCCAACTTTGCTTCTCTTATAAGTGTTTTTGTTAGTGTTTAGAACTATTATTTATAATTTTAAATCTGTTCCTCTATGTCACAGCAGTGACTGCTATCAACTCCTGCAGGACTTACATTCCCACTTCTGCATATTATGCCTTAAGCTCTATTTCCACCTCCACCCTCTCACACTCCTTGGACAACAAATTCTCTCACTTCCTAGTCTGACTGAATCTTTCACCATAGGACCTCACCTCCTTGGGGCAAATATTCAAGAGGGCTACTGTGAGATCGAGGGTGGACATGTGAACTGGTTTATAATTTCACAAATTCACATTGCAGGGAGATTTTACGGTCTGTTGTTTGATGTGCGACAGGGATAATCTGACGACCAACTGTGTTTCATATGTTCGGATTTGGAGTAAAATATGACGTCCTAACATCATCAAGCACTATATATTTTTTTTAATATGACGATCATCATTTTCAGGAGGACGTTAACTTCCGGTCTATATGGTGGATAGGCGGCAGGAACCATTAAAGGCTATGTCTGAAAAGTGTTCCTTGTTGCAGTTTTCTCATATTCCAAGTCTGGCTTGTTGCAAGAGTTACTAAGTTAAGTGAACTGTGCGTTTCATGTTTTGATCATGTTTCGATATTCTGATTGTTTACAGTGAATGATGACATCGTATGATGGAGAACAGATGGCTGTGTTCACTTTCTGTGTGATTTCGCCTTATGTCTTTTGGCGTGTGCTGAGAGAGATGGGGACTACAGCTGTCTTTCTTTGTTTGAGAGATGAGATAGTAATTCTGATGATTCCACTGGCACGGGCAGTTGAGCAATTATGGATTTTAATTTGTTTGTAGTGATACCGGGGCCTTCCATTACCATAACCATAAATATATTCTGACAAACTCCCTGGAGATCCAACGTTTGTGGCCACCAAAATTACATCATACCACTCTCACCCTTGCCAAATCTCAGGCTCTCATTAGTCTTTGCCTTCAGGAGGACATTGTTATCACGGCTACTGATAAGGGAGGCACCATTGTAGATGGTGCAGAGACCTCTACTCCCTAGGGGTCACCAACAACTCATCATCATCATCATTGAGTGCTGTCTCCGCATCGAAGGTTGGCTACCATGGAGCGCCATTCCACTCTGTCTTCTGCTTTGATGGTGCAGATTGCCATAGGCTGACTTGTCCATCTTTTGATGTTACTCATCCATGTTAGTCTTGGTCTGCCTCTGCCTCTTTTACCTTGTATTTTCCCTTCTAGTATTACTTTTATTAGACTGTTGTGTCTTTTAACATGACCAAAAAATTTCATTTGTCTTGCTCTAATTGTGTTTAGTAGTTCTTTCTTCATTTTTAGTTGTTTTAAAACTTCCTCGTTTGTTTTCTTTTCTTTCCATCCAATTCTACCTATTCTTCTATATATCCACATTTCAAAGGCCTCAATTTTCTGTTCTGTTCTCTGGTCTAATGTCCATGTTTCTGCACCATACAGGAATATTGAGAAGATGTAACATTTTGCTATTCTTAGTTGTTACTTGTTTTGATGTCTATATTTTTCATGGCATTGAAATTACTTTTTGCCATTCCTATTCTTTTATTTATTTCAGTTGTACATTTTCCATCACTGGTTATAGTATGTCCCAGGTAGTTGTAGCTCTGGACTGTCTCTAGATGTATTCCTTCAACTTTGATATTTAATTGTAGGTCTTGTAAATTTTCTTTGTTTATGATCATAGTTTTAGTCTTTTTGATATGCATATCTAGTCCATATTTTGTGCTTGTCATGTTTATTTCATTAAGTAATTGTTGTAGATCTTTAGGATTTTCTGCTAGTAGTACAGTATCATCAGCATATCTTAGGTTATTGATTATCTTCCAATTAATGTTAAGGTCTGGCATCTCATTGATGTTTTTAAAGATTTGCTCAGTGTATAAATTGAACAAGCTTGGTGATAGGATGCATCCTTGTCTTACTCCTCTTTTTATATCAATGGGTGTGGAGTTCTGCTTGTTATATTTTATTATTGCTGTTTGCTCCCAGTACAAATTACATATCAGTCGTATGTCTGTGTCATCCAGATTTATATCTTTTAGGCAGTCTATAAGTTGCTCATTGTGTATTCTATCAAATGCTTTGGTGTAGTCTATGAAGCAGGCATATATTGGTTTGTTTACTTCTATGTACTTTTCAATCAATGTCCTCAATTGATCCACCCACAACTAACTCCACATTTTACAGGCCTTGCCCTAGTGACACGACTATCCAGCCCACTATTTTAGAACTGATGGAAAACAAAGTTCTTTCCAGTGCATCCAATATTCCTGATTCTCTCTTAGGCATGACTTCCTCATACAAGCTGCCTAAGATTCATTAACCAAGTTCTCCTGGGAGACCCATTGTTTCAGTGTGCCCTACTGTAAATATTTCAGACTACCTTGACAGCATCTTCCAACCTTTTGCAAGGACCTCACCTTATGCACTGTGGACAGCAAGCAAGCCCAAACTAATTTTCACCTTCTCTCCACTCCCTGGCCAGACAAACCGACCTCTTTCCTCTTGACGCCTGCTTCCTCAACATCCCATAAGGTCAGGACGGCCTCCTTGCTCCCCAATTCTTCCTAGAATAGAAGAATCATTCATCGGTTCCGACTTCAGCTTTCTATGTCTGGTATTTTTGGTCTTAACCCTTAACTCATTTGAATATGACAGTAAATTCTTTGACCAAACCAGAATGGCTTTGGGCACCAAGATGGACCCTAACTATGTTTGCTGATTAACGGGTGACCTGGAACACAACACCCTTTCTTCCTTCCATAGAAATCTTCATTTGATGTATGACCAGTACATTGATGAAAGTTTTGGTAAGTCAGATCTCTGAGAATCAGATCCTATCCAGTTTTTTAACTTTGTGAGCTCATTTCATACCTCCATTCAGATCTCGTACACTATCTCCACCTTCAAAGTTATATTCCTGAACATTGTTGTCTTTCTTCACCTGTTTGGCCTTCATACTTTGTATTTTACAAATCTACCGACGCTCACTCTTACCTCCTCTATACCTCTTCCCACCCCAATCAGTTGGGATTATATCGTTTCCCTCAGTCCCTATGACTCTGACATCTGCATAAACAGAAGTAACATTTTAAGTTTAACTCACATAAATGAATAACAACAGAAAAAAAAACACTATATCCATTTCAAAACTCATGCCCGTATTTAAAAAAGCTATAACTTAATATCCGTTTTGTTTCAATTGTTGAAATTTTGTATGTAAACACTTGCCAGGATGTTCAATTTTTAAAAATTCATTGGAAACAAACAGTTTTTATTTTGAATTATTTTGATATATAAAAACAGACAAACATAATAATACTAGTGAAATAAAATGTTTAGTTTCTACTGGTCATCATTCATCATCATCATGTGCCGTACCGGTTGGCATTGGTCATGTCTTTCCACAATCTTCTATCCACAGTGCATCGTATGAGTTCTGTTGTTGACTGTTTTCCATGCCATGACACCAAGCTATCCAGTATTTTCTCTCTTTGTCGTCCACAATCTCTCTTTACTTTTATTTTGCCAGTTGTAGCCAAGTATTCCAACTTTCCTCTTCTCATGATGTGCCCAAAAAATGTTGATTGCTTCTTTCTGATGTTTTTAAGAGCTCCCTTTTTGTGTTTGCCTCTTCGAGAACTTTCTCATTGGTCTTTTTAGCTGTCCAGGGAACTTTCAACATTCTTCTGAGAAATCCTATCTCTGTGGCCTCTAATCGTCTTTTCATTTGTTTGTCTGTTGTCCATGATTAGCTTCCATAGGTCAGAATTGGTTCTATGTAGCATCGATGAACTCTCTTTCTCATTTCTATTGACATAGATTTGTTGCATAAGATATTTTTCATTTTCTGAAATGCTATTTTGGCCTGAGAAATTCTGCTTTTTATTTCTGTGTTTCATCTTCCATCTGATGTTATCACTGTGCCCAAGTATTTCAAACGTTGCACTTGTTTCAGATTTGTCTTTTTTATTTTTATGCTGCATGATGGTGATGATTGTTTCTTCGATATAACCATTACTTCTGTTTTCTCACTATTCAGACTGAGACCTTTCTTGTTGCTTTCTTTTACTATTATATCTATCATTTCTTGTAGCTCATTCTCTGTCTCTGCTATTAAGACTGTGTCATCCACATATCGTAAATTATTTATGTTGTGACCATTGACTTCAATTCCCTTTTTGTCTACTATTGATCTCATAATATGTTCACTGTAAAGTGAAAATAAATCCGGTGACAGAACACAGCCTTGTCTGACTCCTTGTTTTATAAATTGAAATTGTCCTGTTTCGTTGCTAATTCAAATAGCTGCTGTTTGTTGCCAGTACATGTTTTTTATGATTCGCAGATCCTTGCCATCAATGTTTAATTTCTCCAGCATATTTATTATTTCCACATGCTTCACTTTGTCAAATGCTTTTGTGTAGTCTATAAAGCATACATATAGATCTTTCTTTACCTCTATAGATCTTTCTATCAATGTTCTTAAGATGTATATTGCATTATTGGTGCCCTTTCCTTCCACAAATCAACGTTGTTCCTCACTTATTTCTGGTTTTATTTTGTTCCTTACACCACGTCTCATGATGATTCTTAGTAATATTTTAGTCATATGGCTCATGAGACTAATAGTGCGATGGTCTTCACAATCAGTGGCGCCTGACTTCTTCGGTATGACTACAAAGATAGATTTTAGTAGAACGTCTGGTATGTGTCCAGTGTTATATATGTCATTGAGTAGTTTTGTTATGACTTGTACTCCCAACTCTCCTAATGCATTTATCTCTTTGATTGTTATATTGTTGGGACCTGGAGCTTTGCCTCTTTTCATGTGTTGAATTGATTCATCCACTTCACTCTGCATTATTGGTGGTCCTGTGTCATCATTTGAATTGTTTAAATCTGGTATTTCATCATCATAGAGTTGACTGATATATTCTGTCCATCTTTTCACTGTCTTCTCCTGTCCCATTATTATATTTCCTTCCTTTGATTTCACACATCCTGAAACTTTGACTTCTTTTCTTCCTGTTAATTCATTTAACTGATTGTGCATAAATTTTGAGTATTTCTTTTGTTGTTTTTCCATTTCTTCACATTTCTGTTTTAACCATCCTTCCTTTGGTTCTCTGCATTTGTTTTGGATCTCTTTGTGCAATATTTTGTATGTCCGTTCTTCTTTCTTATGTTTTCTTCTTTCGTCCATTAGTTGTAATATTTCTTCTGTCATCCATTTCTTTTAGTTGATTCTTTCAGCCACTGGTATTACTTCTTTTGATGTTTGTTGAATCGATTGTTTGAGCATTTCCCACTGTTCCTGG
Source organism: Megaustenia siamemsis (assembly GCA_032433765.1). NCBI lineage: Eukaryota > Metazoa > Mollusca > Gastropoda > Stylommatophora > Ariophantidae > Megaustenia > Megaustenia siamemsis. The sequence goes on along the minus strand of JAVIAB010000051.1, from coordinate 39,157,293 downwards.
ATATCCTGTATTTTCTCAATAGCATTATATCTATTTAGTACTATCATGCTGTACTTATCACTCATCTGTTTATCTACTCTAAGTATATCTAGTTCTAATTTATTTCTTGGTGATTTCTGTGCCTTCAGCAGTTTTATTCTTATCGTTCCAACTACTGGTACATGGTCACTATTGCAATCTGCTCCTGGCCTTGTTTTAACAGATGTTAGCCCATTCCTGAATCTTCTCTGTACCAGTATAAAATCAATTTGACTATGTACTTTTTTGTCTGGGCTTTGCCATGTCCATAGTCGCCTAGGGTGTTGTTTGAACAAGGTGTTACCTATAATCATTTCATGTGTCTTTGCCCAATCTATCCCCTCTATCATTCGTCTCTCCAAGGCCATGCCCCACAGGTCACATTTTTGCATTTTAGCTGTTCCTACCTTTGCATTGAAATCCCCTGATATAATAGTTATTTCTTGGGATTCACACTGTTCCATGGTCGCCTCTAGCTCTTCATAAAAAGTGTCAATGTCTTCTTCTTCGCTATTACTTGTTGATGCATAAACTTGAATTATGTTGATATCCATCTCTACCTCTCAATTTTACTAAGAATTCTGTCTGATACTGGCCAAAATCCTTTCACAGTTTTGCTTCTTTCTCTATCTAACATGATGCCTACTCCTCTTTCGTGTGTGATTCCCCCAGAGTAAATTACATTTCCACTGTTGTGTTGTAATAATCCTGCTAATTTCCATCTCATTTCACATAGTCCCAAGATGTTCAATTTCATTCTCTTCATTTCTTGACTGATGTTTTCTAGTTTTCCAACCTGGAATGCTGATCTAATGTTCCAAGTTCCTATTGCTAGTGTCTCTTTATTTTTGATCTTGCATACAGTAGCTTGATGATCAGGTGTCACCTGTAGCACATGACGCTCCCTACCAGATGAGGTGGCTGTGAAGTCCCATTAACGTCGTTAGCTGTAAATATAAAGTTGTGGTTTGTCATGATTATTCCAGGCAATATAAGAAGGTAGTTTGCCATTCCTTTTCTTCCTTGCAGTGACTGTACTAGTCGGAGATCGCAGCCAACATTACATGAATAATTTCAAAATCCATATTTTTGCACACTTTTCATGTACATGAACCATATAACACTTGAGCTGAATAGTGAAGTCTAAACCTCCTGTGTCTTCTAATTCATATACAAAGGCATTGTAAAACAAAATTTGTCATGGGCTGGGAGCAATGAGTGTAAAGATAAAATTCGTTACACTTCAAAACATCACGATGAAGATTTACCAATATTTCTGCAGAGAGAGTAAACAGGGAATTCTTTATCAAACTCTGAGAAGACCAATGCATATATTGGAGTTAATTCTATTGTTGGGTCCAAGTATGTGGACATTTATGTCCAAGGAATTAAAAAAAGGAAGTATTAGATAATATTGATAAAGATGTTATATGAAGACAATTTTTCAATTGTTTACTTTGAACAAAGCCGTGACACTTAGAAAATTGAAGACTAGGCTGAGAACGAACAACGGCATTGAGTTTTAAAAATCTACATTATGGAGATTACATTATATAACCAATAGATGGCAGGAACATATAACACAATTATTTTATTACGAAAGAGAAAAGAAACCAACTATAAAATTTACATCAGGACCTAAAATCTTAAAATCTGAAGTGGAAAAGGCTACACAAACAATGAAAAAGGAAAATTCTGCAGAACCTGACAACGTACAGACAGAGATGATAAAGGCACTATAAGATTTGGCATTGAAGAGATCACAGATATATGCAATGACATATACCATACATGATGAACACCAAATGAACTAAAGACATCAACTATCAATGGATTTCCTAAAAATAATGGTGCAGATGAATGCAGTGATTTTAGAACAACAGGCCTAAATGAGCTATGTAACAAAAATCTTGCTAAACGATTTGAGAATAAAATCAAAATGGAATTAGAGGAGCAGCAATTTTGATTTAGGAAAAACAGTGGGACAAAAGAAGCCATTTTCTGCATGAGGACATTAATCGAAAAGTACACAGAAGTAAACAAACCAATATATGCCTGCTTCATAGACTACACCAAAGCTTTTGATTTACACCATGAACAACTAATAGACTGCCTAAAAGATCTAGACGACACAGACATATGACTAATATGTAAATTATATTGGGAGCAAACAGGAATAATAAAATATAACAGAGAAAACTCTACACCTATTGATATAAAAAGAGGAGTAAGACAGGGATACATCCTATCACCAGGCTTGTTCAATATATATACTGAGCAAATCTTTAAAAACATCACAGATATTCCAGGCCTAAACATGAAAGGAAAGATAATCAATAATCAAAGATATGCTAATGATACTGTATTACTAGCAGAAATCCTAAAGATCTACAATAACTACTTAATGAAATAAACATGACAGCAAAAAATATAAATTGGATATGAACATTAAAAAAAAACTAAAACTATGATCATAAACAAAGATAATACTCAAAACCTATAAGTGGATATCAAAATTGAAGGAATAGACCTGGAGACAGTTCAGAGCTACAACTACCTTGGACATACTATAACCAGTGATGGAAAATGTAAAACTGAAATAAATAAAAGAATAGGAATGGCAAAAAGTAATTTTAATGCCAAGAAAATATACTAACATCAAAACAAATAACATCAGAGCTAAAACTAAGAATAGCAAAATATTATATCTTCTCAACATACTTGTTTGGTTTTTCTCAATAAACATTGACATTAGACAAAAAAACAGAATAGAAATTGAAGCCTCTGAAATGTAAATTTATAGAAGAATAGGAAGAATTGGATGGAAAGAAAAGAAAACAAACAATGAAGTCTTAAAACAACTAAAAATGAAAAGAGAACTACTGATAACAGTTCAAACATGACAAATTAGATTTTTGGGGCACGTTACAAGACAAAGCAGCCTACTAAAAGTAAAGTAATTACGAGCCTTGAATCTGTGTCTTAGCAAGCAAGTTTTCACCCATATGTGCTAGGCCGCCTATCCAGAAGAGCTCGGAGACTTCTGGATAGTGTCGCTTCGAGCATTGAAACTCAAGATGCGAGGAGGCATTCCTCACCTTCCCAGAGTACTACCCTGGTACCCATTTCTGCCAATGGCTGGGTTGACCATGGAGGTATTTTTTTTTTTTCAATTTACACTGCTTCCAGCGGGAATCAAACACAGGTTGTCCGAATGTCAGTAGCTAGTGGAGTCATTTTCCCAACTAGGCTACCAAGGCCTCCAAAAACAGTGTTTCCACTTATTGTGTGTTCATTATAGCCTTATAAGATAACATATAATACCAAGAAGATATAACATATATCAACCTTATAGTGCTATGTTGTTACATTTTGGGGGGAATGGGAAATAATCTACCTCACTATTATTGTCATCCTTGACTGTGAGTCCGATCCTCATCTATTTGCAGTTTTTAGCGAAAAGGCCACAATTGTGTGCAGTTAGAAAAGAAAGTTAATAATCATTTATCTATTAATTGTGACATAAATAAGTAATAAATTAATATCCAGTACCTGTGTCTTCAATTGGTGTATGAAAAAGTAAAGTGTGGTCATCTTTCCTATAAATAAATAAAAGAAAACATAAGAAGCACTTGCTCAACAAATATTGAAGTGAGGATAAGCTGGCTCACACAGTTTGTGTATCATACAATGAAGTGTAAATTATTGTGAGGGGGTCTCAGAGTCTGGAAAATAGAGATTATTACTGTTGGATAGATTTCTGGATAGTGAAAGAGATTAGACTGTTTGGATAATAGAACTGGTGGGGAGAGGGAGAAGAGGGAGGGAGGTCGAAGGAGAGAAAGGGAGAGAGAGGGAGGGAGAAAGAGGGGGACAGAGAAGGAGAGACAGAGGGAGGATAGGGAGAAAGGGGGGTGAGAAAGAAAGAGAGAGAGAGAGAGAGAATGAGAAAGAAAAGGAGAGAGCGAGTGTATGTATGCATGCATATGTGCATGTATGTCAAGAAGCCTGAGTAGTGATGTTATTTAAAAAGTGGTAAGATTCTAAATGATGATGTGGACATTTGCAAGATTTGAGTGGTGAAACTGTGGATGGTCAAAAGATTCCAATTGGTGATGTTGATATATGAAACATCTGAGCGGTGATAACAAAATCTGAGAGTGGGGGTTTATTGCTTGCTCTCCTGATTTCCTTTGATACCTTTGGGTATCATTGTGATATTATATTCTTATTTAATTCTTCCAGTGTTAGATTCTGGATTTATTCAAATGTTTTACCAGTCCAGTCTTTATCCTATTATAGCCTTATGTACCTTTTTTTTTTTTTTATATTTTATGACATCTCACATCCCACATCATCTGAATTTACTATGTTCCAAATTTATGTGAAAGTGTTTGCTGCTACAAGTGTTTTGTTCTCTCATGTGTGCAGTGCAAGGTTACTCAAATCTATCGCCATCACATCTGTCATACAAAGTTACAGAAAACAGCTCTACTTGCCGAGAGGTTGGTTTATATGTATTTTGAAGTGAAAGAATAGAAGTAGTTGTTTCCAAAGCTGGATTCTTTTGAGTATTAGACTTCTTTCTGGGTTCTTTATTTTCTGCATCCATTTGATCTGCATCCCTTTTCAGTAAATTCCTAATCTGCTGTGTTTTCCTCTTTTTAAACTGTAATAAACAGAGTAACAATACTTTCACAATTGTTCACAACATTACTTACAAAAAACATTTCAACTTTAAGCAAATAAAATTAATTTTTCTTCTTCTTTCCTTTCTCATTTGTCTTTCAGCATTGAAGGGAGATATAATCTGCAGTCTTTTGTTCTTCTGTTTGCCTCTGCTGCTGTTATGTTTCCTAGTGTTTAACTAGTGTTAAACATCAAATTATTTGTTTCCTATATTCATTCTTTATCCACATTGATTAAAAACATTTTGCAAGTAGTTGTTTTAGACATGGTGAACAGCTTCTCTAGAATATATTAATATACATAAATACATTATATTCTTTTATTTTAATAAACATAATTCAATAGTTAACAACTGTTAAGCATCAACTGTCAGCAACATTCTTAACTTGCGGTCTGCAACAAATCATGAAATGTGTCACTAATTTTATATCTATTTGAAATTAAACTTACAAAATATAGTGTCACTCAAAATAACATTCATCATCATCTCTCCAGCGCCATCAGATACCACATAGGGCTTGTGGTAGACCTCGGAAATAAACCTTGTTCTTAGTGAACTTTTCAATCTCATTCAGGCAAGGAGTTGACATTTGCTGTCCTTATCTCTCTTATCGATGTTTTTCTTGGTGTCTCTAGAGATTAACCTCCTTTTCTTTTTTTCTGTTGTTTCCCATTCATTTGAAGGCTTGTTTTGTAATTTTCATGTTTTTTGACATCACAAGGCTGACATACTCACCTTCTTTTCCTCATTACAGACAAGATTGTTGGTTTCATGGTCATTTTTCTACTTAAAAAAAGGAGGTTTGGAATCCCAATATAGAAAAAATGTAGATCAGCAGACTCAATGAATTTCTCAGTGTAAGCAGCTACAAAAGATTTTAGTTATAAATTATTGCGGGATATATAGTTGTAGAAGTAAGATCCTTTCAGCTACAAGGGATATTAGATTTAGTGCTTTTGACAAATTTTGTTTGAGATTGTTTTTTTCTCCTTTAGCGCAAGTCTAGAGTCAGGGCCTTTCTCTAATTAAGCTTTTCTGCTTTCAGACAAGCACCAGCTGTCTGACTCCAGCTAGAACTGACTTTAGCTCGAGCCCCTCCCAGAGTTTTGCTCTGATTAAGAGCCCTCATGTCATTTTAGAGATGTTTCTGTAGTGAAGAAAGGGTATTCCTTTATATTTTTAACCAACAAGGAGCAAGTGGTAGGTTGTAACGTACACTCTTACAAGGTATTATTTTTTGTATCATATTTAATACCTTGAAGGAATGTATGTTACATCCCCACCACTTGCTCCTTGCTACCAGCTTTACAGCAGCACTGAATTATTTGCCTGATCCCATCTTTTACCAGCAGCTGTTTCTCTATATAGGATATCTCTGGGAATTCAATCATCGTGCACTCAGCAAAGCTGATCTAGCCTTCTTAGATAGAACTGTTGAGGACAGTGAACATATGTGTTACCTCAGCATAATCAAGAATTCATTGTTACTTTGTCTGCCTAGAAGAAATCAAGCTTGTGTCTTAGACATTGCAATCACATGTGTGTCACATGTTTCTATGTGTATCTACGTAACCAGTGCAGCATCACTTACATATAATATTTTTTATTTGTATCTTTTGTCTTTTGTTCTCAGTCATTTTAAGTTGAAAAGTTTCCTGTCAGATCTAAAGTGAAGATACACACTTTTTGTTGATGTTCCTTAGGTGTGTTTTAGCATGATGCCAATAAAGGAATCAAAAAGTGTTGGAACTAGGATCTATCTATCTATTGACCTTTCGAGCCGTAACCGGCCCATAGGGCGTAGACCAAGATACACCTTCTCCTATATGAATTTTTGTTCTAGCAGTTTTCTTTTAAAGATATTTTATCAAATCTCGCCATCTGTCTCTGTTCTGTGCAAGCAGTTCTATCTCATTGAGGGAGCCGATTCCTGCTGCTCTTGCCTCTCTCATCAATGTTCTTCTCAGTGTCTCCCTGGGTCTTCCTCTTTTTCTTTTACCTGTTGTTTCCCATATGAGGGCTTGCTTTGCTATTCGATTATTATCTCTTCTCATCACATGTCCAACGTATGACCATCGTCTTTTCTTTATTACTGAAGATATTAGTGGTTGATTGGCGATTTCTCTAACTAGAACTAGGATGCAGCCTTGTTTAACATTATGGTTGGTGCTTAGGCTTCAAATATTTGACCATGATGCTGTACTGTCCCTCTAATGCCCTCAAGGAAAGATTTAATTAAATTAAGTAACTTTGGTGGGTAAGCAATTTTTAGCAATATTTTGTGTATGTACATGCATGAGAGGGAGGTAGGGGGAGAGAGAGAGAGAAAGAAAGAGAGAGAGAGAGAGAGAGAGAGAGAGAGAGAGAGAGAGAGAGAGAGAGAGAGAGAGAGAGAGAGAGAGAGAGACTCAAGAAGCATCAAAGCTTGTCAAATCATCTGACAGCTATCACCACTACTGTCCAACAAGAAAATAACATTGGAAACAAAATGAGCATTCTACAACATAATTTCATCCCAACATTGTGTTACCAATGCCAGACCTGGACTGAAAATCTCAATGGAACAATAAGAAAAATATGAGGTGAAATGTGTTAGATGAATGAAAGTAAACAACCTGAGAGATAAGATCAGAAATAAAGAACTGAGAAAAAAGCTGGAAATGATTCATGATATAGAAAACATAAAGAAACAACAGATAAAATGGTTTGCTACTTATTAGAATAAGGTAAGCAAGTAGGCATCATTGTAAATAAAAATGAGATAAATGTATGTGTGAAATAAATTCTGAAAATGTCTTTGAGAAACCACCAGATAAAATGGCATGTCATGGTTTCCATAAGACAACATCATCTCTACCTGAGTCAAGTAGCCAGCCAAATATTTGAGACACCTGTGGTGGTAGTAAAGACTAGTCTTTTTCTCAGTTAACAACCAGTATCTGGCAAGAAGCTGCCCATAGTGTCTTCTTTTAAATAAATCATTGCATTGTGCTGAAACACAAGACAGAAAGAACAATGGATAACTTACATAAAGATAGAATGATCAATAATTTACATAAAGACAGAATGATCAATAGATAATTTACATAATAAAGTGTTTCAGGAAATTAAAATATTTTAGCAACACAAATAACAATTTTATGATGGAGTGGGCCAAATGGTTATAACCTGACAAGATGGTGTTTCTCACCCTTACCGCATCTCTATAGGCAGTGAAAACAATATTTGTGCATACTTCCTATTTTCTGTGAAATTCCTGTAATTTGTAAGTTCTTTTTCTAAGGAAAGGGACTTGTAACTCTTATTTGACAATCTGTGTAGGAAACAGACCATTTGTGTGACTTTTCACATCTTTTCTTCTTAACACTATTCTTTCTATCTATTGACCTTTTGAGCTGTGGCCGGCCAATAAGGCATAGTCCCAGATACTCTTTCTCTTTTTCTAAATTTTATTTCAAGCAGTCTCAATCCTTGCAAAGATCTTTTATGAAATCTCCCCATTTGTCTCTGTTCTGTGCAAATATCTTGATCTCATTAAGGGAGCTGATTCCTGCTGCCTTTGCCTCTCTTTGGTGAATGTTCTTCTCAATGAAATGTAAAACTACGACACACATAAAATCTGACAAAAAAAAAACATTATGCAGAACCGCAAAAATAGTTCTGCTTATATGGTAAGCTAGTCTATCAAATCAACAGCTTTAGACACAGCACCTTGTTTTCTATATAACAATGACTACTTTAGTTCTGATTTCGAGGATAACTCTGCTAGTACTTAAATGTTATTTAAAAATTACATTAAAACTCCGTTACTATTGCAAGTTTTAATTTTCTAACAAGAAAAATACTATCTAATAATAATAATTTAATTTATCGTTCATCGTTCTGTGAAGTTTCACCGCTGACATATATGCTCATTTAGGTTAAGAAAAAAAGTTTTAAACAAGTCACCATCGAACATGATCATTGCCAGTAAAAAGTCAGAGTGACATATATATTTAAAAATTATGAGTAAACTATGTGGCGAAAAGATTAAACAAATAAAAGCTGTAACAACCATGTAGGCCACAATTCATTTATGTTTCACATGGTGTCTCACTGCCGTAGTTATTTTTTTTAAAGCATTAATTCTTTATTTCCAAAAGCACAATATAGGAATACTAGTTATCTAGGTTGGGTTAATTGAGTGCATGCATGAAAATTATACATCAGCCGCCCTCTAAAAAAGCCATTTAAAATTGTTACTAACTTATTTTATATGTTATAAAAGAGAATATTTAAGAGAATAACATAAATTAATATAATTAAATTCTGATTTAAGTGCTTGCAGAAGATGTATTTTAAAAAACATTTAGGAACTATACTTTACCAAGGAGTAACGATCTTTGATCTTCTATGCACTGTGCTAAAACAGGGGACACAACTAAAAGTTTGGTAACAAGGCACCATGTACAGCAACATCACACTTTTATAAATATACCGCCATTCAAATCATACCAATCTATGCTTGAAACAGAGAAAACCAGCCTGGACAAAATTAAATTTTAAAAGCTCAGATCAGTTTTCGTCATGAACATAGGCTTAACTCTCAGAGCAGTCAACTTCAGGGCTAAAAGCTTCTCTACCCAAACTTCAGCCCGGTGGTTCTCACAGGAGTGGCCTCACACAAAGTAGTTTTCACAATCAATTTTTTGAAAAGCATTAATGGTCTGATAAAACATAGAAGACCTAGTCTGAGATTGAACAAATCATGCCTAGCCAAGAGAGTGGACAAAACTCCCAAGACAATAAAAGAAAATCTTGTTACATATATCATGTATTACTAAAAACAAGGCAAAACCTCAAGTCAAAAACAATCAATCACACTACATTTTATTGTTCAATTGTTGCGAGAGATCTCAATTTACAAAAGGATTGTTGCCTGTGTTAGTATGTATTTAAGTTGTTCATAATGATATTTTCCTAAATGATACAATAGTTTAGTATTATAATGTATTTTAATACACTGAAATTAACTGCTATAGTGCATTTACAAATGTTTACCATTGTTTAAAAATTCAGATGCACTGAAAATTTGTTTATTCTGTGCATATTCGTTCAGAATTTTCTTAAAAGAAACCTGAAATGCGCATTTTGAATGGCTAGGTAGTTGCTACTACAAATTGGTGTGTAAAACTCATAAATAGTAACCAAGCGAGGAATGCGATATATTTCTATATCATGAAGAAACAAAATGTTCCTAATTACCTGACAGGATGATAAAAAAATGTGCTATAAGGTTGATAAATATATAAATATGTTTTTTCAACAATTTTTACTTCACCAGAGCTGGGGTATAAATGTTTAAACAATGGAAAACATTTGTGAACATACTATATTTATTGAGGCAAGGCACCTGACAGCAAAAGAGTTGGAAACTGTCAGCGACTCATAGCTGATGAAGACAAGGCAGCTGGCAGCAACAGAGAAGGAAACTATCAGCGACTCACAGCTGATGAAGACAAGGCACCTGACAGCAACAGAGATGGAAACTGTCAGTGACTCAAAGCTAATGGAGACATGTCAACCTAACAGCAAAAGAGTTGGAAACTGTCAGCAACTCATAGCTGATGAAGACAAGGGACCTGACAGCAACAGAGCTGGAAAGTGTCAGTGACTCAAAGCCGATGGAGACAAGGCACTTAACAGCAAAAGGGTTGGAAATTATCAGCGACTCATAGCTGATGAAGATAAGACACCTGACAGCAACACAGATGGAAACTGTCATTGACTCACAGCTGATGGAGATAAGGCACCTGACAGCAACAGAGCTGGAAACTGTCAGTGACTCAAAGCTGATGGCTTAATGCCAGAATTGGTGAATCAGAATCTAGTAGAAACCAGTGCCCCTAGAAACAGAATAACCAGTCTATTCTGGTCCAGTAGGGACAATGGCAACCTGATACCCAAAAATGTCATACTAAAGTTGGGCTGAAAGGTGCAAATATCACCAGTTCTACTGCAAACCACAACACTATATTCCTCTATGGGAGTTCAGAACAGTTGGATGCTTTATTTTCAATCTGGATCTTTCTCTTTTAATTCTTCTTCTTCATCTTTTGCTTTCATATAACTTTGACCCTTATCAGGAACTATGGATCATGGTTAATTATATTACTGAAACAGGCATAAATGCCTGAATCCCAAACAGAAAAAATAACAAAAAAGATTTTAAAAAAAGCTTTTGTTTAAACGCATCCATTTCATTCATTCAGTGAGTTTGTGATGATCCAGACGCTTTCATAAAAACAGATTGTCGCTCAAGTTGGTAGGGTCTGACCAGCTACTAGTCTGTTCACTCTTGGAAATAATAGTTCTAAGGGACATACTCTGTTTGTTCTCACTCCATTGAACATATCTGGAAACTGAGTCAAAGGATTGCAATAATCTGACAATGATAACTTTTTCATATTTAAATAAGGAGTGGTATGTCTCTGATACACCAGACCTTGCGTTAATGATATGTGTATATGATTTATTATAGCTTAAATCTCTTTGTCCTCTTGAAAATGAATACCTCCATTTTGTGCAAGTCTATCTGCTTTCTCATTTACATGTATATTGCAGTGAACAGGAATTATTATGCAGTACTATTGCATTTGCTGTTAGTGAGCAAAGATAATCACAAAACATAAGAATGTCACCAAAAGGCAGATGAGAATTATTCACAGGGATAACAGAGAAAAAAAAAGAGGCCAAATGCAATAAGAATTAGCTTTGTTTTAAGCAATGAAAAAAATATTGAATGTAATTAAGAATGAGCTTAATTACCTTTGTTGTTTTCATTTTCTGACCAGGACTGTTTGTATGGGAGCTCTTGTTTCACATTGTGATGGTGATTGTCATATGGGCTGACATTTTTGCTAGATATCTGAAAAACAATAGCAACTCCAAGGTTTCTACGCATGAAAAATAATGAGACAGCAATGATAACAACAGATCTGAAAATCAGAGGGAAAAATGTCCTATTTGGGCTGTCCATAAGTGCTCAGATTTCCTCCTAAGTATATCCCTAAACGTGCAGCAACTAACAATATCAGTATTGTGTTGCTTTACAGCCTTCTTTGGCATACTGGATAGCACTCCCATCTTGACATGATATTCATGCAGTTAGCCCATGTTGAAGATTCAGAGTTATTTTTTTAATCAGTCTTTCATCCCTAAAGGCATTTAGAATGTAAGCGTGATCCATTGCTCTTCAGCACCCTAAGTCTACAAAATTAGTAAATCTGTCAGTACACTCATTACCTTTAACACCTAACCCACATGCCCTGACACAATAATGAAATAGACTTTTTTTCAGGCTAAACCCCACCCACAAGACACTAACCATTACCATCAAACCTAGCCAGTTGCGATCTTCCTGAGCATACTTATAGAGTCCCTAAGGAAATACATATGTGAGGTAGAGCAACAGTTGTCAGGGTGGATGAGACAGAGTTTATGTGTCAAGCCATCAAAATGCTTAAGCGACAGCCATAAATTACATAGTAAAACTACTTGTAATACTGCAAAAGCACTACAATCTTCCTACACAGTTCTACTTCCATCCTGAGCTGTGAAAGCCTATAAGCTCCATTAAGTGTAGAATAACAGACCCATATGTGTAAAATGATTGTGCTACCCTTAGAAGAGCTTTTGAAAATTAAGGTCTGTACTTCAACAACTAGTTGGTCCAGAGATAAAACTTTGGCTTCTGGGCAGAAAGGACTTAGGTTCCCGCCAAGCAATGGGAATTTTTCACTCCAAATCCATGGTTTTAACCCCCTCCTGGTCTCTAGAACACTTCCCGTGTGTTACCGGGGCCTCATTATGTGGGAAGTAAAGAATAGTGTGACCTTCCAGGCATGTCATAAGAGGCAACTAAGGAGATTGATCGAGGGCTTGACAAGCTGTCATTGTAAAAAGCATTTGTTATGGAAACAGAGCCATAGATTTTAGTAAGCAGTGATCTCTGCAATATGTGCCATTTTGGCACGCAAGGTTTCTGTTTTTGAGATTGTAGTTCTGCCCTATGTGCCGTCTTCGGCTCGAAAGGACAATAGATAGATAGATAGATAGATAGGTCTCTAGAAAGTGAGACCTGAAGGTCCCAAGTGTACTTGCACAAGTTCAAGAACTCTTGGCAGTTAAAAGTCAAAAAGAGTAGAACAAAAATGGCCACTGCCCTGGTAAAAATGGCTAAATGCAATCTACCCATGCTGAAGGCACTATGTGTCAAACCCAATGCCATATAGCGGCTTTGCCATAACAGAAAAGGAGACATAACAAATGGCTTTTAATATAACTTTAAAGAATTATTATGCTGTGAGTTACATTGTCATTCTAATTCACTTAATTGTTTTTCCTAACACACTAAACTTATCTTATATATGAAACATAGTAACATATGTGTAAGTAATTAAATATTTGTTGAAATCAATCTCAGAATAAGCCATTTTCACACAAATTCGTTGAGACACTATGCAATACTTACACAAAATGTGTAAAATATACAAATTATAAATAGCACTTTAGTCCATCCAATTGGAAGCATGATTTTTTATCTGTGGAAAAGAAATACCAAATTTAATTTTAAAAATTTAACAGCAAATAATAGAAAGTACAGACTGACCAAGAATTAATTAAAATTTGCACTTTACATGATCGTATCAACTGATTTCACTAGGACACTCTCATATGAAAGGTAGAATATGCCAAAATGCAAAAATCATCAACAAAAGTAAAAAAAAAAAAAAAAAAAAAAAAAAGGTTGGCAGACTCACTCTCTCTCTGTAATCGAACAGCTTGCCCACAATAGAGACATTTGGCGGGAGACTCTATGAGCCCTATGTGCCGTCTAATGGCACTGGTAGGATCAAAATTCAAGACTGTAAAGCACCTATCATGTTTTAGCTATCATTTTATTAAAGTGCAATAGAACTAGACATAAAAGTAACATGGAAGTTCAATGAATACACAGTGCTCTGTAAACACATTGTTTATCTTATTCTTCTCTCTCTGGCATTCACCCAATGACTGCTAAAGGATTGTGTAGTCCTCATTGTTATCCATCCATAAAAGGAGATTAAGTTGGCAGAATGGATTGTATTGTGGTTCATTTGCGCCTTTCAGCCCAATACATCCGATTTCAGCACTGCAGTTTTGAATACTATGTTGCCATGCCTTTTCAATCCCTACTCACTTGGCCAGACTACATAAGGGTCATGGCAAAGAAATGCAAATGAATGCATAAAAATGTGAAGCTGCAGTTTTGTGTTGTTTGTTTATTTGTCCCTGCTGAAGGCCTATTGAGCTGAAACATCCTTCAAATTCGTGTCGTCCATCAATTATGTAAAGCTTTAACCATACCACTTTTTTCTATTTTTTTAAATTCTCCTTCCAGATTAGACAATATGTTTCCAGGTGCACAACTGGGAGGTGTTTACAGCAGTTTACAATGCCTGCATCATTACTATCCCCCTGTATGGCAGCAAATCTTGGACAACTTATACAAAGCAGGAGAGAAGACTAAATGCATTCCATATGCGATGTCTTTGTCATATTCTTGGTATCACCTGGAAGGATAAAGTGACAGTTGCAGAGTTCATGACTAGCACAGGCCTCCCGAACATCTACATGCTGCTCAAACAACATAGATTATGCTGGTGTGGCCACATACACTGTATGAAAGATGGCCGAATACCAAAAGATATACTCTATGGACAACTGGCAGATGGCAAAAGAACTTTGGGATCCCAAAACTTTGATTTGCAGACGTGTGTAAATGTGACAGGAAGACTCTGTACATAACTCGAGTAGCCTGGGAAGAAATAGCTGCAGACTGCAATCAGACCATGTGTTTTCATTGAAACACACTCTAAAGCTCCAACTCTAACAAAAAGGAGACAGATTCATTGAAAAAGAGAATGCATGACAAAAGAAAAGAAAAAATAACATTTCAAGTACTATAGTCAAATTTTACTGACAGAGTCTACTATAGTCAACTATATATCTCTACTGCACATATTTGGGTTCTTTGGTCTACTTACTATGCCATGCTATTTATAGTTCTTCTCCTCTAGTCTCTTATGAGACACTTCGGTGTTCTCCTCTATACCTTTTTTCCTGTGCTCCTTACCCCTCATTTGTTTTTTTTTTTTATTATACCCCACTCTCAGACATCTCACTCTTACCGCCTTTTGAACACCTGTTAGTCTACTATTCGATTCTTTCTCCTTTGTGTTTGCACACTGACCCTTTGTGAACTCCTCTGGTTCTATGTGCATTTGCGCACATTTCTGCACGTTTCTCTAAGTTCACGACAGCCGCACTTGGTTGCTATTTCCTTTGTTTTGACAGGATAGTTAATTTTGTTTTCTTTAACACATTTCGATTGTTTTGTTTTGTTGTTTCGTTATTAGTTTTGTGTGTGTGTTTTTTGTTTGTTTCTGATGAAGGCCTATTGGGCCGAAATGTTGTTTAGTCTGTGTTGTCCACTTATTATGTAAAGCTTCTTACATACCATTTTTTTATTTTATTTATTTATTTTTTTATTTTCCTTATAGTCAACTATGACTGACGGAGGCTACTATAGTAAAGTATGACTGACTGAGGCTACTAAAGTAAACTATGACTGACGGGGCAACTATAGACAAGTGTGCGTGTTTTTTGTTTGTTCCTGCTGAAGGCCTATTGAGCCGAAACATCGTTCAAATCTGTATCCTCTACTAATCATGTAAAGCTTTTAACATACCATTTTTTCTATTTTTTTTCAATTTTCCCTTCCCCAAGTATAGACAACTATGACTGACGGAGGCTACAATAGTCAACTATGACAAACAGAGGCTACTACTACTGGGAGGTGGAGCAGAGTCTTGATCAGCTCTGTTGTTCGCCAATCCTGACGCATGCAATCAGTTGTGGGTCACAGACAACAATCAGCTCAGTTGCTGGATGGGTGTCTTGACCCCCTGTTTCCTCATCAACATCATCTTTTTGTAAATTATTGTTTGTTAGCACAACTTCAGATATTACTCTGTTTAACACAAAAATAAGATGATAGTATTTTTTTAAATCTTTAATCTTATTCAATAAACAAATTAATCACCAGTAGAACAGTTATGTCAGACACTCTTCTTAGATTCAGTAAGTAAAAGTAAAGTACCCCCGTCACGCCAAGTGGCGTATAGGGGAAATATGGTGTTAGTAACCCTATATTTTACAGACCTTCAGCACATGATTTTTGGGGTAATGTGGTCGGTATTACACCCGTGCTGCTTTACTTTCCCAGAAAAAAATCTGGTACCCATTTATGGCTGGGTGAACCCGGAAGCCGTCGGTTGGGATCGAACCCTACCCTTGTCCTTTGTAGTCCAGTTCACTACCACTGAGCTATCGTGGCTCCCTAATCTTAGATTCAGTCTGTCTATCTATTGTCCTTTCGAGCCGAAGACGGCACATAGGGCAGAACCACAATCTCAAAAACAGAAACCTTGCATGCCAAAATGGCACATATTGCAGAGATCACTGATCTAAAATCTATGGCGCTGTTTCCATAACAATACTTTTTACAGTGACAGCTTGTCAAGCCATCGATCAATCTCCTTAGTCGCCTCTTACGACATGCCTGGAAGGTCACAGTGTCACTATTCTTTACCTCCCTCATAATGAGGCCCCGGTAACACATGGGAACTTAGATTCAGTGCTCAGCCTAAATGCAGTGAACATAAAGAACAGGACAAGTAAATAACACAATGAACAAAACTACAAATAAAAAACCTATCAAAGAAGAACACTTAGAATATAAATGCTGAAACCTACTTCTTGTTACTGTTAGGTGTGTAGTCTTACAGCAAATATGAGAAATCTCCATACAAAAAAATGTGTGTCTCTCTCTATCTATCTCTACATACATAGCTCTACATATATATATTATTTTGGAAAAAATATTTTCCAAAAAATGAGGAAGATACTATGCAATCCATTTTTGACAATAGGAACAAGAAAATGAGTTCTTAAATGTTATGTAGAGCCAGTCTTAACATATGGATGTGAATCATGGACAATAGGACAACAGACAAGATCATCACTGGAGTCTGTAGAAATGTGGTTTTACATAAGAATGTTGAGAATACCATGGACAGCTAAGAAGAGTAATGAAAACGTTCTGAAAGAGGCCAAAGCAAAAAGAGAGCTATTTTCCAATATTAGGAAGAAACAATCATCATTTTTTGGCCATGTAATGAGAAGAACAACTAGAATATATTGTAACAACTGGGAAAAACTGAGGGACGAAGAGATAGAGGGAAGCAAAGAGAAAAGATATCAAACGGCTTAGAGAAATGGTTTGGCAGAAGGTCAACAACAGAAATTATAAATAAATAACTGTCGAGATCGAAAGTTGTAGAGAGACATGATCACCTACGTCAGCAGGCATGGTACTTGATGATATTATGATGATATTATAATGAATTAGTTGTACCATCACTGTTACC
Source organism: Megaustenia siamemsis (assembly GCA_032433765.1). Taxonomy (NCBI): domain Eukaryota; kingdom Metazoa; phylum Mollusca; class Gastropoda; order Stylommatophora; family Ariophantidae; genus Megaustenia; species Megaustenia siamemsis. Next base: position 39,140,073 of record JAVIAB010000051.1, on the reverse strand, counting down.
TGATGGATGTTTCAGTGACACTGAATTGTCCTTGATTGGAAGTACTCACCGGTTAAAAAAAGCCAACTTAAGTCTAATCTAAGCCACACAAAATGTTTAGGTTTTTTACAACAGGATTCACCATCACTAATAATAACCTTAATCCTTATCGCTATCTGAGTTGTCCATCTCTGAACTCTGAAGTAATTACAACACTTTTTAGTCAGTGCTCTAAGTAGAAGCAGTGGGTGTGGCCATTATTTGTAAGAAATAAACAGCAAAACATACAAGTGAACACAAATTCCCACAAGAGTTAACACAAATTCCCACGTGATACATCCCTGCTTCTTTCAGTAACATTTACTAATGAGACCTATTATAGATTTAGCAGTTTATATCTAAAATAGAATCACAGCTCCAGGAAGAAAATTTTAACAGTATCTATAAGATCCAATAAATCAGGTCTGACAAGATCTTATTAGTGAACCAATATAATGGTTTACAGTCAGGATGGAGGGTAATTTCTCAGCAGACATTGAAAGCTAATAAAAATATGTACCTCCTGGGGTAGTGAGATGCATTCATTAAAAGAGTTAAAAGCAGCCAGCGACTCATGAATGGAATGATTGTTGGCATCAAGATCAGAGAACTAGACATTCATCACGAAGCTGCTATACCTCACCGTCAAGACCTTTAAAATGGGTCAAGCTATCTTGCCAATTAGATATAAAGAGTAAATGCAAAACCAGTACTAAAAAAATACTGGACAGTCCAGAGCTTGGTCAGGCACTGACTGGTCTGAAATTGATTTGATGGGGATGGATGGGCACAGCAGCAAAAGTTAGGGTGAATGAGACAGAGCAGCAACAGTTAGGGTGGATGAGGCAGAGCAGCAACAGTTAGGGTGGATGAGACGAGCAGCAACAGTTCGGGTGGATGAGGCAGAGCAGCAAAAGTTAGGGTGAATGTGACACAGCAGCAACAGTTAGGGTGGATGAGGCAGAGCAGCAAAGTTAGGGTGAATGTGACACAGCAGCAACAGTTAGGGTGAATGTGACACAGCAGCAACAGTTAGGTGGATGAGGCAGAGCAGCAAAAGTTAGGTGGATGAGATATAGAGCAGCAACACTTAGGGTGGATGAGGCAGAGCAGCAACTGTCAGGGTGAATGAGGCAGAGCAGCAATTGTCAGGGTAGAAGAAAAACAACTATCAGAGTGAATACCCAAAAACACATACTCCTAATCGCTGATTTAAAGTAAGACTAATGACATTATGATAATAAGAATTAGAGGATTTAAGATAAGGTTAGATCACATGAATGATAAAAGTTGCTAACATTATCATGTCAGCCTATGACAATCTGCACCATCAAGCAAGAGACAGAGTGGAATGGCGCTCCATGGTAGCAACCTTCGATGCGGAGAAGGCACCTAATGATGATGATGATGAACATTATCAAAAGCAAAAAAAAATGTGTAAGGCATTAGACTCTTAATAAAATTTTATAATCACCCTGATTAATAAGCATACACTATCAACAACAGTTAAGTTAATTCCATTACTGTTATAAATAACCATTTGGTGATTAGATGTGGACAGCAGGTAGCCAAATAAATAACTTATACTCCAAAACCAGGAGAGTGCAGGTTTTCAATCACAGTAGGATCAGAAGTGTGTTTTCTATTTTTTTTTTTTTTTTTTTTGGGGGGGGGGGGGGGCTCAGACCAAACATCTTATGGCTGGTGAACACAGGATGCTACCTATATTCTCTGGTCCTTACATCACCCCCCCCTCCCCAGTAGAACTCAGAAATAGTATAATGCCATAAATATACTTTTTAATGAAAGGATGTGCATTGATAACTTCTGCAAATGTATTTTCATAATTTTTACAACTAGGCTATCAGTCTAAATTTTAGTTAGTATAATAATTGTATTATTTGCATTTATATTATTATCATGGCTTTTTTCTAACATAAAATT